>JAFIDM010000003.1:64904060-64924523 GCA_023159025.1 Thereuonema tuberculata
GCTTCCATGTCGACATGAGGTTGGCTGAGTTCGTGGCGATGTCTGCCATATTCTTATTATTATTATTATTATTATTATTATTTGTGGCAAGATGTATTTTTTCTGTATTGCATTCACCAATACAAAAATATTAATTGTTTACGTAATTTAAGCGATTTTTTGAGCTTCATCTTTTAAGTATATGGTGTTGGAACAACCCACTCTGAAAACTAAAACTTCTAATAGAAACAAAAGATGTCTCCTTTAATTATAAAATAATAGGTAAATTCAGATTTCAAACTGACTGTAAAGTAGCGTCACAGGTTTAAAATTAACAACTAATTAGAAGGATTAATGAAGAGCTGTCTGCACATATATATAGTATGTTTTAATTTAGTTTATAACATCAGCTCTTTAATTACTTTTGAATTATTATATTTTTAAACTTTAATTCATTTTACCGCAGCAGTATCTTTTTGTTTATTTTATACTGTTTATTAATATAGTGAATAAGATCTGATTAATTGGTTTCAGCTTGAAACATAAGTTCAATTAATCTTAATCTCTTAGAAATTAACTTCCTGTTCTCGACCTCCTGTAGCTTTAAGAGGAAAAGTTTATTTGGTTGTTTTATTCATTGTTTATTTTTATGGACAGTAACTTAGTGATGATGTTATTCCATTACGACGTTTGAGA
Source organism: Thereuonema tuberculata (assembly GCA_023159025.1). Lineage (NCBI taxonomy): Eukaryota > Metazoa > Arthropoda > Chilopoda > Scutigeromorpha > Scutigeridae > Thereuonema > Thereuonema tuberculata. The sequence continues at coordinate 64,904,736 of JAFIDM010000003.1, forward strand.
TCCTGATGAGATTAAAGGAGGACTAAATATTATTCTTGATAATAGGATTTACTTGAAGGGCTTCTTTTTAATAAATAAATAAAAAGTCAGTTGAATATCTCAGCTTTAATATTTTTTTACTCAGAATTATGCCCTTTTTTATAAATTACTCATTTCACAAAAATATGAATTTCAAGTATTATTGATAAATGCATTGTATAATTATTTTTGATATTAATTAGGCTCTATATGTAACTCGATAGGTCCTTTGTACTGTAATGTATATTTGTTTTAAAGCAGTACTAATTTGAATGAATTATGTATTTGATTCATTTTAGATTCTCGAATATAAATACCTCCAATCTTTCTATTGTTACTATCTTTATTTCTCCCACGTGTTCTGATCTTTTTCAATCATTTATATCTTTCTAATTTCTGTCTTGCTTCTAGGAAACGTTTGCGAGGTCCATATTATCGAATAGGAACAGAGAAACACACGTGTATTTATTGGGAATCTCGTGTCGTGCACGTGAGGTGGACATGGAGTCAAAAAGGCCATTGGTCGTGCTAAGTTCGTCATTCTCACTGCCTGTCTGATGAATTCATAGCGGATTGTCACCGCTTGCTGATTGACTGTTGTCAGCTCTCATCTATTTCCGTGCCTCGGTTCTCCTCCTCCTGTCAGGTTGCCTAGCGACGCGATGCCTCTCCCGCCGAGCGACGGTACTACAGCGCAGTCATCGGCAACTCCTGCGCGGGGGCAGCAGCAGGGTGCCACCGTCGACGAGGACCTCCGTACAAAACTCGTGCACATCCTCCAACCTCACGCCTGGAGCTCCGGTGGTCCGGCGCCCGCTGCCTGCACTACCACAACCTGGAGCGGCAGTCCGGCGGGAATCCCCTCGAGTGGGGGAGGGGCGGTTTCTCGATACGGCCTCCATCCCACGACCGCCAACACGATGGGCAACGGGATCGCGACGTCGTTTCTGCCGCCTCAGCACCAGCCGTCGCACCCGCACTCGCAACAGGCACAGCCGCCTCTTCCTAGCAGGGTCGCCGTCCAACACTCACCGTCCGATTACCAATATCTGTGCGAACTCGTGTCCAAACTGAGACTGGACATTCACGATCGGGACATTTGTCTCCAAGAAACTAACAACCAACTCAGGGAACTGAGAATTCAACTCCGTCAGAAAGATCAGGAATTAGCCAACCTTAAACAAGAGATCCATAAACTAAAGGTAAGTAAAGATAACTATACAAGTGGACAATTTATTTAATGAAAATGATCTTTAATTGTTTCAGGATTTAAAAGAACATCATAAAAATAAATTTTTAAAGTTTTGCTGACGATCCAAGTTCCTTGGTTAAAAAAAAAGCACAGTAATAATAATGACAAAATAATAAATCCTTCATTTCTGGGATATTCATAAAAGTTGTATAATTTTCAAACAAGTTTAAGAACAATACTTTTTAAATTGTATTGATAAAAACAGATAAGAGTTACCTAGAGTAAGACTATTTAAACAGTCAATATGATAAAATTTACAATTATTAATCTGCGATTAGAAAAAATAAATCAGTTCTTTGTAACAAAGTTTGGTAATAATTTAATAACATTTCAAGGTTAATGTTTATTCAACAATTTTACTTTTTTATATTAGTATTGACCTTTTTTCAATTTTAAAACGTTGCTGGTGTGTTCTTGATTTCTCTTGATATCTGTATTAGAGCTGTAAAACCAGGTCTTTTTTTCTTTTTAGTTTATTAAAAACTGCTTGGAACAGACTCTGTTCAATGTCATCAAGTTGACAACTTCTGATAAGCCCAACTTTAATCACAAGTCCAGAAGAACTTGGTCTCACCTCTGATGTTATTTTAATATCCCTGATCAAAACAGAATTAATCGGTTTCATTAGCTTTCAAATTTCGAGCACTTATTTTTTTAATAAAATCTTATGTATTAATTAATAAAACATCCGAAATTTTTTACTTGAATTTAAATTTTCTGAAATCCTTACACCCTTTCAGTTGTTATTTGATCAGGTCCTTATCAAGGACTTTGATTTGAACATAAAGATCAAGAATATGAGTTAGGAAAAAAAAAATAATAGAATAACAGTGTTAGTAAAACTGCAGCGAAAATTTAGATACTAAAATTTGCTGAATATTTGAAAAATCCCATTCTTCTAAATAAATATCTGACCACAGTAGCCTATTAGTATATATTGCTGAAATTTCGCAACTTATTAGAAAAAAGAAATATTTAGGGAAAAAAAAAATTGGGTAAAAAAAACCTCTAAATCTAAACTTATTTTTTTTTTCTAGATCTGAAATTGCTTTCTGTCTCTAATTTCCCCCCCCCCCAAATAAAATGTTGATTACTCGTGTTACTGAAATTAGCATGAAGTTAATGGGGTTTTTTTTTCGCTTTGAGTGTATCTTATTCTGATGTATAGACGAGATCGATTTTCTTAAATGAAGTCATTAGTTTAAATGGAAGTTAACTTAAGGCATTGTTAGCTATCTTTTTCTTATTAAGAATAATAAGGCTTACATAGAATCCATTGTTTTCTTAATAGAAACAAATGTAATACAGTCCTGTTCCACATTGGTAGAGAGCAGATACACTCAATACACTCAAGTTGTTGTACCTGAAAATCGACGTGAAAAATCAAGGAAGTTTAATTCAATTGACTTAATAACGACTGCAAACTTAAATTACTTCTAAAAGATTAGGAATTTTGAATAAAAGCAATCTGAAGATTAGATTTTAGCTTTGAAATAATATTTACAGCGAATCCGATTCTATTGGAATGCTGCAAAATCGTTCCAAGTAAAAGTGAATTTGATATTTCAATGGGAGTCTTAAGACACGAGTTTTTAAGTTGAGTTTTAATGTTTTCTATTATATTAGTTGAGAACAATTAATAGTAATAAGGCTTTTTTTTTTTTTTTTTTTTTTACTCAAAACAATTAATTTCATATTTAACATTTTTAGGATTGTTCATTTATATTCTAGAAAATCATGCTAATATAGAACGATTAGCTCATTTGTTTCATTACTGCCATCAAACATCATCATCAAATCCATAACCTTTTCTCGTGATTGGGTAACATTATAAAAAATGCATTCATAAGCACATATTATACATCAATGTTATATATATTCGTCATTGAATTCGACAATCAATTGGTTTTTTTGTGTTTCTTGGATGTATATTCTCTGCTCTGAATCCCACACATTTTCATACTTTGGTCATTTCTTCTCTCATTCTTTTCAAACTGGTCACCTGTCGTACTTTGAGTTCACTTCAACAAGACTCTTCTCAACACTAATTAGCTCAAAAAAAAAAAACCCAGCTTTGCGCCCAGTGGAAAACTTATTTCCAATCATAATATTAGAAACTAATCTTACAGTTTAATAAAACCAATCCTGGGCGAAATATTTATAGAAATAGCAATTTGATCGACATAATAATAATGAAAGAATTTAACGACTACTTTCCTTTAATTTTATATATATATTAACGTCATGAAAACCTCACATACGATACTTAAAAATTATAATATTAGAATAATATAAACGATAGAAATGTTCCGTTTTTTGACAAAACTTATTACATCTTCATTATTAAGTAGTTGATTAATTTTAGTCATATCAGATCGCGCGCAAATTAAAAGATTAATAAACAGAATAATATCTATTGTTAGATACTGTTTCAGTTCTAATCCTTTTCTGATCCTTTGGGAATTTTGTCACTTTGTCATCAAGGACCCACAGAGAAAAACTTTAAAAGTAGAACAATTAGGTCGTCTCTTGTTTTTAAATTATATAAATGATAAGTTTCAGAAAGATTGGTTCAGCGGTTCAAAAGGTATTACACACAGACAGACACACTGATTTGATAGCCTCAGTTTTCTAAAGAAAACAGTCCAGAAATGGGAAAAGACGACAGTCAATTTTATTCAACAAACAATGCACAAAACTTCAATAAAAGAAAACTGAAAAGTTTCCAAACAAAAATTAAATTCTTTTCAAGGATTTATCGAAAGAAAAACAAAAGTTCCTTCTTTGATCAAATTTAGGAAGTTTACGTTTTTAATTTTTGTCGATGTAGTTGACGTCTACCTTATATTAAAAAACCTTTCTGATGAAATGCGGTCCAAAAAAAGACTCGATAAATAACTTACTGAATCCTAAAAACTCTCCTAAATGCAGCTTGTGCTACAAATTCAGATAATACGGCTGTAGATTAGACTGAAATTCTCTGAATAGGAAGTTTGATGAACGATATTTCAAGACCCTGAAAGGAAAATCAGTGAAGATGATACTGAAGGGAATCCAAAGACATAAATTAACATTCAGTAGAAATTATTAGAATTAATGTCCAAAAATATACTCAGACCTAATCCAAAGATCGTTACATCAGATACTGAGAAACTAGAATTCAATAATTGTATAAAAATTACAAAGATATCTTTTTTTTCGTTTAAAAAAAAGTAGTAAATAAATAAATAATATTTCGATCAAGTTATAGCTTCGGTTTTATTTTCTGCATTTTGTTTAATATAAACGATGCAATAATTGGTGTGCTAACTTTAGAACACATATAAAATCATATAAAAAGTTTTCAAAAAAATTTATTCATTCACTTATTTAACTACTTTTGGTTAATATTTCCTTATTTATTGTTCTGATTTGTGCCAAAATCAATAGGATTCTTCCTTTTAAGATTCTTGTATGAAAGTTTCAACTTTACAGGATAGATAGTTGTTGAGTTAATGCAAATATTCGCAATTTTGCTTTTGGTCGGATTTGTACCCGTATCAATAGAAGCTTCCTTGTAACCACCTATAACTACATTTAAATCTTCAGCTTCCTAAGATATCTTGTTTTCGAGTTACCGTAATATGACAGTCAGATATATCTTATATATTTTGAAGAAGCATTACATTTTAAACGTTTTTTGTAGTGACCCTTTTTTTCTCTTCGATAATAATTAAAAGACGTTACAAAGATAGACCAAACCTATAAGGTTTTGTGACTAACAGTGTTGTAAACCCATTTCGCTCCAATTTATTGCGTTTAATTATTCTGAATGCGAAAAAAATGGCGGAAGGCCATAGTTAGAGTGGTGGTGATAAGGTGACTTTTAATGTGAGTAATATTACGATTGAAAACATACATTTTTATTTGATAAATAGATATATCAGTTTCTATGAAATTGCATTAGACTGAATAGGGTAAACACAGTTTCCTAAAGTTTTGGAAAACAAGCAAATGAACTTTTGACAAATGATTAATTTTTATTTTTATTTTTCTTCCAAAGCTCAGCTGTGTGGACTTGATGATAAATGATATTTTAATTGTGTTCTAATATATAGCTGCTGTTCATATGTATGATGATTTTTCTAAATTACTATTAATTATTTTCCAATCTACAATAATTAGTTGTTGGGTTTTTGTTTTGCATATCTAAATTTAATAAAGAAAAATACGGATGATCATTGGTTTCGCTGTGTATATTTTTTTATTTAATTTGAAAAAAGGGGCCGAACATTTTCTGTCCGTTACTCTGTTGTTGTGACTTCCCTTCTTATTAATAAATGTTATCTCTACTTAATTTACTCCTAATTTAAAGTCTTCAAATACACAATCATTATTGGATAGTTTAAATGAAACAATACACGTTTTACTTCCTCTTCCTTCTATGAATTGTTTTCTACCAATCATAAGACAAAAACTAAGTCCAAGAACACAAACTTAAGTAGCACAATTAAGAAGAGACTCCACGGAGAATCCGTTGCAACCTTTGAATGTGGTCTATTTTGTTTGTACAAGATTGCAAACTACTTAGTGAGATTTACCTTAGATTTTTTATTATTATTATTCTGAAGAACTGCAACTGATTATATTTTATGAAGAGTTGCTGATGCTTATTGGATTTAGTTTCTCGAAGAAAGAAAAATTAATAAAAATAACGTGGGACGATGTCATTGAAAATAGGTGACGAAAATTGTCGCCGTGGTTGAAACGAAACGTTCGCTGTGCAACGTGAACACTTACCTTCATGGGAAATCCTAAAAACAGTTGAAGTATTGACATTCAGTAACGACCAGTTGTTTGATTGATTGACGCTGATCTTTGTCAGAAGCCAATCGTCTTCAGATAAGAAAAAAAATAGGAAATAATGAATTGTTGGGAGAATCGATGGCGGTTCTCACAGTAAGTTCCAAAAAAAAAAAATGAAAAGTTCCCTGTTTGTTGGAGGTCATTTTGAATTTTGTAATTCATGATTCAGTTTTCTTAACCCTTTTTGATTTTGCCAGTTTGTCTTTAATATTAACCATCCTTTCTATATCATTACAAAGATTAGTTTGATTTTTTTTTGTATAAAGCCAAGTAATCTTTATTACTGAACTTCCCAACCCTCAAATCTAGAAGATTTTTTTTTCCTCCATTCTTTCAAAAGTTTGGTTCATCCATAAAAAAAAAGTTTAATTTTCGATAGAAAAGTTTCTTTTTTTTTTTCTTTTGAATGTTTTAAGTTCATGTAGTTAAAAGAAATTAAATGAATTATTTTTTTTCATATTGTTTTTAGTTATTAACTAAAATTAAAATATTAAAAATTAACCGAATCCATTTACTTATTTGTTTTATTTACTTATTTATTGGTTTCTCACTTTGGTAGAACTGATTTAAATTCATTTTAACGTTCTCCTATTTTCTTTTCTCTTTAAATTTTACCTTAACTTTATTTTACATACAAAGTTAAGGTAAAATATATATATATATATATACATATATATATTAAGATAAAATATATAAAGTTAATTTATATATTTTTAAAAATATATATAATTGCTATAATTGAGCAAAACCACAAGGGAGCTCTTTGTATGGTACTTCAGCAACCCATCTTTTTTAACTTCTATTTTTGGATACATTTCATCTTGAATAATCATCTACTTTATGAAAGAATTAAGAAGGCTCTTAAATTATAAAAAACGTAGCGAAGGAATATAAATGATTTGTTGTTTTTTACGAACTGAATTATTTCTTGTCGTGTTTTCGTTGCATCTCCTTAGGTCAACAGAAGATGATATGTTTACCAATGAAAAATGAAATTGAGATTCTATCAACGTATAATTACCTGAAAGCCACGTGTCCATTTTATGGTTGAAGTCAAATTAACGTCATCACTAACTGGTTTCTCGATCATTTCTTTAATTTTGTTTTTGCCTTTCAGTATTTATTTTTTACTATTTCAGTCACAGATGTAAAACTGAAATATAATTTTTTACTTCTTTTACATTAGTTTGTTCTATTTTACGTTCTTACGTTTTAACATGTGGAGCCAGTTATGATTTTTAATACTGAAGTGGCTCCAACAAGCCTGGAACACTTAGAAAGCCAGTTAACATGATCACGCAATCGCTTAAATGCTGCAACAAATTAATTCGCACAGGGAAAGCATCAACGTCTAAATTTATATGAGTGTAAAAAATAGATTTGAGAAACCTTTTGCTTCATCTGATACCAGTTGAGAATGAAGATGGAAATCTTGGAACATTTGTGGAGAGACTTTGTAGTACAACAACTCAAAAGAAGAAATGGTGGAATCAAAAGCAGTGGAAAGTTTTTAATTGAATTCTTACACAAATAACAGACATACGTATAGAAAACAAAAATACAGAATCCAATCTGACAGTTTCATATACATGAGAATATATAGGAGAATTAGATGAAAAACAAACAAAGGAGGCATTTTCTTTTTTCATTTTTGTATTTTTGTATCAAATATCACTGTTTTATTACTTCTTGTTCATCTAATTTCACTTCCTGCAATAACCTTGTTGAAATAAACGTGAACATACGATGTTGGTCACTTTGAGCAGCTAATAGATTATAATTAGCAGATAGTCACAATAATTCAAATCTCTTCTTACATTATATTTCAAATATGTTAACAGCGACACCGGTAGATGTGTTTGAAGATTTCTCTTGGTTAATTGAAGTATGTAAGTAAAAATTCTCTTGGTTTAACTGTAACATGAAAACGATGGAAATGCGCCTTTCGCTTTGCGCCTTTCGTTTGCCTTGAGTCATCATCGACGGGAATCTGGGACGACTGTTCAGTCCTAATGAGGACGAAACAGCTGTCCCAGATGGCTCAAGGCGTGGAAAAGCAAACGAAGTTGCATTTCCGTTTTTAATTGAAGTATCTCAAAGAGATTTAAATTTTCCTTTATTATTGACTATTGTTGAAAATATTTTATTCTTGACGCTTCTAGGGTGAGAAGCTAGAATAAGAAAGAAAAAGGTTGAGCTTTAGACTTGCTTTAAAAATCACGTAAAATATCCGCAATTATATAATTGCCTACAGAAGAGTAGATAATCCACCCGTCAGCGTTCATTTGGGGAAATAAACTAACCTTGACTTTAGATGTGGAAACTTATTAAAAAGAAAGAAAAGTTGGACAGACATGTTAGGAATTATAAGATGCCACCAAAAAATATCTTGTATTAGAAATAAAAACCAGAATGGATGATGATATGTTTGCAATTAATAAAATAAACAAATGCAATCCGCGAGAAGAAACCATCAAAGAGGGATAACAGAAAATCTTAATTGGATTCCTAAGACGAGATTAAACAAAATGTCTGTAATGCAGATGGGACGTTTCTTAATTCTAAGTCAGCTTTAGATTGAAAGTACTGGGGAAAAAAATACCAAACTTGCAGAAACCTCATTTTGCAGTGGATTGAATATGGTTGAAGATGATGTAAATAGATGTGGGAATATGTGCATATGACAAATATTGAATATATGGTTGAGATTCTGCGTTTAACAGTTGAGCAGATATTCAACTCCATTAAAATTTCAGCAGCCTAAAGTATATGGTTGTAAGCTCTCAAGGTTTACTTCACTCTGATTTACTACAATGGATTATCCCAAACGGAACACCTATAATGTTGTATTCCTATTGGAAGTGGATCTTCAAATATAACCAGGGTATAACATAATACACGGATTACATAAATTACCATCCAGTTTCACGCTCAGAATTGACTGAACTTAAAAGGAAAACTTATAGTTTTGACGATTATTAAATTTGAAACTCAAAAACTATAATAGTAATCCTCTATTATTATTTTTATTATCAGAAGCGTTTTAATACAATTTGACCAAAATCATTAGATAAACAAAATTTGAAAGATTAATCTTATCATTTAACTTCACTTTTCTACCATAAACAGCTTTATTTATTTATCGTATTGGTAAAGGGATAAACATTCGCTCCCTTGTCTGAATAAAAATAGCTTCTAAGGAAAACGAGATTGGTTTCGAAGAAAGAGCAATAAAGCAGAAACAAAAGCCTTTGCTGAGATTTGCATTGTCTATAAAATACAAAAGAAAATAACAACATTGACAGAAATTAATACGTTCGTAAGATTCCGAAAAGAAAAGAAAGAACTGTTTGAGAAAACGACTACAATTTAAAAATAGAACGACGAAGAATAATAAATCAAAGAAAAGAGATAAGAAATAAAAGATCAATAAATATTCATTCACTGAGAAATAAAATACTCATTTGCTCTTCTATCCCTAAATACGGCGAATGCGTAAAAAAAAAAGAGAAAGTGATGAATAGAAAATAGTTAGAAAAGCAAGGGAAAACAATAAATACCTTAGCTTTTTTTTATTTTGTTTTACATGGCTTATATTGTAGTGTAATATGTAGCATTTCTTATTTGTTTTTCGGCTGATTTGAATGTAGATTGAGCCAAAATATCTTTTGACATTACATCTCCTTGTAAGTGTAATCCTCAAATTGCTATTTTTTTTATTATAATATTTTTGAAATTTTTTTTTCTTATTTATTTCATCGTATATAATTAATGGATTTCTTTGTTCATTTATATCGGAATGGAAAAGTTCCTAATGCATATTTTTTTGTTCGTAATTCTTTTAATATTCTTTGTAGATACAAATGCTCTAATTAAAAAAAAAAAAACTCTATATAGAATCCAATTTCACGTTGAAATAAGGGTATGGTTGTATCTTGTGCATTTACTGATCTCGACATTGAAGACTAATTATACTAGAAAGCTGACATTTTATATTTCAACTATTAAGTACGATCTCTTCCTTGATTTTGTTACAGATCGCACCCAAAGAGTTTGGATTAAAGAAACAAAAATCTGGAAGTAATTCACGTAAACAAAATTGCCAACTAGCAGATTTTGTTTGAATTAAGTTCGAACACTTGCGTTCAATCATGGATTTATTTTGAGCTTTTGTTTGTTTGTTTTTACTTCGTCAGTTTCCTTAGCTTTAGGTACGTTTTGTATTCAGGATTCGCAATGGATTAGCCATTAAAATGTAACTTTCCAAAATAAATAAATATTTTAGGCCACTGAACAGTTTTGTTGCTGGATGCATTTAAAAGATATGACCAACAATATATCCAAAACATAGCTTTGGATTTAAAACAAAACTAATAAAAAAAAATTAAAAACTTCCTCTATTTTCAGTATTTCTTCTATCAAGGAAAAAAAATAAACATTAGAAAATTTTAATAAAGGTAAATGATAAGTAAATTATGAAAAAAGAAGTGATCAAAATTATTATAGGATGTTCTAAAGGATCTTTGTTCCTTAAAATGTTTTTTGTTTTAGTTTTTAAGTATTTAAAACAGTGCAAAGGAAAGTGTTAGATAATAATAATATCTATCAGATATCAATACAATTTACATTTCCTTACATCTTGAGTCAAATCATAGCGCGTGCAGATTTAACCTGAGTTACAAACTGGATTAATATCGATTGTTAGTTTGATAAAATTTCTTTATTCATCGTGAAGGTTTTTTACTTCTAATGTTATGTCATTTTGGTCGCTTCGTCTCGGAAACTTCTCCACAAGCAGATAAAAACCTTAAAAACAGTAGTTGGATCGTGTCATGCAAATTAAGTTTTAAAAAGATCCATCATTATTTGAAAGTTATTGTGGGAAGAGAAAGAATTACTGCACATCATCGACACACACAGTCTGATAATAAGATAACACACAGCCTGATGAAAATAGATTAACAGATAAAAATCCCGTTGGGTTGAAATTTTTGATGATGATATAGTGAATTGAAGCCACGTCTTGAGTTTAACAGATACGCAACCTGTTGCTTCTTTTAAGTGGGTGACGGAAAAAATTAAAAATCACTCTAAATAAGAAAATAAATTTATTCGTAACTGAATCTAATAGAAGAGATAACTTTAGTGCTCTTTCGAAGCTAAGAATAAGATCAAGGATCTCAATCTTAGTCTTGGTTCGTTCGTGGCGAAGCCTTTATGGGCTGCTATTGATTGGAACCAATTCAAGGTCCTTTTGTTAATTATAGACAAATTAAGTAAGAAAACTTTATCTAAGATAACTTTATCTACACTTGGTCTATTAATTGATGTAGGAGAGTCGGATCTCTCACACAGATAAATACTTCTAATATAAATACACAAATATCTCATTTTGCAGTGGATTCAATATGGTTGAAGATGATGATGATAAAATATAAATAAATAAATACTGTATATACAGTGTGTGTATGTGTGTCTATGTATCTAAATACATAAATAATTGAATAAAGCCCAAACTAATTGTAAATTGATGTATTGTATTATTTTAAAAATTAGTTCTAAAAAGACTTAAAGCGTATTTTTCTCAAAATATTTCTTTTACTTTTATTAAAGTCTTGTATATAAAGGAAAGACTTCTCCAAATATTTCTAAATTATAATATTTTCCAAATACATTAGTACCTTGAAATTTTCCATTTTCTGAGAAATAATTAAATCAGTAAATGAAGTTTCCTGAAATCCAATGGATTTTAATCACATTTTTCAACTGCATGCAGATATGAATTATTAAATGGATTTAATGTTCATCGCTTTAATGTTTCCTTGTGGTAATGTTGTCATCTTCACACGCAAATTTCTCAGCAGGGATCCACAAGGAAACCTTTTTTAATAGAAAAGGTAATCCCTCTCTTATCCCAAAAGATCGAGGCTAAATTTCAGGAATATTCCTTTACTCAATGAAACGTTAACACAGGAGAGACTGATTTTCAGACTCAGTTTCGTTTGGAATGTAGATGTTACGAAAATGTTTAAGCTAATTTCAATATTTGTTTGTTAGAAGTGAAGGTATTTAAGAAACCTTCTTAAAAATTCCTAACGCTAAAAAGTTTCATCAAAGAATATCATGAAAAAGGTATGGAAGGCTTTAAAACTTTGCCAAAATATATCGCGGTTTAATGATTTAAGTTTAATGATTTCGAAAAATTGGGGGTCGTGTTATATTCGAGGTCATGCTATATTCGGGCCAATACGGTAAGTATTTTACAAAGATGTTGCAAACGAAAAGCTTTAGAAATAATAAATCCACCATAAATAGCGTCCAAATCAATAATAAATCCATAAATAGCGTTTGTTTCTCCTGCTGTTTTGTAAAGATAGGATCATTTTGGCCTACGTTTAAATTATATAATCTTCTTATAATCGGAGGTAAATTGTATGGTAAATCCTATTTGATTATTCTCTTCCAATCTATTACCAAATTATTTGGAGTACCTTTGTATACACTGATAGGATAGTTTTCCTTTTTTCCGTAATTCCTCTACTTCCTTTAGACAGTTAATCCTACGTCCAAGTTACTTAGATCTGTGGCCTACATAAATAAAAAAGACCTTCTCCCAGATTATTAACCATCAGTTTTTATAATTAAACATAGTGTTTTTGAAATTATAGAATTCTTCTGAAATTGGTTCCTAATGGATTCCCCTGAAGGAGGAGCACTTAGTGCCTGGATTTCCATTCATTCCTTTCAGATCCCATTTCTCCAATTCCAAGAAAATTGAGTAAGGATTTCAGCGCATTCACAGAAAAACCCAGGAATCTGGAAATCATTTTCAATTGGTTTCAATCCCACCAATATTTACTGCTTTTTTTATTTTATTTTTCCCCAGCGGTTTCAAGTAAAGTGTCTCCATTAACATTTTTGTTTTTGTTTTACTGTTTTATCTGCTTTTAAAAATAAAGTTGAAATGAGGATTTTGTTTTGAATTGTTTCGAAGAACAATTTACTCGATGATGACGACTTCAGTAAAACGTTGAATGTAACGAAATCCTTAGGAATTTTCCTTTCCTTTCTTTCTGTAATAGACAATTGAAATAAATAGTAATGATTACAGTAAAATCGCTCTTGACACAAACTATTCTATATATTCACTGAATCTCAAAATAAAATCATTTCCTAGACGTTTAAGGAAATGATATTATCTTGTGGCTATAAATTCTCGTGATGGAATTAGCATAAAATAATCTTAAAATTTATTATGTAGTGAAAGTTATCATTTTACTATGTTGAAAACGCTGTAAATTCAATTTATAGTTGAAACTAGTTAAAATGGTTTTAATAGTCCGCCTGTTTTTAGGCGCGTTCACACTTAAAAAGGACGAAAAGGAAGTCACCGATTGTTTGTTTGTTTTTTAAAAAAAGAAGGATAATGTCGATATCTGCTTCATAAAAAAGATTTCAGTTCCACCTGTTGAATATTCGTCCATCATAAGGTGCTTTTGAAGAACCACAAGAACAAATCGAATATCAGAAAAGTTTTGCTAATGCATCGTAGAAATAGCAACGCTGTCATTACTTTTTTAATAGTTTCGTTGATATCTTTAACGCGTTCAGTTTTCGTAAATTCGAAAAATGGTTCAAAAACAAGTAAACAAAAATTGTTCAAAACGGTGAAAAAAATGTATTTCGAAGAAATTTTGTCTGAAATATTTCCACTGAAACATAACTAGATAAAAAAAGTTATTTCCAGTTTCTTCCATTAAATAACAAAATTCTTCTATTAAAATTCTCCTCTAATGACAGCTGTGGTCCATTAACGAAAGAGAACAAGGTAAGGTTAATAATTGTGAATTTGTATTCTGGCACGGATCATTTACTTTGTGTAAACAAGACATAAAACAATGCTTGGCTGGATTCAACGTCATTCAGTCATGTTCAATCATAAGCTGCTGCCGTAAATAGTCAAAGGATTGAATCTGAAGGTGGTTGAATTCCTGAAGTCTCAGTCTATCACAGAAATTGCCTTTTTAACTGTTTTATTCAAAAGTGTAAAATAAAAGAAGATTCAAATAATTGTCGTTGTAATAACTTTGATAAATACAAGAAATACAGTATTAGTAACACAAGAAATATATGGATTAATATAAAATTAGATATAAATAATTACGCGAATAATCCTTGCACCTTATTTAAAGAAACACTCACTTTGAAGTTTTCTCACTTTTATCAAAGAATTTAATTTTTTTTACCTCGTATTTGTTCTGAAACCGCTGAGGAACTATTGGTTTTCGGCGGAAGAACAACAACCAAGCTATTGCTTTGCACTTTTGTTCGAGTTTCTTGATCAAGGGCGAAGTTGACAAATTTCAGTTGCAAAAATGTATCTGAATTGATTGTCAATCACAATTTCTGTTCACTTTGAAAACTTGTTTTTTTTTTTAATTGCAAAATCCTTTGGCCAGGTTTAGCTTCGTGTGGATTCGTTTTTTAATTTCTCAATCTCAAATGAGTTCTCAATTAACGACTTTTTCCTATTGTTCGTTTACGGATTTACTTCGTTCTCTCATTTTTTGATTGTCCTTATTTAGAAAAATTGCAACTTATAGAAGCCCTTCTTTGAACAAAAGATTGGACAAAGAAGGGATTGAATTTTATAGTCACGTCTTATGATCCATCACTAAAACTTCTGCGGCACTGATTAAAACTACATTTCATTTAGTTTAATTTTTATCCAAGAACAATATTAAGAAGATTTCGGTTTAGAAATTTGTACGTACCATGATTAAATAAGTAAATAAAATGTATACATTTGCTGTTTACAAAATAATTTACGTATAGCTAAATAAATTAAAAATTTAATTCATATATACAATTTATACACTGAATCCATTAAAAAAAATTTTAATGGATTCAGTGTGTAAATTGTATATATGAATTAAATATTTTAGAAAACACACGTTACAAATCATTTTAAATTAAAAATGAATAGATTATACAAATACAAATACATGAGCTTTATAACACTGAATTGTCGCTAGATTGATTTTCCTGAATGGACTAACGAAATAAGAGTAATTGCGAACTGGGATGTTAAGGGATCTCAACAATATTTTACCTATCGATATCTTTACGTACGATGTTTATATCTTTTCGTAATACGCTGTCTGCGCTTGTTAAGGATACATGCGTTTCACTAAGGATTATTTGAATTCTTTTGCATCTATATATTCTGTGGATCTAAAACCAACAAATTAAAATTATAAAACCCTTATAAAAACCTGTAGCCTGTAATCTATCTGTAGAACTGGTTTAACAGCCCAAACCATTGAGTTCTCCAATCAAATATTTTAAATAAATCAAAACAGGGAGGAAAAAAAGAGGGATTTGTAACATTTTAATCGAACCTTAAATTTCACTGTAGCCCAATAATGATCGAATATAATTTGTAAAAGTGACAGTAAAAGAAAATGACATCATTTCATTAGTAAAATTATTATTTTTGTCTTTTGTAATTCCTAAGAATTTACAGAATTTTCATTCGCCTGAAAGGTTAAAAGTTAGGAAATTATTCTGACTGTTGACCGCTGTGATTTTAGAAGTATTTTCTGGTTACTGGAGCTGCTTGTTTTGTGACGTAATACCGTGGGAGTCAATTCTCTTTTACAAAAGCACCAAAATCGGATATCAAAGAGCTGGTTCACGTGAGGACCACGAAAAGCCGACAAAATTAAATCGGAAGACGACGCCAACCAAATGCAACCACAGATCATTTTATTTACACAAATTGCAGTCAATAACAGATGCAGTGGATCTAATAACGAAATAATCAAATCAGAACAATTCTAAAAATATAAATCGATAGAAACCATATGTCCCTTTTCTATATTTTCAATGCAAATTCTCTTTTAAAGGAAATTAAAATTATCAAATTTTTTATTTTGCATTTTTGCTTTTAACACAAAATTAAAATAATGTAAAAAAAAATATAGTCACTAATTTAATTGCGTTATGAATTTTATTTTTAAAGAATGTTAATAAAGTTTCTTTTTTGATAAAAGCTTAACATTTAGCCAAATTTCTAAGAAAAAGAAAATTATTTGAATTTCTTGTCGAGACTCAGCGAGCTTTTGGGTTTATCAAATAAGGAAAGAATATCGACTAAAAAATAAAAATAAATAAATAAATAAATAAATAAATAAAAATAAAAAACATAATCTCGATTCTGTATTTCGTTACGATGATAGAATGAAGGAATGTTGTCTTTTAAGATAAGTTAACTGATTTGGTTTAGGAGGAAAACACTTTGTGTCCCTTCTCCAACACCCCTTTGCACAGACATCCATTTAAATTGTTATACAAAACTCCTTATGGCTGGAAAGGAATGTTAGTATCAACTCAACCTCACCTAAGCTATTGTCCAATCAATCAGGTGTTGAGTAACGACCCCGATGTCCTTTCCTTGGACTTTGATTTCTGGTCTGTTGAAGCCTAACCATAGAACGACCCTCTTTGATTGACGTCAGGCCGCGTCTGCTTTGCTTGCGTCTTCCTTTGCTTATCCTCTTATGTCATCTGCATGTTAAATTTACATGCAGTGAGGATTTCTGTTGGAACTCTATGTAGAATATTTAATTTCCAAAAAGTAATGTTTCATAAGAAATAGTTTATTATTCCATTTTGGAAACCAATAAATATTTCGCGAACTATTCTTAATGTTAATTGTTACAGTAAATAATAGGATTTCCTTCTCGGGTAAAAGAAAGTTTCAGATGGCTGTGGCATTTTGAACTCTCCTCAGCCAGAGCTACTCAGCCTGGCTGAGGAGAGCTCAACAAGCTCGAAACGGCCGTCCCAGAGTCTCAGCTCGACTCAAAAGACATTCTTATTTGAAAAGCTTAGATTATATTATTTACTATTAATGCTTCTTTGTGAAATGATGACTTTATAGTTTTGGCGTTTATATCGAATGACGAACAGAAGCTACCAATATTTTGAAATAAAAAAAAGGAAATTAAATAAATTTATTATTAGACTGTTCGTTCTATTCCCTTTAATCAATCCCAAGGTCTGTTGAGGTCTGATTAGAATAGAAAAAGGAAAGAAAGACAAAGTCTAGCTCGGATAACAATTTGTTTGTCGATTCCTCGCCAAAGGTATTGAAAGAAAAAAAATAAACTTTTTGAATTTTTAAAAGAATATTTCTCTATATTTGAGAAATCTTTATTCCAAAAAAGATAAATAAAAGTTTAAAGTCAGTTAAAAGCCCCGATTTTTCTTTTTTTTTTTTTCTTTCGTCAATTGAAGCCCCAAACAGAATTAGTTTATGAATGAAATATTCGATTCAAGCGGATTTCTTTTTCGAATTTGAGTTATTTTCATGAATGTTTGATAAAAATCGTTACTTTTTGTTGCATTTTTCTAAAATCCAATCTAAAATATTTATCTCGGTTTAGAAAGTAATTTTGATTCATGATTATTTGTTGAAATAAACATTAAGATAGGCCTACATAAAATTACCCGATGTTCTCACATATTCTTTTTTTCCGTTTAATTCGATTTTTTTATTAAAAAAAAAATATTCAGGAAATAGAAAAAAATTTCTTTCCTATTTTTAATAGAAAAATTAATAACTTAAAACCCTCAATAACTTAAAAAAAATCTAAGTATATTTCTAGAAATCGGAAAAAAATCCGTTAAAATCAGGACATTTACTTTATGTCTTTCCTATTTTATATAAGTGTAAAAGGAATTAAAATAATTAGAAACGTTAGATTATTTTGTATTGGCAGGATTATTACACTTTCTCTGAAACACAAATTCTTGAAATCATTGAAAATGCAAATTGGCAAATAATTAAATATTTAAATTGTCCTTAAGTACTATAAACATTATGAATATTTAAATTTTGTAGACGTTGTTTCTAAATCGAGAATTAGTTGCTTATATCGGTGAAGTTTAGGCTTTAGTTCCCACGAATATCAGCTGTTTCAGTAACTCCAGATAGATTGTAAAGTCAGCCATTCGACTGAAGAGATTCAAATTATAATTCCTTAATGCGGATTCGGTAATGAAGACCAGAGCTAGCTTGAAATTTACATTACTACTATTATTGTTGTTTTTTTTTTTAGTGCAGACTTTCAGAATTCGGCAGAATAGTCTACAGCTCAGCCCCATGTCAAGGCGAAAGACGTTAATCCAAAAATATGTAGGTTTGAACCAAAAACCATCTAAGATTAACTACGGATGGGTTAAATTGGGTTAAAAAAAATGCGTGTTTTTAGCATTTATCTATCATTTATAGAAGGCTTTAGCAAACTACTTCCAACAAATTACGAAAAATTTAAAATTTATAAACAATCTTGGATGGAAGCTTTTCTTAAGAAGTTCAAGCTTTCAATTTAACTGATTTTAATTTATCTGATGGGTTTTACGTAAAAGACAAGCTTAACAACCTCGGTAAGGGATTAATTATGATCCAGTTTAAACAATTCTTCGATTTTTCGAATCATTAATTTCCATTGAGAATTTACACTGAAGAGTGTAATAATTTTACATGTACTGAAGTAACTTATCATCAAAAGTAAAGCCGTACACCTGTTTAAACAGGTATATGGCTTTACTTTTGATGATAATTTACACTGAGGTTTTGTTATTTTATATATATCATTTATCAATACTTATCTGTTTTCCTAAATGCTTTCACTATTCTTCTGTTAGAATTTTTACGTTTAAGAAATCCGCTTAGATCCATTTATTTGAAATCATACTTATTTAGAATTTTTAAAGTCAATATCTTAATTTTTAAATAAGGCCTGGGAGAAGCGAGTATTTTATCATTATAAAAAGAAGTCCCTTTTTTATTATTATTATTTTATGATTTAACTTGCATATTTCAGAAAATCAACAGGCTTTTGTAGCATTCTATATCTATCTATATCGCCCGTAACACCCAATACTGGGTATGGACGCTCTCCTACCAGAGGAGTTTAGGCTAGATACCGCAAGAGGGCGCCAACCCCAAGGGAAGAAACGGACAACACAGAAGAAAGGAAAGTGAAACACCCATGCCACTACCGGGATTCGAACCCAGGAACTGGCGCATTGGACGCCACGGCTGGCCGCCGCCGAGACCGCACGACCACGCCAGCACGGCTTTGTAGCATTACAAAAGCTTTGTTGTTCACATATAAAAACAAAACAAAAATTCTTTCCGTCTGATTTGTATTTAAAGCCCAAATTCTTACAATATATCTATAGTCATTCATACAACTTCAAAGTAATTCAAGCTCTACATTAGCTCTCGAAATACTGTTTATCCGCTTTTTTATGAAAGAATTTCTTTATAATTCATTAATGCAATGAAAGATCTAATGGTAACCAAATGATGAGAAAGCGCCCTTGGATCAAACCGCTTTACCAAATTTATACAGTCCGAAAGTGCCCTTGGATCAAACCGCTTTACCAAATTGGTACAGTCAGAAAGTGCCCTTGGATCAAACCGCTTTACCAAATTTGTACAGTCAGAGCGTGCCCTTGGATCAAACCGCTTTACCAAATTTATACAGTCAGAGCGTGCCCTTGGATCAAACCGATTTACCAAATTTGTACAGTCAGAGAGTGCCCTTGGATCAAACTGCTTCACCAAATTTGGTAAATCGGTTTGATCCAAGGGCACG
>JAFIDM010000003.1:64924726-64938176 GCA_023159025.1 Thereuonema tuberculata
TGCCCTTGGAACAAACCGCTATACCAAATTTATACAGTCAGAAAGTGTACTTGGATCAAACCGCTTTACCAAATTTGTACAATTAGAAAGTGCACTTGAATCACTCAAAAAGAAAAATATTGCATAGTTTCTTCACTTTGGATTTTCCGGCAGCTATTTTGCAGTTCCTTTGCGAGTCTACCTTTCTGTACGATATAGGAGTCTACCTATTTTCAGGCACCAACTCGTGCTTGATAGATTATCAGGAAGGTTAATATTCAATAAGCGTTTTATACATCAAATTCCAATTTCCTTAAAATCGGTCAATTATTGGAATGTTTCTAAAGAAAAAAGAATGTTCATTGCTATTCTGTCACTTAAAAATCAAATGGTTGAAGTAGGTCTCCACACTGACTGAGAAGGCGAGATTAGCGTTCGAGTATCTGCAATATGGAAGGATCCAAAATAATCATAATCATATTTGAGATAAATAAAAATCCCGTACCAAGCATGAACAAAATCGTTCCAGTTGTTTTCGTGTGACGCTTTTACAAATAGAAGAAATCTTCAAGTTTAATAAGGTAGACTTCACAAACTCAGTCAGAAATATATAATCTCTTGCAATGAAGTAGTAATGTAAACAATAATTAAATATAAAGCCAGTAAATCTTCAATGACTGCAAGAATATCCGTCTCTTATCCCCCGAGAAAGTAATTTCTCAATAAAATTTTCTCTCCTTTTCTTGTTTTTTTTTATTTTTCCTTTGTTAATCTTAGGTCTGTGAAATGAAAATGTCTTTTCTCTTCCGCAACCAATTTTCTCCTGAGTGTGTTTGGAAGGTGGGTCTACAGAGATAGCTTATTCTTCAACAGCTGGTCTCTCGTGACAATCAATCTTCCAATAATCTGTTTCGTTGAAAGGTTGGAATAAAAAAAAAGAAACAACAGTGTAAATATCCGGGTAGTTCTTGAGAACCACCCCATTATGGTAATGTTTAGTTCCTATCCAATTTGGCTGAAATTTATGATCGGTAATAAATAAATTTTAATTTAATTACGTTGAACTATGTTTATAATAATTAGTCTAATACATTTCAACAAATATTGTAAATGTATATTTATTCCCCTCTTTCCGAGTTCACTTCGCCCACAAATCAGTAACGTTGAAAAATACTTGAGTTGTATACAAGGTATACAAAGTATACTTTGATCAATCAATAGAATTGTCATAAAAAAAAACTGTCTCAGAAGATGACAGCAGGTATCATCATTGAATCATTATTGTTGTTCTATTATAAGGAAAGGAATAAAAAGTTTATAGTAATTTGTTACAGTGAAAAGCACTATTACGTCATTCAAGCCAATAGATTCAATCGGAAAACCCTAATAGTGAACTGCGATAAAGACCTTTTTTAAAATACAATCGAAATTTACAATTAAAAGAGACTGCATTCTTAGAAGACAAATTTGTTTCATGTGTCTCCATTGAGGAAAAGACTAAATTATTCAGATTAAGTAACATGTTAATTAATTGTGATGTTTAGGTTCAAGTTATTACTTTTCAGAAAAGATAAACGTTTAAAAAAAAGGAAAGAGTTAGAGCTTTGATATTTCAGAATAGGTTCAAGTAAAAAATAAAAATAAAATGAAGTACAGTAATTTTAATATACAATTAAAATATATAGACTTAAGCATTAAAATAAAGAATTTTTTGCATAAAAAAAAATATTGTTTCAATAGTAACTAAGTAACAATAGTTACTTAGTTTAACTTTATATAAGTTACTATAAGTTTATGTAAACAATTATAACTTTATTAATGGGATATATATTCTGAAGTTTCACATTGAGAAAAAAAGAATAGTAAATATAGTAACCATCAATTACAGTGTGCAAATTCCATTATTAATGTTTATTTGCCTATTAATTATAAAATACAAGTATTCAATAAATTGAAGTCGATTAAAGCACATTTATTAAAATAAACTCTCCATTTGATTTATTTAATCAGTAATTGACATCAAGTTCACATTAATCGAGTCATAAAACTAATCGATATATGGTCTGTTTGTCTTTATATCTTTCGTTTTTTTTAATATCTGAGCGATAATTATAACTTTGAAAGGATAATATAAATTTCATCTAATGTTTGTAACATCCCAGAGAGTAAAGTAGGAAGTCAGTACTGAAGAGTTTTGCAATTCAGTTTCAAATTTAAACAAGTATTCCGCGAGTCTGTAATTTAATGACTCAAGAACTGTTAAGCTACGCGTACACCATACAACTAGTTGGCGAACTTTAAGTTGGCCGCGATTGTCGGGTGCGAACACCATCCAACTGCCAACTCAAGTCGGGCGAACAACCAACCCAGGACAACGCAAATTTCAAAACACGTCACATGTGACGTCAAGTAGAATGCAGTAATGTCGTTTCAAACCTAATATATGATTGATTGATTTTCAACATACGATAAATATTTTTTTTCAAAAAATTTTAGCCGATATGGAATCGAAGTTGATGTATTATTTCGATGCAAGAGTAACGAACGACCAACAGCCAATAACAATCCATCCTCCCATGGCAACAATAACATCACGTCTTTCCCTATTACGTCGTCACTTCTTCACTAGCGAGCGAGCGGCTATCCCAGAATTCCATGCGAACGCTGTTGCCGCGGTGCAAAATCCGAAAAAAATCGAGGTTTTAAAAACTCTGATAAATTCTGCCGCATAAACTTAATGCATTTCAGTATAAGCTTTTTTTCTGCTTGACAGACAATCGCAATACTCTTGATATTCAATGGTGTAATCGCTCGCTGTCGAGCTGAAGCGGGGAGAAAAATTGAGACGCCATGTCTTCAAATGGGCGTGAAGTCACGACTGACGTGTTCCAACGCTGCCCTGAGATTGGGTAATTTCCGCCCAACTTGACGATTAAATAAAGGTGGGGAGGGGGGAGGGTCAACGAAAATCTCACGTAAACTTTTTCATTCAGAGAAAATATATATTATAGCAAGATTTCCGTTTTTTTTTTTGGTTGTTAAAGGAAGATTTCCTTTTTTTTTTTATTGTGAAAATTTTTAAAATCTCACATGAGGGGGGGAGGGGGGCACCAAATCTCACCAAGGGGGAGGGGGGTCCAAATTTTTTAAAAAAACACCTCACGTAATTAATGGACGGCCCCTTAACCGCGTTCCATTTTACAGAGGGTTAAGTGAACTGCCTGGAGGAGAAATACCAAGGGAAAAAACCCTACCTAAGCCGGGAATTGAACCCGGCTTCTCCATCAATGTACCACTAGACAATCGGGTCCACTATTTAAAATAATTGCCTTAAAAAGCTGAAACTTCGATGCTAAGTAAATGTTATTGAATGTGAACTTCTTATTTGTTCTGATTAGTTAAAAAAAAAACTGGGATAATGATGTACTTGAGGAATTCTCGTAGTATTCCATTAGTCTCACCATTTGTCGTTTTATCAAAATAATCCCTCCCTGAGCCTCCCTTGGTTATTAGTTTGCTTTCGCAATCAGACAACCTACTTTTTTTTGTTTCAAAACAACTTGTTACTACCTTAAAAATTGTAATCTTACTCAAAGAAAACGTTGTTTCGTCCTTCAACATTTATTCCTCAGAATATAACTCAGGGTAGTTTTTAGTTTTTTGAAATCGTTGTTTTATACAATCGTGAGCACAAGTAAAAAGATATTTTTGACAGAACTCTTTATTCTTTGAAAAAATTTAATGCATTGGTTAGATCAGCGTTTCCCAACCGGGTCGCGACTTGATTCGCGGCAAAACTATCAGAAACCATCGAATAAACCATCAGAAAAGATCAGAAAAATCGGAAATCGATTGTATATGAGGAAGGGATACGATACAAATATGGTTTTATTCTAAATTCGTCTATTCCTATATATGTGGAGGTATTCCGATAAGGAAAAGTGGATCGCCAGCTGAAAAAGGTTGGGAACCGCTGGGTTAGATTATTAATTCCTGTTCAATTCCACCGGTTTCAAGCTACAAAACCAGGATATTTGCTGTTGCTAAAGCTTCGTGATCAAAGTAAATCAATAACTTATTATCCTGTAAAGCTGAAAGTTTGCTGAACTAAGCGGATTCTTCATTTAAATTCCCCATTTAGTGTAGCTCCAATTGAATCCGTATTTCAAATATAACAAAAGCTACCATTAACATGAAATGGTTCCACGAGATTATTCGAAAGTTAACACATCAATTTTCTTGCTAAGGAATCAGTATTTCTATCGTTTTCCAACATTCGATGTGATTCGTTTTTAGACTAAAAAGTCGGTTATGTTTTGTTATCGCGTTTTTGTTATTTTTCAAGTTACAAGATAAGATTTTTTCCTGTGGTGAAACCTAGAATAAAACAAAAGAGAAAAGTCGATTTTTAGTTTTAGTTCAGTGTTGTTTTGTCAGAAGATGACGAATATCTTAGGAGATTTCCACGTCATGAAGAATGTTTTGCTCAGTTTAAATTCATGGGCTTCACAACAATGTTTTGATAGAGAAGTAGCTTATTTAGTAATTGTTTTCTTTTTAATTATAACGAAAATATCAGTGTATTATGTAGTAATATATTGTGCTTTACGTAGTTTATCCACTTTGTACTGAAATCAACTCTCAACAATTCTTTGTCTTCTACAAAAAAGGCGAAAAAACGGTTTCACAATATACAGGAAGCGATCACGTACTAATTTCATTTTCGGCCTCTTCCTCTGAGACATGAAGTGACCGCAGACCGGAAGTCGTCTTCTTCCCTGCCTCTAAAGTCACAAGGGTTCCAAAAAGGTATAACTCCTGGTCTGTCCTATTTGTAATTTGGGCTACAAAGGTGGTGACAGATGGACGGAATGAATGTAATAGTTCCTTCTTCCCAATATATTTTCGTGTACGAGGTCGATAAAAACAGGAAAACTGTTAAGTTTTATTGTTGTTGTTGATATACAATTCCTTAATGGCGTTCTGAAATGTTTATAGCAATCTAAACGAGTTCGAAGAAATAATTTCCATGATTTTTACACAGATAGTAATAATTTTTATTATTAAAAAGTAATGAAAAAATCAATATACATTTTATGGAAATGTAGTTATAAAAGTCATGCTTTTACAGTATTGTTCTTTTAAAATCATCATAAATGGGCTACATTAATAAATGATTGTAAGTTTATCTAAAATCTTATTCGGATCTTTGTTGTTTAACAATCTGAAGTATTGCGTTCGTTTTGAGATTCTGTCGTCCGCGAATTACAGATGTTAATAAGTGGGTCAAGTCATATAAATATAGAAGGAAATAAACTTAATTGCAAATAACGCTAAAGTGCTGTAATGGAGAAAGAATTGAGATAAGTGTGTCACAGCAACATTACTTCATATTTTTCTATCAATCAAAGCTTAATAGAATTGTATTTCCTGAACCATCAGCTCATGTTAAACTTAATCAGGAAAACTGGAAAAATAATAATAGCAGAGTTTTGTAAATTCCTATTGCCTTGTTCCTTATTTAATTTATAGAAACTTTAAATAGGATGGGTGATTTTTAGTAGATTTGATAAAATCTGAAACTTTTGGTTAATTTAGTATTTACAAAATTTCAGATATTGTCATTTTTAAGAAAACATTTAATAATGGTTTAATAGTAAAATCTTTCTCTTTTAAACCTTTTGCTTTGGTTATCATTTTAAGAAGAAATATTTCAGAGGTGGATTTCTTTTAGACAATCTAAAGGTCACCCAGCCTTCTGTTCAGTGGGTTCGAGGGTATACCTTAGAATTAAGGAGTTTGGCTGTGATCATTAAGATCCATATCTTGTATCCTTTGAATTTTTATCAATTTGTGGAATTATTTTGATATCTAAAAAATTCCTATTTCGGCGTGATTGAAATGGGTCCGCCCAGAACAGAAGATGGATTCCTAAACTCTACAGAATGGTATTAGGCAAAGGATTACATTTTAGACGTACCGTAGGATTTTTGAAATGGGGAGGGCTTACGATAGTCGTCGTAGTTATTCAACCAAAAAAAAAAGTTCTTTCTCGGATGGGAGGGGAGGGTTCTGACCCTGATCGCCGCCCCCCCCCTCTTTAAGCCATGTTCGTGACCCTTATGATGCAAAAGCTGGAAAGAAAAGGACAATCTGTGAAAAGTAAAGTGCTTTTTTTTTTGGTTTAAACTGCCACATTACTCGATAGTGATTGATGATAGTCGGTGTTGATTAAAAACTGTCTCTCTTAACTATATTAGCAGCTGAACATTTTGAATGAAGTCAAATTATTGGATTGATCGAACTTGTAATGAAAAAAAGAAGATAGGACATTTCGTAAAACAGTGATCTCAAGAAGGACCTACAATTGAGGGATCAGTGCAAAAGAAGCATATGCCACAAAATTAAGATAATATTGGAAATTAAATTTTAGAAAAATTACAATTTCCTGTTGAAAATTGGTGTCTACTTGTAGTTATCTAAACTGGTACTGAAAGTAGATGGTAAATTACGACTGCTATCAAATCTTAGCTGAAGAAATCATGTCATTTCACACTTCTTTATATATTTAAATTGAGTAAATCATGAACGATTCATTGGCTGCTTTTGTTATGATTTTTAACATAATATCGTGTAATAAGATAATTGTTATATGTTTATCAATAACAAATTACTACTAAAATAACACAATATAACAAGCGTTCAACAAAGACTTTATCACAAAGACTTTGAGTGAATATTATTAAATCACATTTCAACTTTTGTAACAACTCCTCTATCAATGCTGTCAAGTTCTAATGTCTCTTCACTGATATTATAAGAATTGATAAAAGGAAGCCTAAACAGATGAAGTAAGGTGTGTGCGTTCTTCAACACTTCACTGAAATACACGCATTGATTAAAAACCCATTTCTGCAAACTTCAATTTCTCTAATACTGGTATCACAAAAAGTATCTAAACGAAAGATTGTCTTGAGTGTTGTAACTTTCCTTTTTCTAACATATAACCTCTCTAATATTTATTTGGTCTTACAAGTCGAAATAAATATGCATTTTGTTTGTTGTAATTCCCCAGCGATAGAACTCCATAACTATTTCTTCTTTTTGTTGTAAAGTGTAGGTAATTTATAGGAACTTAGTTTGTGACATGGACGTTGCTCTTTCCAGTACTTTTATCAGGCATAACAGTATTATTTCTAGGTACATATTTTTCCACTGCTTCGCAATCTTTTTCTTTCATTCCATTTATTATTATAAAAACTGTTTTTTATTATTATTCTTTATTCTATATTTTCTTCTAGTTGATTAACCATTTTGAAAACAATGTGAGTAAATCAGAACCGTCTTCGATTCCCAGTACAAAAACCAAAATTAGCTCAGTGAATTTTTGTTTCGTTATGTGCGTTTCTGTTTTTCTGTTATGTAATAAACTTGTAGGGGAAAGTTGTCCAAAATGGGGACGCATCTTCTTTAACTTTAATTTAACGAAATCTAGCAAATAAAACAGTATTATAAACCATTAGTCATTTACTTAGGTTCTTTAGCTATAATAAAATGGTGCAAAAAGGTAAACAAATTCCTTATTTATATGTGTATTTTAATTCTAAGTGTTTTATTGCGTAATACCCTAAACTGGCCTAAGCACAGTAATCACAAATGAATGTTTGATCATCTTCCTCAGCGTTCCAACATTCAATTTTCGTCCCCATTTTGAACCACCACGAGTGTCCCCGTTTGACCCGACCGTAAACTACATTACAAAAACTCGCTTTTCTCGTCACATAAACGACTCAGCAGATTAAAGGACATGCCAAAACACTGACTAATAGATAAGGAAATGAAATATATACTCGCCCAATACTTATAATCAGTTATATGCGAAACTAACACATCAAAAAAAGTTGGCAAAAATCGAAAACTTTTCACTTCAAAACTAAAAATCACACTAAAACTCAAGCAAGCGTCATTCAACCTTCACTACTCAACTCAAACTATTCCTGTGGGATCCAGTAACAGTAGCACTGTGGTTTCTCGCCGATAGCAGCACTAATCAAGGAGAACTTGAATGTCCCCGTTTGACCCGCCGTCCCCATTTTGTACAACTTTCCCCTATGCACGTTAAATTTAATTTCAAATCATAACAATCGAATCTATCCATTAGCAAACAGGATGTCATGGATCTATTTTCGATTAAGTATTTTTCTCATCCAGGGTAGAAGATTTTTGAAATGCTTCTATTGAGAAATAGACACCTATCATCGTATTGAACATGGAATAGATACTAAGATGGTAGGATCTACTTGTTGATAGCAAAAAACCAAAATCACGCAAATGTAGTAACATGGGCCCCTTAATGAGCTATGGGACCGAGTGTACGACAGTGAGTAAGCCACCTCAGAAGTATCATCGTAAATATACAATTCGTTACATAACAGATCTTGATCGAAGCAGGAAGAAGTTTTGATTACATGTAGTTCTCAGAGTCTTGGCCAATGGACACTTCCGTTGCTACATTGTTTCATTCATTTCCTTATGGCTTTCGTGGTGGATGGTCATATTTGTGACTGACTGAATTTCAGTAGATTTTTACATGGTGACACGGAGTTGAAATTTTTATAATTACATCTTTTTTTTTAAAAAAAAAAAGTATGTATATAAATTTATACCTTCTAATTGAAAATATCAGAAACGTGGATTTTGATTGGTTTTATCATTGAATAGCCCCCCCCCCCCATTATAAGTCAAAACATTGTTAGCAAGAAAGCTATCTTTCTGTCTGCAGTAATATTTGTTTAAAACACATTGAAAAAAATTATTGGAAAGCAGAAGGAAAAAAAACAACAAATCCTTCTGTTATGAAAGAAGCGGCGTTGGAAGGATCCTCCCACAATATTCGTTCGTGAATTAAATAAATCGAATCACTATCGATTTGTTCCACCAATAAAAAGAAACCTAATGTAATTAGGGTAAGAGATGCATCAGCACTTAACAAAAAGGCAAGCACAATACTTTGCTTTTCTTTAAGACACAAAAACAAGAAAAAGAAACAAAGAAAGTCTACTTTCTAGCAAAATAATTAGAAATCCTGTCTCATTAAGGAAGGAAAATATAGAAAAAAATAATTTTTCATGAAAATCTTTTGTTTGCATAATTAATAACAGCAAATTGTATTTAGGATCAACTTAAATCGTAACCTATGGTATCTGTGTCCTTTAATGGCCATACTTTGTTCGTATTGTTTTAAATTTCTCTTTTATTTTGTTAATAATAAATTAGATAAATGATCCGCAATTATTTTGAAACAAACTCCGCTCCCTTTGTCTTCCAAAAATTATCTTTTAATAAATTTTCTAAGTAACGGTTCTAAAACGTATCTTTGAATTTTAGAAACACAAATGAACAAATAGTGGAAATGAAATAAACAAGAAAGAAAGTTAAATTCCATTTAAGTCAGTTTTGTATTTCCAAGAAAATTTGAAATGTGTCTGTTGTTATAAGTTACTATTATAAAAACCCATTTAGGGTTAAGTAAATTGGTTTCACCAAACTAAAAAAAAACCTGTACGTAATTATAATATGAATTTATATAATGCAAATAATAAATAAGCATATAATTAACAAATAATTTCTGTAGACTTCATTTTATTTGGTCTGACTAAAAATGATTGAATCTTCGATTTTTGTAAATATTCTGCGTTAACATTCTAAATTTAAATAGTTAAGTTTCTAAACGTGACTTAGTTCCTGTGTAAACTGAACTTCATCATTAACAATATCTTAGACTCTTAAATGATTGATCGATCTTTGAGATCGATCTCATTTGATATGATAATTACATTATTAATTTTATTTTATATCAGAAAAATTTGTAGGGATTTTAAGGATTGTAATCCATTTTACTACACTAATAACTTTCTTACTTTTAAACTTATTTCAGTATCGGTGAGATTAGGGATGCGGCCTTTTGAGTTGAATCCAAATTTGCCAGAACAATCCTCTTATTTTTTAATAATATGTTTTTGTTTGTCTTTTATTATTTTTATTTTAATCTTAAAATGACCGTATTTAAAATACCAGAGAGTAAAAGAAGATTGAACGAAATAATGGTGGTCGATTGATGGACACAATTAAAACATTAATAAATCATAAGAGCTATTTTGACAACTGCTTCGCTCATGTTTTCTTTCTAATGCCACTCTACAATGTACGTTAACTTCCCTACCTACTCGGCTCAGTAGTTTTTATCTTTCATTCGGACCATTAATAGAAGATTTTCTTTGCTCCGAAAAGTTACTCAGTTTGGGCATTCTTACGGGTTGAATATCTTCTACAATTTTCAAGATAAACGTCGTGAAGTTGAACTAAATTTGGTTAATTTAGTGAGTGTAATTACAGACCTTCCATGACAGGAAAACGTGATGGGTTTACTGCACAGATAAAAAAAGTATTATCAAATTCAGGTACTCTCATATCTTTTCATTGTATCTTTTGCACATCAGCAAAATCTCTGTGCTAAATCTCTGTATTATTTTAAGTGACATTTTATTTAAGTGACACTTTGCAACAAGTTATAAATGCAATACAGCATCGTCAGTTTCGTAACATGCTAAAGTTGCATTCATTGTGGATTTGCCATATCATTTCAAAGTGCGTTGGTTATCGCAGGGACAGGTATTAGCAAAATGTTATCTATACGAGAACAGATAGTTAAATTTTATGAAGAACAGAATCAACAATGTGAATTATTGAAAGGAAATTTCTATAGAAATAGTGCATTCCTCTGTGAATATGTCAATCTCTATGACAAAGCAAAATGGCTTGGATATTTGTTTGCAAGATAATAGTCTATGTATAAGATAGCTTTTTTCGAAATGCTTGGACTTTTTTGTCTCTCTCACACACACACACACACATATACATGTATATACTGTGTGTGTGAGACAAAAAGTCCAAGCATTTCGAAAAAGGTATCTTTTTTCAAATCCCTTCTTCTGTACGGATGAACATTTTCTCCAGTTAGTAAAGGTCATTGATGAGCAGGAAGATTCATAAGAATCATTTGAAGAATCCGCAGCTGTTATAAACTAATTTGAGAATACAGTGAAAGGCCCACTGAATTTCAGAATCATGACATCACATTCAAATTAGCATTTCAACCTCTCCTAGGGGTGGTGTCTCCACGGTTCTTAAGAACTACAGATGCAATTGATTGGACTCTCAGAAGATGACATTTTAAAGTCCTTATTTAACCCTAATAAAGATCCAATTGAAATATGGAAAAATGCAATAGAATATCCACTCCTTCGACATACACGAAAAATTCTTTCTTGCTTTTCAACCACTTATTGCTACGAATCTATTTTCTCCTGAGTAACGCAACTCAAGACGCCCTTAGAGTCAGAAATGACGGATACCCATCTAAGGATCAGCTGAAACTACAGACCTCCAAGTTGCAATCAAATATTCAAATGCAGTCACAACAAAGTCATTAAAAGGTTAATTACTTTAGAATTAACAATTTTTTTTTCAATTTTTTGAAGTTAGTTAGTTAGATTTTTACAAAGTAATGTACATTTTGAAGAATATCTAATTGAAGTTTCTTGAATGCGACCTTATTAGAGTATAGCTAATTTAATGCGGTCTTCCAACATGAAAAGGTTCCCTATCCTCTGGATTAGACTATAGACAACATTGAATAATGATAGCCACTATATTTATTTATATTGTATATGAGATAGCATTTTGGAATTTTAGATCAAATCCTGAGCATTATTTTAGATATAATTTAAATTTTTAGACTATAATAATTTTTCATTTGGATCTGAAAGATAAAACTTCAAAGAGCAAGTGAGATGATTAGATTACAGTATTAAAATTTAGCATCGTATTAGGATATTCTGTGACTTAAAAACAAATACATTAAAATCCATTCATGAGACTGTTCTCATTATTAAAAATACATTCTCACATGAGTTGACTTATTTAAAAGAATATATTTTACTTAAGCTGTTTATATCTCTTCTAAATGATCTCTTTGAATCCTGTCCATAAAAGTAATGTTGATGAGCAGAAGTTTCTTCTGTCTGATATGATGCACTTCGTTATACTTGAAAGGTGCAAGATTTACAATTTTATTGACAGTGAATCTATATGTATTTTATATATTATATATATATATCTGTGTATATCATATAAATACATTGAAATTCCTGGAAGTCAGTTTTTTATTTTATAAGCTTTTCTTAAAAAGAGTTGCCTTTGAGAACATTTAAGATAAATAATCATTTGAAGACTTTTATTGATGGAAAGCATTAACAAAAGGAAGTGCATTTTTGATTTAAAAAAAAAAATATTCCTTCTCAATCCACATTCTTCTTGCTATTAATTCTAAGTAAGATTTTCGTATGAAGTATTGTTTGAGCATCCTTACAATACTATTTTTTTTTTATATCATTCAAATAAAAAATAAATAAAAAAGGACACTGAGATGATTCACTAAATAAAAAAAGTCATCCGACAACTCTTTTAAAGCTATTAGTATTTTTTTGAAGAATAATAAAAGTTAACATTGGTTTGATCTGTTGTTCTATTGAACTGTTACAGTATAAGAAAACTAGTGTCAATCATTAACATCCAATATTAAACCGCGTCTTTTAATTGCTTTTCTTAGCACTCCATTATTTAACTCAGTTTTGAATAAAATAAATCTTAGGACTACATCATTCTCAAATGCTTCACAAATCCTGGGCATTGCCCAGGTGAAAAATCAAATCATCCAAAAAGCGTTTTTAAGAACTTTAAGATTTTCTTTTGCTTTTTTGTTACCTTGATTCACTTCGTCGTTAAACAGAACAGAAACATTTTTTGGGTTCTAGCCAACGATGATCGTGATATGCTGTACAGAAAAAAAAAGTTTGCCATTTCTCCCACCGAGTACAGGTCTAACTAGCGTTTAAAAATTGATGGTCTAAGTTTTCATGTTTGTAAATTAATCGACTGATAGGCCGGCACTTTATTAGGTACACCCCTGCTGTGCGCACAAATGGTACGGGCAGTGGGGGCAGTGTCATGGTGAGGGGGATGTTTTCCTGGCACACGTTGGGTTCATTGATGGAGGCACGTCAGGATGCTAGAGCGTACCTAAACATCGTAGCTGACCAAGTGCCACCGTATATGTTAACAGTTTCTCCTCATGCAGATGGCTACTTCCAACAGGATAATGCGCCGGTGCCCAAAGCCCGCATCACTATGGAACATGAGGAACATGACGATGACTTTTCCTTGCTGCAGTGGCCCCTTGCTCAGTCCCCGGATCTCAGTTCGATTGAAAATTTGTGGGATGAGCTGGAACTCCAGGTCTACACCTCCATCAAATCTTCAGGAACTGCGTGACACACTCATGTCTGTACGGTACACAATACCTCAACAACGTTTTCAGGATCATGTGAAATCCAATATATATATATATATA
>JAFIDM010000003.1:64953176-64989715 GCA_023159025.1 Thereuonema tuberculata
TTAAAGTCCCCCAGCACAATTGTATTGCGATGTTCGCATAAGTTATATATTTGGTCAAAGTTCGGCACATTGTTGGGCGGGTTATATAAGCCTATAACTTTGAAATGAACACCATTTTTCTAGGAGTCTATGCATATGGCTTCAAGTTTGTCATTCGTGTCCATGTCATGTATTACCGTTTCCTTGCTAGCAATGACACTCCTGACAAACGTTATTATGCCGGAGGCAACTTGCCTTGATCTTTTAATAACATACATTGTATATTCGGGTATTTCATAAAAACATATGACGTCTTTGTCCGTGGAGGCGCCAGCTTCGACAATGATAACAATGTCTGCGTCAAATTTAAAAACATTCATCTTCAACTCAATATGTTTTGATTTGCTCAAGCCTCCAGCGTTCCAAACAAGTACGCGGAGGTGATTGTTAATGCCCTTATAAGGGTCATTTTGATGGCTTGTGGCGATCGCTTGTGACATGTGGAGGCTCGAGAAGCGGCGGTCGCTGTAGCAGATTTAGCGTTACCCAGGGTGCACCACGAGGAGGCCTGCTACTTTGCACCCCGAATTTTTTTTAAAAAAACATGTTATTTATTTATTACTAAGCTGTTTCTTTTATAATCATTCAAATTCTATTTTAAATCTTAAGTTTTCCTATGGTCTTCTGTGCAAACTGAAATTTAATTTTTAATAAATGGTTTAATTTCGGATTTTTTTTTTTTTTTTTCAGATCTAAACAGCTGATCCGAGATGCTATTATGGAAAATGATTTCCTGAAAAATTTAGAAGGTGCTCAAGTACTTGAGATCGTTGATTGTATGTATCCTCAGGAATATTCGAAGGGAGATCTGGTAATACAGGAAGGAGAACCCGGATCCCACTTATACGTATCAGCAGGTACACAGAACATTTTAAACTTCAATTATTACTTTTCAAAATAAATTCTGTTTTTTTTATAAAGTCAGTACAGTTATCAAGTTGCCTTAATGAATTGTTTTAGGAAAGATTGTAAAATATTTGGTGATACTTATTGGCATGTGATGTTTGGGATTTCGTGAATTCATTTAGCAAATCCGATTTCACTCAGACACAGGAACCCAAGCGAAAAATGACTGTCTTTTCTTCCTTTCTTCGACCTCTCACATCCTTTCTAATGCCAACATTTCGCTAGTGATTGACAGTTGGCGTTTGATAGACAAAAACCAGTTTTCATTTCAGTGATATTAGATGAGTTTCTGTATCTAACACGACGAAGGACAGAGGCTTCATTGATTTCTGGTTATTAATATGGATATGCTAACTGTTGTCTAGCTGCGCTATCCTGGAAAACCCATGGAGAAATGTAATTATTTCGAAAGAGGATTCAAAGGTCAAGGGAAAAGCAGAATAGAGGTGGTTTTTCTTTTGAAGTGAAATAATGGATGAATTGATTTATCCCAAACCTCTTATTTTTAATTGACTAATCAACTGACTCCTATTACATCTGAAGGAACTCTCCAGTTACCTAATTGCTTTACTAATGATTTTTCAATAAATAAGAAATTTTCAAACGCTGTCTATTGAGAGAACAGTATTGTCCTGGGATGCTTAAAAAATGTCAATTCATGGCGTTTCAAGGAATTTTCTCGTCAGAACTATTTCTGAAAAGTAATGCAGCAAAAAGAATTGGAGAGTAAATGTCAGAAGATTTAAATTAGGATTATTCAATTTCATATTATCAATTTATTCATATTTCAGTTTTTTAAAAACCTCTACTTTTAGTCTTCTGATAAGATCAGCAGACTTACATTCCCGTTTTGTCTGTCACGTAGGCAAATATCATTAAAATCTTATTAAATTATCATTAATCACAACAATTCCAACAATCGCAACAATTGTGCCTTTTGCATTCGCAACAATCACATTTATAGTGCTTGTTGTAGAGCTGCATTATAGAGGCGCAATTGTTGCGTTTATTGGAAATAAACACAAGGAAATTAAAGCAATATCAATTATCAGAAGACGTTGCGCAGCATTGTGATTAGTTTACTAATCGTTTTCCCTACCTTGCTTTAATCTGTAATTTATGAAAAAAAGCCACCTTTATAAAATTATTTGCTTTATATGAAAGCTTCGTGGTAGATCGTTCTCTTTAATAGTTTTAAATATCTCTAATGGCTGTTTAAAATCACAAACTATTTTAAACTTGTAAAAGTTCTTTGGGCTGATCATCACGCAGGCTTTTACCTCATACTCTGTAGCACGTATGAATGTAAAGACAAAGATTTGAAAGTTCTCCTGTCTCTTCTTCAATCATTTGAAGCAAAACAATTTTATAACACAAAGGGGTCTTTGCTTTGTAACACGGGATCACATTAATTTTTCCCCTAGCGTGTATTTATGAAAGTTAGCATCAAATTTGCATTTTCTAGCATTCGAATACAGCTAATAAAGTGTCAGTCTGAACTCTCTCCAGGGCCCAACCATTTCTTCTTTACAAGTTGTGCTACAACTGGATTCATTTTCCCAGAAGGTAGATGAAGACATAAATGTAAATTTGCTGTGTTGTTACCATTTGCTTTGTCCGGAAGTGAAACCAAGGCAAACTGAACTTATTGGTTCCTACAATTTAATAATTCTAAACGTAATAGTTATATAATCATAATTTGAATGACCTTTTCTATAATTGTTTCTTTGAATCCGAGATAGTGTGAATGTAAAATTTAAATTTAGTCAGATAATTTTGAAATTTTACATTAATGTTTTGTGGAAAATAACAGCAGTTAAACTGACTTCTCTCGATATTTGACAGTTCTCATGAGTGTTTTGAAAATGATTATTCCGACGCTTTTCCTCACAACAACTATTTTTTTTTCTTGCAGAAGGAGAATTGTTAGTAAGGAAAGATGGACATGTTCTAGGGAATATGCGGTCAGGGAAAGCTTTTGGAGAACTTGCTATCCTCTACAATTGCACACGAACAGCTTCAGTTGAAGGTAAAGTAATTGTCCCTTTCCTTTTTTTTTATTTATTGTATAATCTGAATGAAATAAATGGTAACATTGTCATCAGTGAAAATACTTTATAAGTTACTCTTTAAGCTCAGTTTGATCTTTGGTTTGGTCTTATTCTTGTAGCTTCCACCAACGCCAAGGTGTGGGTTTTGGATCGAAAAGATTTCCAAATGATTATGATGAGAACAGGGTTACAACGTCAGGAAGAATATCTCACTTTTCTTCGCAGGTAAACGCTATAATTACAAACAAAACATAAAAAAATACCCTTTACCTGCCTTCCCTCATTAACATAAATTCATACGAAAACAATTATGATGCTTGTGAAATTTAAAGTTACCAAATGTGGAGGATTTAGCATTGATATCTCAAAATTTAGAAGAAATTTACGAAGACTTGTTGTTGTAAACAACTAATTATTAATTTAAGGTAATAGTATAACCTTGAAGCATAATTTAACCATAAAGCTTATATTACAAAGAAATGGTACCGTTCGTCCCCACCAGTCTTCCGTATTATATTAAATATAAAAAGATCCTACCATGAACACTCGACAAAATTATGTTTTCGTGCATATGTGAGCGATTCAAAAGATTTCCTCGAGACTGAAGGAAAGTGCAGAGGAATCCAAGAAGAACATCGGTTAAAAAGGAACCATATTTCACAGAAACCAACCTGGGACATTCCAGTGACTTAAAAGTCTGTCCATTCAAACCTGGCAAACGACATTTCGCACGATCACCGGCAGACATAACGTGGTCTCTCTGCTTTCCTCATTTAATGTCTCTTGACTATTTGCTCTAGAATCGTTGAAATGTTGCATATAACCAAGAAGAAATCTCTAAATCTCACGTTGCCCATGTGAGTCTTGCAAGGATTTTATTTGGAACTCGCACATGTCAGCCTTTTTTGTTTGTTTTGTTTTTGCCTTTTGGTTGATGCTGAGAAATTGAAATTAATTAAATAAATGAAGTCTTGCACTTTTATAAAACTTGTTCAAACTGGCCCTCGCACATCCTAAAACCGTCTCTGTTAGAGAATGCATTAGAGCTTTCCTTCCTGCTACATTGCCTGCTTTGGAATTAAATGTCACACATGCAGCATCTATAATTTTGCTTCTGTAAAGAAATGCAAATTAAAACCATAGAAACTGTGAAAACAGTAACAGTAACTAATAAATACAATCACAGCAGTAACTTCATCATTACTCTGAATCGACTTCATCTACCTTCAAGGATCTTGTAGCTTCTTCAGTAGACATTGGTTCATCAAACGCTCTTGTATTTGGACACAGCTCCGAATTGTTGGTCAGACCTTGTACAGAAGTGATGGGTGAAGTATCTGCATCTAATATAAGTTCTATGGTTTTTTTCCCGCCGATATCTTTTGTCATTTGCTGTCTATGATATTCATAATGCCGAAATAAATTTTCATTTTTTTTTCTTCCTTTTCTCTTTCAGTGTGCCTTTATTGAAAAACCTTTCCGAAGAACTTTTATCCAAAATAGCTGATGTTTTAGAAGTAGTAAGTTTTGAATTTCAAAATACACAGAACTACAATAATACATAAAATTTTGTATAAATAAAAACAAATCAAATTAATAATAAGATTGTGTTTGTCTGAAGTGAAAGGTAGCTTATTGTTAGCGATCTTAAGAAATGTATCGTATTCTTTTTTATTTTATTTTTTTATTTCTTTTATTAGGATTTTTATCCACCTGGTGAATATATTATCCGACAGGGAGCTCATGGAGATACTTTTTCTATTATTATTAGCGGCAATGTAAGTAAAGATATTTATAGTTATTAATAGTTACAAATGTTCGCCTACTTATGATGAACAGTGACTTCATTATTTGGCATTGTTTTAAAAATGTTTATTGCTAAGCAAGTTAAACTATCAATTACAAAGCAATGAAAGTTAAATACTCGGTTTCATATGAAACTATTTATAATTCTCCCTTTTCTAAGAATTACATGAGAGACTCAAGCGACTAAACACAGTGCTTTGCAAAAATAGCCAATGTATTTCGTTTTTTTATTTTTCCTCCACAGCTTCTTAAGTAAGTAGATATTTTATTTCTGCATGAGATATCGCGATGCAAAATAAGCAAAGTGCCTTCCATTATCTCTGCTAGATCATTATGTAGATTCTGTTAGGGACGAGCTCTTGAATATCGCATTTACGTTCCCTTAATAGAGAACAATCGGAAGACGATAGTAAGACAGGAGATGCAATGAAACGAAAAACAATTCTGAAGTGTCAAAACACTTGGAAATATTTCTATAAAATTAATGCTATGTATTTCGAAAAACCCTTTGAGTTTTTTGGTCTATGCAGCTTAAGAGAAAGATTAAAAGAGCGTGATTCAAAACAACCAATAAAACATTTACTAACTAATCCTATTGAAACAGGACGGAATTATTTTCTTTTCTTTTGAAATAGAAGAAGTGAACCATCAATAATCTTACTATTTCTCCCAGAGAGAAGAATTGATATACCTGACGAGGTCGAGATGAAGCAATTCAACACTGACTATTATTGTACGTAATGTCATTGTTCTGTTCCAGTAACAGGAAAATGGCCTATTGTTTTCTAAAATGCTCCTTAAAAATAAGTCAAATAATGAAGGCTCCTTTATTTATTTTAAAAGATGTGAACTACAAAATAATTAAAATATAATTTTAAAATTAGATAATAATTATGAAAAGTACACTATTGTTCGTAAAAATTGCAATACCATGAAAGACTGATATAGCTTGAAATTTACAGGATATGTATATCATGTTGAGATATGCAAATGATATAATGTCAATGAAAATGCGCATGCGTTTTCGGAGCAGCGCCCTCTGAACTTTCCGGTCTTGTGTATAAATAGACTCAAACGAGATGTTGCAAACATTGTAAGAGCCGACTTTGGATCAAAAGGTGTTGCTTGTGTCTTACTATGCCCCGTCATCAAAGAAGGTCGCATTATGAACATCTGAGACACTGAGCGAGGAAGCATTGTTGGGATGAGAGAAGCTGAATTTTCTAATCGCGAAATTGCCACTCGTACAGAACGAAATGCCGGTACAGTGATTACTAACGTGGCATCAATGGTCACATGAGACTCGGACGCGCAGAAATCCGGGAATTGGACCGCAAAATCGCACTACTGCGCGGGATGACAGATACCTATTCCAAATGGCAGTGATCGATCGTCACAGCAGTGGAGCACTGTTGCAGGCATTTTCCTCCAGCACAGTTCGACTTCTTCTGCTTAAAAGAGGAATGGTTGATCATAGCTGCGAATTCTTTTGATCCTCAACCTCAGACGCCTCAAGCTTCAAAGGGATCTCGAACACTGACATTGGCCTGTTGATTGGCACCAAGTCGTGTTTTCTCACGAATCACGGTTCAACTTGATGCATCACGATGGTCGCAGACCGTGCTTGAAGACATCGTGGTGAACGACAGGTTACAGTCTGCATTTTGGAGCGTCATCGACCCAATGCCACAAGTGTCATGGTTTGGGTGCCATTGAGTTCAATCCGCGATCTCGCACGATACGAATTGAGGGAATCCCTAACAGCCAGCGATATATCAGGGATGCTTTAGAGGCAGAGGTGATATCCTTCCTTCAGAATTGTCGTGGCACTAAATTCCAGCAGAACAATGCTCACCCACATGAGCAGATACCCAAGACCTCTTCCATGCAGGGCAGATACCGCTTCTTCCCTGGCCTGCACCCGAGGTGACCCCGATTGAACCTGGTAGATAAGCAACTGGCCCCTCAAGCGCCTCCGCATCACAAATTCAGAACTCAGGATTCACTTGGAAGCAGGCTATTCCCCAGGACGATATCAGAAACCTCTTCCATTCAGTAAGTCGCCGTATAAAATCTGTTTGTGCTGCTCGAGGTGGCTTCACACGACACTGAATTTTGAAGCGACAAATCTTATATAACTCTGCTGTTATCTGTAATATAAGTAATCTGTGAGATAAATTTCATTTGAATATTTGTGATTTGTTCTGTATGTTCCAATTTTCACAAACAGTAGTGGTTTTGTTTTGGTTTTTTCTTTAATGAATTTCAGTAATTTTTAGGTTACAGTTGTAAATTGATATTTTTCTAGATTTCTTCTGTTATTTTACTTTTCAAATTTAGAGCTGACAATTAAGAAGAACAAAAAAAAAACCCAGCTTATTGAAAAATCGCATTATTTTACCTAATAAAACGATTCTGTTACCTTGAGGGTCGATAGCTCC
This sequence comes from Thereuonema tuberculata, assembly GCA_023159025.1. Taxonomy (NCBI): domain Eukaryota; kingdom Metazoa; phylum Arthropoda; class Chilopoda; order Scutigeromorpha; family Scutigeridae; genus Thereuonema; species Thereuonema tuberculata. Next base: position 64,960,420 of record JAFIDM010000003.1, read on the forward strand.
TTTTGGCTGAAGAAGCTCTTTTTTTTTTTTTTCTAAATTTCGACAAAATCCAAAATGTCAGGAACCAAACAGCAGCGAACCTTTCAAAAAATACTACCAACTCACTCAAAAGAAAAAAAAAAAAAAAACCCAATTAGATTATCTTATGAATGTGGGTGTCGGAAGCCGCAGATATTTTTGAAATCACCCCACTCCTATTCTAGAGGTTTGAAAGTAATTTCGCTAATGTAAGTTATTTAGAACAAAGTCTATAAAATGTTCTTTGTTTCCTGAAGCCCAAGAAATTTCCAAAAGGAGTTCAGGAATCGGAATCAAGTTTTTTTGCAATAAATAGTGACCGATAATTACACAAAATTGTAATGAAATATTTAAAATAATTCACTAACGGTTGAGGCCAGATGTTTACTAGGTGACATCTCAAAACAGCTGTTTCGCGTTTAAGAGTTGAGAGTAGTCACCAGAAAACAACAAGGTCTCAATACGGAGGTGAATAGAAGTAGCAATAGCAGCTATTTTGAGATGTCACCTAGTAAACGCCTGGTCTCAACCTTTAGTGTGTTTATACTTTTTTAGGCGCTTTTTCTTTATTTAAATGCGCATAGAAAATTCATTGAGATTGGCGAAGGCCAACATGGGAATTTTCTATATTTTATTTTTAATAAGTATTTGTTGTCTTTAGTTTAGACTTGTGGAGGTGCCGTATTTCTTTCTATTTAAAATAATACTTGGAAACAAGGACTTAACAAACTAATTTCCAAAATAAAGGAAACAAAAGATATGGGGACTCACATTATCTTTCTTATTCGAAGAACCTAAATATTTCGCTGTTTAGTAACTTGTTAATAGGTCCCCACAAAAATGCAAGTAAGGCCTACAATACAGTAAGTAAGTCTTGAGGTAGCATCGTTTTTCTTCTTCTTTCTCACTGTCAAGCCAAATATATATTGGTTTGGAAATAATAAAGTTCTCTTAGTCAATTGTAATTTACAGTCATTGTTTGCAAATCGTTTATCCAAATGAAACCAACAAAGCAAATGACATACGGTCATTCACACAAATACCATTTTACTACTGTCCTGATTCCGTATTTTCGAAAATACGTGACCAGCAGTGAAACTTTATTTTTTTTTTCCGACGGAGGTTAAGACGGTGTACGTCCGACTGGCCGTGTTTCCGTCTTATTGGCTGATGATCAAAGGAGCCTGTACTTCATTGTACGGAGATACGTGAGTGCTTTCAAAAGCTATCATGCAACAGCCCGTTGTTTAGTGGCTAACAGTGATATCCTCCAAAACATTTCCGATGATAATGACAAAAAGTCATTCATATCGATACCGCCTTATTTGCATCAATATTAGAATAGAAACTTTACAGAAGGTGTAAGTTAGGTTGGTTTTGAAAATATCAACAAATATAAGAAATACTTATAAATTATACATCGTTTTGAGTTCAATTGTTGTTTCGACATCTACATATCAGAAAGGTACCATAGAATCCATTTCTCATTGTAGGTAAGAGTTACACAAAAAATTCCTGGTCAAAATGTAGAAGAAGAAATACGCACTCTGGGAAGAGGAGAATATTTTGGTGAACAAGCACTGCTGAAGTAAGTCTGTCTTTATATCATATTTTTATTGATTGTACACTAACAAGTAACTTCTACTTAAGAAACTAATATGGTAAAATACTAACATATTTCGAAGACTAAAACTTACAATATGTTTTGCTTTATAAATATTTTTTAAAACGCCTCGGAAGAAAGTAAGTGCTAAAGTATTGATAGTTTTTTTTTTTTTTTTTTTTTTGCCTAACCATACAAATGTTGAATCCATTGACAATAAATTTGCACAAGAAAACAAAATAGCAATGAATATTATTAAAACAAATGTGGAAAGGAAAATAAAAATAAATCAACCCAGCAGATCTTTGGCCTCCTTGAAGATAATGAAATCTTATTTATCCGGAGATAAAATGAATGGACAAATAATACTGATTAAATTTGTGTCAGTGGCAGAATTGGAAGGAAGTCATATGACTTGTCGGTAACCATGGAAACCAATAAATAAAAAAAAGACTATGAGACAGAAAGAGAGAAAAGAAGAGAGAAACTTTTTCCTCTTGATAATAAATTTTCTTCATTTTCGAAGAATGCTGGAATTATTAATAAATCTATGATGTTGAAATGAAAATTTGGAATTATAATATTTAATTATATTTATTATTAAACATTAATTACTTCGACGTCAGATTGAACCAAGATATTGGGGGGGAGTCTGCCACCTGTTGGCAGCTACTGGAATTAGTCTTTTTGTCGTTATTGCTGACATTAATCTGTTAAGTGGAAACCTGGAGGTATCTCAAAGTAATCAATAATTGGTGAACCATTGCACAGGTGGAGGACGAAAAAACAAGCTATATTCGCATTTGGAAAGGGATTAAAATAATATTTTAATTAACAAATTTTTAACTCGTAAATTTGTGTAATTGATTTTTTACAACAGAAAGATTGAATATATATGTGACTTTCAAAATAAATGTTAATGGAACTTATTATTATAAGTATTTACTGTATGTTAGAGCGTTTTTGTTTTTATTGCAAAGAATGAAATTTAAAAAAAAAAAGCCTTTTTTTATATATAAATTTATAAAAAAGCGTAAGAGCGATACAGAAGTGTAGATTTATTCTTAAAATCAACCCTATATTTCACAGAGCGGATAAACGAAAGATTGGTTACATGTTTGCCTTTCAGCAAAAAAGGGATTTTATTTTTCGTTAAGTTTTCATTACGCTGAAATATAAAATTGGTTTTCCGTTACATTTAACATTTTAGCGAACTAATTAGATATAAAATAAACAATACTTTTTTTTCTTATTTATTAGAAATAATTTACTTAACACACAAATAAACAAAAAAAAAAAAAAAAAAAAAAAAAAAAAAAAAATATATATATATATATATATATATAAAATATTTATTTTTTATTTTAATTATTAATTATAAATAGATTTTCTCATTCATGTTTCGAAATTACGTAACTAATTTAAATGCTTATTTAAGGTAGGTCGGAAGATTGTCGTGGTTATTTTAAAGAAAAATATATATAAATAATTAATATTAATGTTGTTGTTACAAAAATATTACTTTAAATCAATTCCTAAGTAATTTCTTGAAATTGTCTTTTTTATCTTTTTTTTTTGCATCTTTTTTCATCCACTCCCCATCCCCTCAGTTTTCAAAAATGGAGAAAACCCACAGTAATTTCGCGAAAGGCAATAAAACCATAGGAGGAGGGGATAAGCTACCTTTTTTTTTAAATGCCGCCACTAAAATAACAATATATCATCTCATTCCGAAAAATTAAATTACTGAATTTTTTTCGTTTTCATTAGATCTTCAGTTAATGAAAAATTTTGTTAACGGTTTTGTTGCGTTAACCAAAAGTCATTTCGTTCTTTCTTTATTTTGTTACGTTACGAGTAACGTTTTCCATCACTGATATTAATGATTAATGCCTTGTTTATTATTCCTTTCTTTTCTGTAAGGAATGTTTTACAGTGTATTTCTCCTTTTATTAATAAATGACGTCATTATCAACAGACAATGATTATCCATTTGGATAAACTCATTATCGTCCCGTGTTTCCACTGCTTATTATCGCCATTGGACGAAGATCTTATCACTCTGTTGTTAACCTTTGACCTGCTTCAGGTTCTTCTTTCTCTTATGGCCACTCCAGCAATGTATTACACTTACTATCGACACAATTCGAAATTTTGCAGACCCATATTTCGAAATACAAACAGAACAGCAAAGAAACCATCACTGTTACAAAGAGAAAAGTATTCAAGAAAGCTCGTGAGTCTCAGGTGGTTGACCTTTGTATCTTACAAACTGAAGATGCTCTACAACTCTTGAGAAAGGGGGTTGGGAGAAAACGGGTATCACGTTCATGTTGTTAAATATTATCAAGCAACAAAATTTCGATTCTTTGTTAACTATTTTTAATGTGATCTTGAATTTTCTCCATGTGGTTAGTCTTGTTAAAGCACGAAGAGTTAGTCACTTTTTCAACTATTTTAAAGAAAAATAAAAAAAAATCGTTATTACTGTAGCTAAATGCCTATCAAATGTAAACCACTTTTAAAATCTTTTTACAAATTAGTTTAATTCTTCAATAACTGAAAAATAACTTAATAAAAAAAAAAGAGCAGAATGGATTTCAAATAGAATGATAATTTTGAATAAAATTCCTTATCAAAAGAAAAAAAAATAATAGATATATAATTTATTACAATTTTATTCAAATCATTAAATTCAACATTTAATTTTTTTGAAGACACATTAATTAAATGTTTACATTTTAATTAAATTTGCTTTTAATTTTATTAGCATAAATTACAGGATTTTCATTTGAGAAACTATAGAAATTCTAGAAAGGAAACATCCATCCTCAAAATTAATCAGTTTTTAATGTTTTTATTTTTTTTCCAAAATGAATTTTTCGGTCCCGTGCGTTTGTTTGTTTGTTTTTTTTTTATAAAATCTTAATAATTTGAAATGGCTCTAAAAATAAGATTTTACAATAACCATTGTGTCTTTTTTGACATTATTTATAGAGTTTTCCTCTTAAGAATATTTAGGTTCTGTCTTGAGATGCTGATAAGATTTCAACAGAAGCATCTGCAAATTCATTCTGAATAGACTAAATATTATTGATTGAAAACGAATTAGAATGATGTAACTTCAATATTTTTTTTTCCAATGCTCACAATTTCTTGGCATTTACGTCTTTGGCCTTAAAAGGACAGGAACTATGAACTATTTTCTTGAAGAATCATTTACACCATAGGAGCCAGTTCAAATTGAAACAGATTAAACACAAGATGAAGAAAGTACCTCCATGCCGACTCGGGATTCGAACCCAGGCTGAGTACTTGACCATAAGGCTGTGCCTGAACGGCTGTAATTTTCACATGAGAATGGCTTTCAGTAAAGAATAGTTAGTTTATGAAATGAGAGAATAAAAAGAAGACCATTAGACTACTTAAAAAACAAAACAAAAGAAGGTATATTGGCCTAAAATTAGGTTTGCACTGTTTTATGGGTTGACTATGGGTTGTTTTTGAAGATGCGCTAATTTCTGTTTTATTCTCATTAAAACTGGTCTTTCATAAAATAAATAAAATAGCAAAAGCAGATTTGAAATTAATGGACAACTTCCTTCTTTCTTTCCAGAGAAGAATGCCGCACTGCCAATGTTATTGCTTTGCCACCTGGTGTCGAGTGCCTAACACTAGATAGAGAGTAAGACACTTCTCAGAATTGAAATGTTAGAATTTTTTTACATTAAAAAGTAATAAGATACATTGTTTACTTGAAACATTAATTAAAAATATTTATTTTTTCAGTTCATTTAATCAATTAATTGGGGAATTAAGGGAACTCGTAGATAAAGATTATGAAGACCTCAGAAGGTAAGTCAACATAAAACTATTTTAGAATAAATGAATCCATTAAATATAACCACAATAAGTCGGTGAAATACAAAGACAATTTTTTTTTAAATATGATATAATTTTTTTAGGCCTCCGAGTTCCGTTGGATCCATATCAGATCAAGAATCTGAATTCTCCTACATAGAAATGGATGATCTGGAGTTCATTGCTACTTTAGGAGTTGGAGGCTTCGGCAGAGTAGAATTGGTAAATAATTTTCATTCAATAACATTAGTAAAAATCATCCATTGGAGCAGAGCGAGTTTCGGTACGCTTCTCTTTTGGACACTTCATCGTGATTTTCGACAAAATCCAGGCCAATGGACCACTTGAGGATAGGCGGGGCTTCGTAGTTACAAAATATCCCACCAGGCTACTGCTTGGCTTGTGGGGATAAACAAAGCCATGTGCTTTGTTTTAACCCGTATAGATATAGAGGAAATATTATATTAAAGAAGGATATTCCAAGCGTTTTACAGAATTATTACAATAAGGAACTGCACAGTACTGAACCATTCCGTCTTGAAATAATCGATTAAATTATATGTTTGTTTATAGAACCGCCTTATTATTCATTTCTGCTCAGTGTTAATATTTGTCAGTAAATCAACATCAGAATTAAGAACCAGAGATTAATAAAATGTTTCTATTCATAGTTTTGCATTTTATAGGTATCAGTCTGCTTATTAATGTAAAAATTATTATTATTATTAATTTTGTCATTTAAAATGCCGTTTCGCTTCAATCATGCTATACCTGCTTTATCATATTTTGAGCTTAAATTCCTTAGACTATTGATAAGAAAGTGTTTAGGTAAAATGTTAAAAATCCTTAAAGATACCTCAGATGCAAGCATAAAAGGAACATTATAAAAATGTCTGATGTACGTATAAGGTGTCAGAAATACCACTGTAAGGAAAGTAGGTTTTAAGTTCTTGTTTAAAACAATATTAATAGAAAACCATTGTTTAGATTCCAATGCTTTTTTTTTTTAAGTCTCGTTCTCCCGCTGATTTCTCGACAACGAACCTTGGAAAAGATTTCAAATATTACAGTTGGATCGTCCCTAGTCCTCGAATAGGCACGTCAAGTTCCAAGAAGATGAGTTCAGTAGTTATTAGAGAGAGACTCATGTAAATGACGTTGCTATTGAGTAACAGACTAAAAATTGGTGGAAAGCCCCCCTTCAAGTTCATCAATCTAATAGTAAAAACATTGAAGTTTCTATTGATGAACAATGAATGGAAATTCATTCGATGGAAAAGTGTCAGAAATATTCCCTCCTCACCCTCTGAATATTTATTAGTTCATTTCTTTCGGAATATTAAGGAAGGTTTACTGTTTCTCATTGAAGATTTCTTGAATGATTCTTGTTTAATAGGGGGGGGGGTTAAATTTCCAGTTTAATCTTTTTTCCCTTAACAGTATTAAACCTACGAAAATTACTAGCCGTACTTTAAAAATATGAAGGCTTTAAAACATTATTAAAACAATTTTTATTTTTTCTATCAAAAAAAGAAAGTCAAAAATAAACGTAAAGATGAACTTGAAGATTAGAATTATTTAGAGATAAGGGAGACACTTGTTCGATTTCTCATAATCCTTTTGATTTCAATTCTATTAATTAAAATGATTTTTGTGTTTTTATTTTTAGGTCCAATACGTTTACGAAAAATCTAGAACATTCGCCTTGAAATGCCTGAAGAAACAACACATAGTGGAAACGCAGCAGCAGGAGCACGTGTTCTCCGAGAAAAACATTATGATGTCCTGCCGATCGCCTTTCATTGCTAGGTAATTCAAAATACGATGGAATTTCCCAACATTTAGATGAAAAGGAAATAAACGAGTACTCATAAGTTTGGTTGATATCTTTATTGGAAGTTTCAGTTGGTTCCGTTGCCAAGATCTTAAGAAATCATCTTAGAAACAATGATTGGTTTAGATTAGTGCTATTCGTGAACCTATTGTCAGAATATGAGTTCGAGACAAATAATCGAGTGGAAGACTGGTCTTGGAAATTAAAAATAACTGAAATTCTCAATTAAATTTTCACCTGTATACGACTTTTTTTAATAATTATGTTTTGCTTGTCTGCATTCTTTTTACAGGGTTTCATTAATAGAAAGAAAATATTAAGATGTCTGATCATCCCTCCCCTATTTTGGGAACCCCTGTTCTTATTATTATAAAACTTACTATTCTACAGGAGGAAGGAAATTATCAGAGAAAAACTAAGTTTTAAATTTGGAATTTTTATTTGTACAGTAATCCCTGCATTTATGCGAAAGCTGTTTTAAAAATAGGGATCTGTTGCATATTCTCAAATATTTTGTGCATTTTTCAACAGCGTTCAAGTGAATTCGCGTATATAGAGGGAGTACTGTTTACTATTTGAAAATTACCGTAAATATTATCAGACAGAAAACATAATCGATGTAATTGTTAGCCACCTAACAATGGGAACGGATTGTGATCTCAAAAAAAAAAAAAAAAAAACTACATATCGGGCAACTACAGTACTTGCATTTTAATAGTGACAAAATTATTATTAAAATATTTTCCAGCTTTCACTGGTTGTAAGGAAGCAAAAACGGAACTTTACCAACCAAAGAAATGGTCCACGCGACTTTCTCGAGAATGACATTATATTCCAAATAACAAAAGACACCAAAAGTGCTGATTGCCTTCATTTAACAATAATAATAATGATAATAATAATTCTTGGCAAAACCGGAGACTGATCATTTATCTACTCCAATTTCTTTTTTTAACTTGACAAGAGAAAAGTCGCAGATGGGTTTAATTCAATAACAATGGCATTCTTTAAGAAATAATAACCCATTGGAAAATATGGCAAACTTCACTCCATGTGAAGCAAAATGGTGGTCATTTTATAAGTCTGAAACCTGTTGGCCGAGTGGTCAATTTTTGGCATTTTGGACTCGGAGATGATTTCAGCTTAATAACATTCAGAATTGGCCATTTTCCAATTACCAATCAGGGTGAGGGAGAAATCAACCACTAGCTTGCAATCAATGAACATGCTGATTGATCCCCCCCCCTGAGAATGATAAGATTAACTTTGATATTTGGTATGTATTTAGAGGAGGATCACTTAAGGGATTTCTCAGCGGTTTTCAGAAATAATCACTAAAAAGCAGCCTTTTTAATTAAAAGAGGTTTAACGTGCCCTGAATAATTCAAAATAGACATCAATCGCAAGAAGGCACCAAAGCTAAAGTTAGGATTTGAGTTGTCATCGGGAAGAGACTGACAGTTGCAGATATTTTTAGAGAGATATAAAATTGAGTAATTAATGATAAAATAATAATTAATAATAAAAATTCACAAGCTTGGTCTCCTGTTACAATGCAATGCCATCCTTACTTTAAATTAAAAAAAATAAAAATAAATAGCTTGTTCTGGTTACTGTTTCTTAGGGAAAAAAAGATGAAAAAAAAATAATTTGTATAATAAAGGCATATTAGGCGCTCCCTCCAATATGTTAAAAGCATTTACTTAAGCAGTTGTCACTAATAACCAGATAGTGTTGATTGCCTCACAACAGAAACTCTAGCACTTTGTAAGCAACGACATTCTGATTTAGTATAAAGAGATGAAGCAGAAGTTATGTCTTTGGGGTTCAATTATATTTGTATTAGAAAACTTATTATTCAAAATTTAAAAAGGGACAATTGACAGGGAGCTAAGGAAATTTTCATTGTTTTCCGCTTTTGATGTGGAAGAAATGAGGTTTTATATATATTTTAAATTGCAATTGAGGATCAAATATAATTTAAAAGATCATAAAGGCGAAAAGAATTATATTACTAAATGTTTTGTTGATGAAAATTATCTTAATACTAAAATAATTGAACACATCCAAGAAATTAAAAAAGACTATAATAAAGATCCAAAATAAATATATAAATAAATTAAAGAAAATTATTGATAAATCAAGAATGATAACAAAAAAATAAATTTGACAAAACAAAAACAGAATATATAAATAGAAAAAAAAAAAATCATAAATTTAAAAAGTCATGGATGAATGATGACATCATGAAGCATATAAAAGAAAAAGACATTTTATTCTTAAAATATAAAAATAATAGAACAAATAAAATATATGAGAATAAAATTATAAAACGAAAAGAAATTGGCTAAAAAATTATATTAACAAAATCAAAAAACAATTCTTCAATAGACTTTTAAATAACAATAATAATGTTTCAAATTAGATATTGATCATAAAAAAAGATGATAAAAATTCTGAAATAATTATTTATTGTTGAAAAATAATAGAAATACTGTCTATCATATCATTGTATATTTGAAAAAAAAGAAAAAAAAATTATATAAACATAGGTCCGGAAATGCTTCGGTATCGAGTTACGGCTAGCGAAAGATTTCGCCCATAAATAGTACAACAATACGCACATGGACTACACCTCAGTGTATTCGAATGTTGGGGTTTCCTATGTAAACATCAGTTAAATAAATAGATTGATAAGAAAAATATTATTAATAATTTTGTACATGTATCAAACTATGGAAAATAATTAAAAATAAGAACCAAATATAAAGTTTTTAATATTGAAAAAAAATTATTTATAAAATAATTCTGAAAAATGTTTATAAATATAAAAATATAAAAGAAAATTATATCTCTAATAGTTCAACTAGATCAAATTGGTTAAAAGCTTTTGAAATACCTAAAATTGAAAATAATTTTGGTTTTAGAATAAATGACTATATTTATTCTACACTTTTTGGTCAGCTAATAAACTGGGATAATTATAATAGCGGTAGCATAAAAACAATTAAAAACCAACTGGTTTATGATATAATAAATAATAAAATTAAAAAGAATTTCTAAATTTTTAATATTATATTAATATAAAATGTATATAGATTTCTATGTGAGATAATAGATTAATATCTTGTAAATTATTTTTTTTATTTAATGATTTTTTTTTGTATTAATCTTAATGACATCAAATTTGCAGTACCTAAAATACAGGAGTAATTAAATAATTACACCTAATAGGACTGGAGAATATTAAAAAAAAAGGGGAGGGGGGGGGGGCCACAAGACCAAAACATTTGGGAACTGTTATTACAAGGCAACTAACTGAAGCTGTTCACTAAATTATTTCTTGACTGAAAACTTTTTACAAAAATTATTTGTATCTACGTTATATATAATGATTTAAGGATTGTTAACTTTCTTAATTTTAACAGATTATATAAGACTTATAAAGATACCAAATACGTTTATATGCTAATGGAGGCTTGTCTTGGAGGCGAAGTTTGGACCATTCTCAGGGATAGGTAATGTATTGATTTTATTATTATTAATTCTCTAATCTTAGGTATTTACAGTGTACCAGTAAAACATAACAATAAATTTTAGAAGTACAATAAACTCCCGATTATCAGCAGACCTCTCTTCTTTCCATTTTTTTTTTAATGTACTATAAATTACGGAATAAAAAAAATAAATAAATGTAGAATAAGGTAAACAATGAAAGAGGCTAACAAAGTAAGTGAAGACAATTATAGACAAGCAATTTATAGAACGACTTTGTGGGCGGAGCTTAGGCCGGCAGGTTACACTAAATTACGGGAGAGCCTTCCCCTTCTACATACACGCCAGACAGTCAAATAAGCCACCAACTTGAATTTTTTTTTTTATTATTTTGTAAATTTGTTTTACATTCTTTCATTCACGTACACTAATTCGTAAGCTGAGTATTATTTGAAACAAAACTTGACATCTGATGCTTGAGGCATTAGTTGTAGTTGTACAAGGAAAGGGTAAACGTTCCCTACCCCCCCCCCCCAAACTAGCGTATGCGCACTAAAAGGTCGTTCCTTAATTTGTTTACTTTTGTATTGCCATTTTAATGTAAATCAGTGGCGAATATAGAATATATTTTTTTTGGGGGGGGCCAAGATTAATGTAAGGTTAAGTAATTTTAAGTAGACACCTCATGGAAACCTATCTGTTCAACCATAAAAAAAAAAAAAAAAAACGTTGGGAGGACATATCTTCATTATTTCGGGAGGGGAGGGGGCCCGGGTCCCCTCGGCCCCCGCCTTATATACGCCCCTGATGTAAATAAAACGTGTTAAAAGCATATTTGTGTTGATTTTCGTCCTATTTCGGATTATCCGTGGAATTCGCTTATCCGCGCCACCCAATTCCACGGATAATCAGGAGTTTGCTGTAATTTCATAAAATATGATACAAACAATTTACCTTTACAATTTAGCCCTAAATTAGATTTCTAGACAAAGAATTCTAGGGACAATTTTAGTCTTAATCTCATGTTTTAGTTTTACATGAGATTAAAAATTCATAACTTTTTTCCACTGTAAATGCTTTTCCAACTATTCTAACTCTTAACATAAATTATGAAACATGTTTTTCCTAAATGTTTTTGCTAGAAAAGCCAATTACAGGACATTAACTAATCAAATTCTTATTTTTAATGATTTACGAATTTGTATTATTAGCATTTTAATGGAAATTAATGTAAATACTAGTACTGTGTGGCAACTCAGACATTCGGTTATGGATCTGGCCCCTGCCGAAAAACTAAGCACATCCTGTATTGTTGCTTGCCTGTAAGTCTAAAAACTTAAAAGAATATATAGATGCACTGCGCACAATGTAAGCAGACTGAATGAATTGAAACAAAAATGGTGACGAGCATTTGACTCAGTCTCAATTAACAAGCTTGCAACTGTGTGATGCTGAGAAGCACCGAATATATGAAGCAGTGCCAAATTGTACATGCATGGGTGTAATTGAAAGCATTATACGAGTGAAGCACTCTAAAGCGCGATCCTACTGTATTTCAATTAAATTTCACTTTTTGAATTTAGCTATAAATTTGTCAGTCAAGGTAGCATTTTGATTTTAAGTGCACAATAAAAAAAACAATACTATGCAGACTAATGCCATTACTTAAAGAAAAAGTGAAAATAAATAAAACGCACTTACTTACAAAATTGTTGAGGAGAGAATTATAAACATGGTAATAATCCGACAGTTTCAGAATACTGCACATATTCCTTCAGGGACGGCACAAACATATAAGACATTAAAACAACATTTAGGACGACACGAGGTGGGAAGGCATGGTGAAAGTGAGGGAAGTGAGAGGATTGTGCAAGTTTAGCAATAGTGACGGGCATTTTACCCGCCTGTGATGGGGTTGTAAGCTTTAAGCTGGGATTATGTGGAATGATTCAGCTAGGAGACGGTGGGATAGTTTATTTCACTGAACACGAAACTGATGCTGAAATTAATTGATTAGCTCTTGTTTTCGAGATAACAGCACTTTGGCAGTTATATGTACAATAAACTATGAATACAAAATTAGTTATCTTAATGACGTCTCCTTATGGCTTGTCTATAGTATTCTGTTTCAGGAGCATCACTTTTCACCATCTAGCATTATTCATTTAACATGGCAGTTCTCTATTTCCCTTTGTACCTGCGTGCCATTACTGAAATGTCTTGATGGAAGTGCTCACCATTTTTGTCTCTCATGTCACCACAATTTGGTGGGGAAAGAAATCCAGGTGTGAGTTCAAAAAGTGCATTTTCAGCTGTTTATATTGCTGTTCATATGAATTCATCAGATCTTCTACAAGTTTTCTGAAATTTTCAGCTCTAATTCCAGAAAATTATTCGAAACCTTTTTCAAAGGATTGGCATGCTGCTTTCTCCTTATCGCTTAGCACGCTTCAAGCTGATGATCTTTTAAAAGTTGCCTGCTTTTACTTTCTTGAAACTGAGCCTTGGGAATTTTCCACTTAAGTACATGAATGCAGGATTCTTCACATTCAAAGATTTTACAAATCTCTTCATAACCCCCAATTTAATATGTAGTTGGGGGAGCAAAATGTTGCTTAGCTTTATTAAAAGCTCATGTACAACAATTTTCATTCCAGGTGTTTTTTGGAATGTTTGTCTTTGGGGCCAACTTTTCCTAGAGTAGTGGGTGACTGGCGTAGCTATCCTACTCACACAGGAAACAACAATATTTGCTGTAGCCGTTAACAGTTCTAATAAAATGGCAATTACCTTGAAATCACCACGAACTTCCCATTGGTAATTCTTGTAGTCTACTCCCATCAGGATGATGTTCTTCATATTTGGAAACGTTTCTTGAATATGCCACAAAAAAAATGGAAGGAAACTTATTTTTATTGTGTAAGAGGACAGATTTAAGACTTCTTTGTGAAGCATCAATGAATAGTCGCCTTTGATCAGACCATCAATGTCTTTGTAGTAAGTGAAATCACCTTCGGTTTTAAGAATTGCTTGAATTTCTTTATTTCTAGTGTGAAATGTTGTCACTTAAATGGAGTGGTATAGGAAATTCCACTGTTGTAACCTTAATGCAAAAGTTCTGCCTTATTTTTTGGAAGTTCAAGATCCCTGATGAGGTCATTGAGTCGTCTTCCGTGATCTTATGATCATTTGAAGTTTGTGCTCTTGGCAAAAAGTCTGCATCAAAAAGTTGATGTCGGCTGTTCTTCGCTGTTTTAAGAATAGAAAAATTGTCGTGAGGTTCAGGAATAGGAAGTCCTTCGTCATGAGGTACAGACCGAATTACATGGTATATTAGCGTAACAAATGTTGATTTTCATGGACATACCTTTTTTAATAAGGGGCACCATATAAAAATAACAGTCAGTATTGTGATTGCTAGGCTACTCCAAACGGCTTACAAAGTAGTGCAGCACACATGGGGTGCCCATTTTTTGTTCTGGCCCCCTACCTACATTCGAAATACAAGAAATGTACCTTTTTTATAGTTGAAGTAATCAAACCCTTCCTCAAAACATATGTCACATGTCACTTCTCTGCAAATATAGCAGAAGTTATGCTTTTTTTTACACACTTCCAAGACATTTCTGTAAATATACTACACAATCTATGAAAGTAGAATGCCAGCTGAAACTATCACAACACAACTCTCATGGAAGAATCTGGGGATACATTAACAATATCACCACTTTTGTACAACACTTCATAAGAACTGAAAACCATTACATGGCAACAATTTTACTGATCACATGATGACATTGCATTATGAGAATTAGGAGCTCACTTGCAGTGTTGCCAACTGTTATAGCTGGAACCCAATATTCAGTGAAAACAAACTGTAATTTGAAAAATAGAGCTAAGCTGACAATTTCAATGTCATTTTTGAATTCAGTGGGATCGAATTAGTAAAGATTATTAGTCTCATTTCCATAACATTTTGATATTTGTATGCACTATAATGTCAACATTGCTAAAAATGAGGAAGATAGTATTATTCGTATAATTTAAAATTGAATACATCATACAATTCCAGTAATACATGGTTTCTCCATTGTGTATCAAGACAGAGGAAAACAATATTTTTCTCCTCAATATCTGTTGCAGAAAGAAAAAAAACTCCATATTTAAAGAAGTCCCTGTTTCCCCATGAGAAATTATAGGATCTTGAGGGGAACTGTACATTAATGCTAATAGCATCAGAACTTTCTCATCAAGCTGAAGTGATGTAGGACCTATTTTGACTGAAAGAAAAAAAAACAAAACAATCTGTGAAACCAATTATTACTTGCAGTGTTTCTTCAAAGAAAGTAAAACTGCAACACTTTTTATCAAACATGTTTATTATGAATAGATCTGTGATTTTGTTCCGTTTTATCTAATGACTAATCAAAATATTGGTTGTACACTTCAGTGAGATATGCTACTGTATCTTGAATCTTCATTCATTAATAGAATCATTAAGTCTTGCAATGCTTTTTATGAATTGTACCTGCCTAGTCCAAATTAAAGACAATACTCCTTAATATGTTTCAGAGAAAAAAAGGATTAAATATTTTAAAATGCAAGTTCTCTATAATCAAGATAACTTTGTTTTTTTTTTTTTAATTATCTAAGAGGCAGAAATTCAGTGGAAGGCTGAGGCTGTCCAATACAACCAATACTTTGTCATTAATGCACAAAAATCACAGTAATTTAGAAAACTGTAATGTCGTTAATGTTTTTCAATATGAAGTTACACAATTCATAGCTGAGGAGATAATAATTCCTCACCTCTCCCCCCCCCCAAAAAAAAGTAATATTACAACAATAAATCGGCAACAAAATATCTTATCAAGCTGAAAATTTAATGATAAGTTTAATTATTCTCTATTCCTAAATTTTACTGAACTAGACAGGTTATGAGTCTTCAGCAAAAGATAATCATATATTCAAAATTTTAAATTTTCTTTGTTTCTCATGTTTTCATTATTTTTCTTATCCAGGGGGACATTTGACGATCAGACCACGCGCTTCTACACAGCTTGCGTCGTTGAGGCGTTTGAATATTTACATGGAAAAGGAATCATTTACAGAGACTTGAAACCTGAAAACCTACTTCTTGATAATTTTGGATATGTCAAACTGGTAAAATTATTTATTTTTAAATGGAAATATGTGTTTTAATTTTGGCATCTGGTTCTGTTAAAAATTGTAATGAAGTTTAACATTAAAGTATGAAGACTTTTTTCCTGAGTGACTTTTGGAGCACATCCGTCCTAAGGCAAGAATAGAGTTTAGGAAATTCAGTTGAATAGTTTAACTTAGAATGGTGGATTAATAAAAACAATGACTGGAAATCACACACAGGTATGAAATGAAATATAAAAATATTTTATGTTTTTTTTTATCTCATTTTACACAGGATGTCCACAGAAAAATGGAAATCAAATTCCCTGATACTATTAATGAAACGTAACACATTTCTTCTTCTTCATTAACAATATTTCGCAGGCTATTACTTTTTCCTGCTTTGTCAGGCTTTCAAATACATTGAATATATCTTATAAAACATAACAAAGTTTTACACAACATAGTATTTATTGCATATATATTATGTTTATATATTGGAGCATTAAACTTAAGAAGTGGAGTCATGTTTAGATAAACCATGGATACGACGGATAATCTCTTCAAACATATAAAAGATAGATATGGTAAGGAAACATATAAGGTAATATTAAACCACCAGAAATGTTTATGTTTTAAGAAGCATATTTATTGTAATGAACAATCTATATATGATGCTTCCTTACCATGAATAGTTCTATGTTGTTTAAAACTTTGTTTTGTAAGAGATATTCGATGTATTTGAAAGCCTGACGAAGCAGGAAAAAGTAATAGCCTGCAAAATATTGCTAATGAAGAAGAAGAAATGTGCTGAGATATTTTGTTTGTGATTTATTTGGATGAATCACTAAAAGTCTGTGCACTCTTTGAAATATGGTGCTAGTCCATGGTTATCATATACGATGCCTTAGTTTTCCCTACAGCAAATTTAAAAGCTATTGAACTATCAGGAAACATAATTTGAAATGTTTCATTTATTTGTCCACAAGAGCTTAGAGATATTCTCTTGGATACTATTTCCATGAGCCATCTTATTTCAGACTTTGTGACATCATCTTTTACAACAAAACTTTTAAATCAAAAGGTTGCTTTTAATCACTGAAGTGTTTGATTCATTAAGCTGAACCTGTTCTTCACTCACCACATTTACATGTCCTGAGCTTATTGATGGCATAACTTTGCTATAAAAGGATGTGTTCTTTGACAAAGTAGGCCTAAAGGAAGTAAGACTGGGCTGAAACAGTTTTCCATGGATGTTTTGCAAATGCTTTAGCCCTTCTGCATGACTAGCGAACGCCTGACATTTCATGCTGCTGACTCTGAAAGTTTTAGAACACACTTTACAAAACACTGCTCCATTGTCTCCCTTCACTCTTTGCTACCCAACCAGAAAATTCAGGATTTAGTTTCTCATCCAGTCACTGATCATTAAAACGCACTTTCTTGACATTGCTATGATTTGGTTCGGTCTTAAAATTTTTACTGTCGTTTTTACTTTAATAATTTAATATGAATGTCCTATTCCTGAAGAAAAAAATCAGACAAGGAAACAAAACTCAGGTCTTTCTCATGAATGGTTGTAAGCACATTGCAACAATGAAAAATAAGCAGTCTTGCATATGCCTATAATACTACATTATATAATACTACCTTAATACTATTGAGTACAGTATTCAAGATAGGATAGTAGTATCCTATCTTAGACAGCTCCAGTACGGCAAGGGACGCTTAACTCCCTTTCAGCCCTTAACACACATTCTATGAAATTACAAGGAAACAAGACAAGTATTAACTTTTAGAAGAATGATGAATTTAATACCAGAGGAAATTCTGGAAAGAAAAAATGCTCTCATATCTCACAGACTGGTGAGAGAATGTAATTGTGTTAAAGCCTGCTGTAGCCTTCATAACAATTTCTTTTTCCCTGACTTTTGTCCTTTTTTTTATAAATTCCCTAACCTTTCTAAAAATTATAGATCAATTCCCTGACTTTCCAGAAAGTGGACACCCTGTTTACTGCACCATATGCAAGCCTTATAAGAATTCAAAGACATGTTCTACTGAATGTATTTCATTCCTTTAAACTAATTAGTGTTGAGGAAGAAACTTGAAAACCCATAGAATATCCAAATAACCCAGTTAAAAAGTCTGTAGTAATTACCTCTTGATTGCACTGGAACATAATAACTGGAATCAGAATCTCATTATTATTGTTATTGCTTTTATTGTTATTTTACTAATCTTAGGCAGTACTATATCCTTCACATGTTGTTGTTGTAAAGTGACGACAATAATTGATTCGCATCATTTTATCTCTAGCTTCCCAATATTAACACTTGTATATCATTATTCATTTGTTTAACATGGTAAAGTTTAACATGTTTACATCAAATGTTTGTCATTTTAAAGATTTTAATTAAAATTAATCCGATACTCTTGTTTATATATACAGTCGAACCTCCATATATCGAACTTCCTCATATCGAAATTTTCTGTATATCGAACTCTTAGCAAATCTCCATGTTCATTACATAGAAAAACTGTTTCTATATATTGAAAAAATCTCTATATATCAACATTTTTTTTTCAAGACTTATTGGGATAAAAGTGTGGAAAGTTGAATTGCTGAAGAATGTAGATAGCGGAATGCGCAAAAAGGACATTTCAGCTAAATTTGGTATTCCCGCAAGCACAGTGTCGACTATTATAAAAAATTAGAATGCCGTTGCTGATTATCCTACAGACGAAGACATACCGAGTTCGTTTCATGAAACTGAAAAAGAAATCGAAGAACCAGAGGAAGTAAATGAATCTGAAAACATTTCCAAGCCATCGGAAAAAGAAATGCGAGAAGCGTTTGAAACAATACGTCGTGGACTTCAATTCGCGGAAAATGTTCCTGAGGAAGTTTTTAGTGAACTGAATAAAAGCTAACATTTCTTTGATGAACTTTCCACAAAACTGGCTGTTCAGCAAGATATTCGAAGTTTTTTTTTAAAAAAAATGTAACTGATCATTGTAACCACTGTCTGGATTATTGTTTTTTTAAAAGGTACAAAATGTAGTCCTCAATAAATCTTTCATATTAATTCATTTTTTAATTACCTGTATTAACTTTCATTTAATGTGATTCGCAAATAAATTAGAAATTAAGTTTCGTAGACCAAAATTAGCTTAATTTTAATGTTTTAGGAGTAATGCTGATAAAATTCTATATATCGAAATTTTTAAATATCGAATTTTTTTCTGGCAATTTGCTACTTCGATATATGGAGGTTCGACTGTATTTATATATATTTTTTACCCTTTAATTTATTCTCTACTTCTTTAACCCTGAAATGCACGGCATGGCGCACCGAGTGCGCCATGTAACAATAAAGTAAAAAAAAATCAATTAGCAACAGAGGAGGGGGTTGGCCCGCCATCTACCCTCCTTTCCTAGCATAGTGACCATGATTCTGATTCAGAATGTGATTATGGGCCTGATATGGGGGAAGAAGGTACTTCGGAAGAACAAAATGCTACAGAGCAAAGTGAGAGTGTATTTTTCATAAAAAAATATCTATAAAACAAAAACTGTTAAAAACATTTTTTTAAATAATTGACTACTTTGTTATGTATCTTTTAAATCTTTATTGCATCTATAGAAAAAGTTTTGAACATTATTTATGTAGTTTCATGCAAGATATCTGTTTAGAAAACAAAAATGCATTTTTCAGTTTTAAAAAAAAAATCAAGTGGTTTTGTAATAAATTTTTTATGGATGCATGCTTATTTAATTATTACTGAATCCAAACAGTAACATTTAGAAGGAAAAAGTTTGACGAATAACAGTTTATTTAACATTGATTGCTAAAAAACGAGGTGGTGCACACAGTGCACCACCCGTGTAAAATTGTTCTGCCACATAAGCCGTTTAAGTGAGGGTTAATGGCATAATTATGTCCAATGGTTTTAATGTCATTCAATGGAATAACAAAGTAGATGTCTTTACTCCTTTAGCTCCTTCTTAGCTAGATCATCATCAGTTTCATTTTGAGTTAATCCAACATGAACTGGAAATTATTGCAATACGTTTGAAAATTTAATTTCAAAAGCTTGATTAGAATTAGTTTTTCTTGTACTTTAGTGTTTATCATATTTACGGATTTGTAGAGCACATTTTGAATCATTTACATTAAAAAAAAAAGTTACTAATAAATTTCTTTTAACAGTTTAGATAAAGTTATTTCATTTTTGTTTTCATTTTCAGATAGTAATTTAAGGAAGTATTTGTTTTGAAATGAGGATAGCTTTTTTTAAAAAAAATAAAGCAACTGTACTGTTAACGATAAAATCCGTTGCACTTCTATTTATTTCTTTTTTCTTTATCAGGTGGATTTTGGTTTCTCCAAACGGCTTGGATTTGGTCAGAAGACTTGGACCTTTTGTGGGACTCCAGAATATGTAGCACCAGAAATAATTTTAAACAAAGGTCATGATAGAGCTGTGGATTATTGGTCATTAGGAGTTCTTATGTTTGAGTTGTTTACTGGCGCGTAAGTATTTATGAACAGCTATGTAAAACATTTGTAAAAATAATATTGTAGAAAGACTTTTATATGATTGTAATAAGCAATTAGGAATTGTGATACAAGACATGCATACAGAACGATGAAAAATATTTAATTTCAAGACAGCAAGAATATGTGGAAGAAAAGCTGCCCTTCGCCGTGCTGGCGTGGCCGTGCGGTCTCGGCGGCGGCCAGCCGTGGCGACCGGTGCGCCAGTTCCTGGGTTCGAATCCCGGCGTGGGGCTTGGATGTTTCTTTCTTCTTCTGTGTTTGTTTCTCTTCCTAGGAGGCAGAAGTCTGACTGTCACCTTAGGGGGCCTCCCGGATAATAATCTGATCGACAGTAAAGCAATAAACATTCCCCATCATAGAGTGTTCTGTGACCTGTGATCCGAAAATGGATCCGGGGACACGACAACAACAACAACAAGCTGCCCTTCATTTATTAAATCCTGAAGAATTGTGTAAGAAACAAAATCTCTTCTTGATGGCAAAAAAATGAATGAAAAATAAACAGTTGTATCAGAGGTCTTTGATTATTATCACTTATGATGTAAGTCCATTCAAGGAAAAGCATTTTTTAATGTCAGATAAGCTTGAATGTTTTCAGTTTGTAAGTAAAAATTTATTAATAATTGATGGAATAAAGTAACAAGTTCATATTTTATAAATTGTTATACATCCAATAAAATTTTATCAATTCTAAAATTTTTTAAGAGGAGTTTTCAGTAAATATTTCTTAATTTTTGATAGCATCTTTGTTTAAGACCTCCATACATTATTCTTTGGCTTCAACAGATTCATAATCTTATCCAAGATTTAACATTCCATTTATTTACTCATTTATTTTTTCCCGTTGTGCCTTAGGGTTAAGAAAGTCACATGATAGGTGAATAATACTGTACAGTCATTCTGACACTTCTGATTACATTTAAAATAGATAAATTCAAATAGATTTTTAATTTGTATGCTAGGTTACAAATTTTGTCATTTAACACTCTTATTTTACACTGAGACAAGTTGAAGGTTCATGAGTGAAAAGCTTTTGGATTTAGTTATGAATTGTCCTTATTGAACAATTCAAAAGTGTGTTATATTTGAAAACTTTCCAATTTTCAAGGGTGATTTCGTAAGACCTTTAAGTATGTTTTGATATATTGTATGATTCAGAAAGAGAGAATGAAAGAAACACACAATGCCATTGCAATCAGTAAGTTAAACTTTTGAAAATAAATAATAGTTATACAGTAATATTTATTTGAGGCATCAGGATACATCAAAATGTAATTTTAATATTCGTTTGATGAAACATACCACAATTCATAAGGCATTGTGGAAGCTCGAATTCTGCTAATTAATTCTAGCTAGCCTTTCAAGGCCAAGCTTTCAGTTTCACCTCTTAAATTTTCAATTAAGATTTTGTTATTATATTATTGAAGCTTCAATTTACAGTATGTATTTACTAAAATCCACTAGATGAATAAAAGAGGCTTCCATAATGATGATACAATTAGTGTGTTCTGCTACAATGAAACATTTAGTTAATTGTACTTTGGAATCCTAGCAACACATCAGAGGAGTTTCTTGAAAGCCTCTGAATTACACCATGTGATTGGATAAGAGATTCCAATTCAAATCCCAGGCAAATTTTGGATTTATCTCTACAAGAGAACAGGTTTTTGTAAAAATTCGACTGCCATCATTGATATCATTCCTATTACAAACAAGTACATATATTTTATAAAGAATTATTGTGAACAAAAATAGTTTGAAAACCAAAATATCACTGAGAAAATAAATTCTGCTTGTCTACATTTATTTTCAGGCCACCATTTGCAGCAACAGATCCAATGAAGACTTACAACATCATTTTGAGAGGAATTGATATGATAGACTTCCCTCGGCATATTTCCAGACAAGCTCAGTCCCTAATTAAACGTCTATGCAGGGACAGTCCCTCAGAACGACTGGGATATCAAAAGAATGGCATTAGTGATATTAAAAAACACAAGTACAAATTATTTTTTGTTTCTTTTAAAATAACAGATATTGTGTCAAGATGAACTAATTTATCTATCCTAAAACTGAAATATTGTTACTACCAAATAACATCACATCTAGTTTATTTCCTGATAATATTGAATTATTTTTTCAGATGGTTCCAAGGCTTTGACTGGGATGGATTACGCTTACGTACTTTAACCCCTCCAATAATTCCTCAGGTAAGAAAAATACCTAAATATCTAAAGCACAGAATAAGCCTCTTCAGAAACTAAATTGGAAAAGATTTATGTTGCTATCTGATAGTGACAAGGAGCATGAAGCAGCAAAATGGTAGACTAAATGGTAACTACAACTTTAAACATAGTTATCTGTTGCTGAACAATTTGACTTTCATGAGAAGAGAAAATTCTTTTAGTTTTGAGGCCCAACATTGGACGTTTGCAATTTTTATTTCAGTATTCTGTGAAAAACCACTATTTACCTTACAGTACTAACTTAAGCTCATATCGCTTCTTTCTACACAATTTATGAAAACATCACACATATAAATGACTATTCTTCAACCTCAAAGCAGAAAATGTGTGAACCTTCTTTACATCCCTCTACACTTCATATATTGTGGCCTTAACTCACTTTCTTCAATTTCCATATATTCCCATATTGCTTTTTTTAACCTCAATGGCACTTTTTCTCATTGAGCTACAATAGCAATGGTGGTTCATAAAAAGGCAGGGACTCTCTCCTGAATTTCCAATTTAATTTATGCAGAAGCCTACTAATGGGATTTGGCTCAGTTCTAGTCATCTAAATGCCAAACTTGGAATATATTTTGTTTTACTTGTTTTTTTATCATAAATAATAAGGTAAATTCAGTTACAGCTATATTAAAGTGTAAAATATTTTGAAATACAACTTTCATAATTCTCCAAAGGGGCTGTCCATAAACCATGTCATGCTAATTTTTGTTATTTTCAACCCCCCCCCCCCCTAATATCACACAACCTTGCCCCCAATTTACATTAAAAACTAAAGTATTTATAAAAACACCTATTAATCATTTCAATGACTAAGAACTTTATCCTTCCTTTAGCCAACAGCCCAAAGACTGCAGAACAATAGAAAATCCATTATCTGTTGATCTCTAGGTAATTAGTTAAACAAAAATAACAATAAATGTCTGAATGTAATTCTCAATACAGCTTAATATACTATTATGAAATATTTTGTAATTTTTCCTACAAAGTTTACATGTTTATGATTGATATTTTCACATAAAAAATAGAAGCAAAAATTAAAACGATCTCTTTTTGATATTATAGGTAGGTACAAATAATCAAAAGTTAGATCTTAAGAGGAAATTAAAATCTGAAATTAAAATTACCTTTTTTTTAAAAAAAAAAAAATTAGTCCTATTCAAGCATATTTTCGTTTGAACTTTAAAATTTAGATAATTGGGGGTGCTTTAATGAATTTCTTAGTAGGTATTTTTGATTTCAAAAAGTGAGCTTATGTGAAATAAAATTTGGCATCACATTATCTGCCATCCTTGTCACACTTTGTCATGCTAACCCCTCCTCCTTCCCCAACATGCATATGCAGTTTATGGACAGCCCCAAATGACTCATCAAATTCTTTTTTCTTATCTCAAAATCACATAGCATAAAACCTCTCTGAGTTTCCTCTATTCTGAGAACAAATGTATGATTTCCTAAAGAAAATGGAAAGAATTTCTTTGACAGCTAGAGGAAAAGGATTAGCTTAGTAGCTGATTTAGTAAGAACTAAGCCATTTATGATGACCATAAACATCCTTTAAGGCAGTACTTCCCATAATTCATGAAACCCTAAGGGAATTGTAGCAAAAAAGTTGTAATTGCCTGTTTGTTTGTTTTTTTTAAGGGATAGGGAGACAGCAAAAACAGGAAAATGAGAATTACGGTTTTAAGATGAACATTAAAATTAATATTAAGTAGAAAAATTTATAATTATAAAATATAAAATTTTATTTTTTATTATTTATTCTTCTATAATCCTACTTCTGAAATGAGTTTCAGTTTGTCAGATCGATCCTTTGCTATTGGAGAGTGGCTTTGAGTTAACCAATCAGAAGCTCTCAACATCGATTGCAAGAGAATCTATGGAAGTCCGAATCTCAAAAATATGCATAAATGCAACTTTTCTCCTAAAATTCACAAAAATAAGGGGGAAAAAACCCCTAAGGTGGGCTTTCCTGAAGTCTTAAAAATGCGTTCTGATAATTTTTAATTATTGGGGGGGGGGGGGATCTTTCTCAAAGAAAAATCAAGATAAACATCTGCTTGGTCGTAACTAATTTCAATGTTAAAACCCTAGCAACAGGCTGTTTGAACTGTGACGTAGGTTGACGACACCACTTAAACGGTCCATTGGTCATCTGCTTTCAGGTTGAATGAAGATGAGGCATAGTAACTATGCTGAAATGAATTAATTTCAAATGATAAACCATTTATATATTTATTTATAGGTACAGTCTTGTGATGACTACAGCAATTTTGACTGCTACTCTAAGGAAACTGAAATTGCAGAAGATGAGACGAGTGGCTGGGACAAAGATTTTTAAGTTCTGATGGAATGTTTCCAGTTTTTCAGAAGAAGACAAATTACACAAACAACGAGTTCAAATCAAATGTTAGTGCATTAAATGTCAATTATGTCCACACATAAGAAAAGACATTACCTTTAAGCGCCTTAAAAATTAAAAACCACCAACAACATAGCAACTGAAAACAAAAATATATTTATCATAATTGATCAAATTACATGTCTAAGAAATTGTTATATTCTCATAACTAATTATTTTATTTCTAATGAAAAAGTTGCCTTCCATTTTTTAATAATGTATTTAAAGCTTTCAAGTTTTAAAAAAAATATATTTAGTAAACTGTATACAAAAACAAAAGTTCTGAAAATATTTGTTCTAAAATTTGATAATTAATTTTCATGATCAAATCTTAAAACATAATTATTATTGTACAAAATGAATTTGTTTTTGTATAATGCTAATTTTTTTAATAGAAAAATCATGTAAGTTCTTACTGCAGTAATTTCATATTGTATAAGTTTGTTAAAAAGTAGAATATTAGTAAAGGTATTAATTTTATTTTTTGTGTTGTGTTTTCATTACAATCTTTGCTGATAATTGATTTCTCAGAATTATTCACCGTTTTCTCAAGCAGCATCTACTGGATTAATTATATTCCTTATCTATCAAGCTTCGTTCATCACACAGTAAGCTAACCTTGGAACCTCAAAATTTAGTTATGTTGCAGAAGGAAGCCATGTGCAGGCAATCCTACACCTTTCTCTTTGCAATTCTCTCAATGAATCAATTTACAACATCTTCCAATTTAGTAAATAATATCTTATAATATATGTCTGAACAACCATAAATTTTATGCAAGGCACATATTGACGGCAAAACTTTCCTAAACGGAAGTCTTTAATTTTGCCATCTATGCTATTTCAGTTGAAGAAGCAACAGTGATTATGTAATTTGTTCACAGAAACAAAATGAATAATTAACACCAGGTATAGTAACACCTAATATCTAGATTTCTGTCCATACAGAAAATAAGAATTTCAAAGCACCTTTTTTTGGAACAAACCTGTCACAACCGAACCATATGATTTAATTTTTTTTTTTGCATTTATTAAGGGGGAGGGGATCAAATTCACACATCTTACATAAATGTAACTACATTAATTGTTCAACTGTGCAATAAAAACACCATTAAAATATAATTAAGTTGTATAAAGCACTTATATAAAAAATTAATTTTTCCTAAATTAAAACTAAAATATTAGAGACATTTTAAAGAGTTATCAGGATAAATAGATCAATTGATGGTGGAATGTATAAAAAAATAATTTTAGAATTTTTATCCACAAGTTAATATTAACAAAATGCCAAAAAGTGTATTAATATTCTCCTATTTTTTTAATTTTTTTTTATTTGTAATCATACATTACTTTTCTGCTTAATACTCATAATCGGCAAAAAAAAAAATAATTAAACCACACTAACGTTTCCTCTGGAATTGAATGAAAACAATGCCAAATATCTCAAGGGAAAATTGGTCCCCAAACCCACAAAAGGGCATTGAATTCCATGATATAAAGGGTGTGTTGTTTCCTTGTATAAGAAACATTTTCAATTACAATCTGTCAGCCACTAAAGGAATGTTCAGAAAAGGCCTTCCTTCACTTTAAATTAACTGAAGGAAAGATTTTAAACAATCCTTTCTCAGCGTTACAGAATCAAGAAATCCCATAGAAAACAATGACAGCTCTTGATAATGCCTTTATCTTTGACATCACACAAGCAACTTTATATTTCTATAAACCATTTTAGGTATCGAATAACTGTACTTATAAGCCTTATTTATTATGTCACCATAACAATGATGTCATTGTTAGTTAGAACCCTCTTCCATCTCATTTCTCTCGTCTTTATATTTCTTGAATTGAAAGTTGGAATATAAAGCTTCCTCACTCCATAATGGTCAAGTATTTGAATAGATTTCTAGCAATATTTAATAATGATAACGATCACATTCTCCCACATCAAATCCTATTGTCTTCATTTTCATCTTTTCTAATGAACTATGTGTCATTAAAATGTAAATTATTTAAGTTGCACTACTAATCCATTTGGTTTATTGTAATAAAAATAAATATCATGAAAAGCTTGATGATACTTACAGTAAATCAATCTTTTATTTACAGTTTACTCTATACATGATTCAAGAAAAGTCCATTTCTGTTTCTTCTGTTTTGTTTGCATTTACAGATGAACTGTTAGTCTCCTCTCTGAGTTCTTCTGATTTGCTTCTAGTTTCTGTATCTTGTGAATCTCCTGATGCATTTGTAGACTTAATCTGTGAATCTTGTAACTCTTTCCTGGTAAATCTTCTTAATTTGATGTTGACCAGATACCTAAGTTCTCCTTTCCACTCTCTGAGTTAAAAAATAAAATATTTTAAAGTTAGAATAATCGTAATTCTTGTTCAGTTTAGGCTGCATAATTTTTAAGATACAGGAATGTAGCATCAAATTATTAAAAAAAAAAACAAAAAAAAACTTATATTTTACGTACACACAATATACATGGTAAGTCAAAAGTCACTTAACATCTACTATAAATGGAAAGGACGAGTTCTGGGTAAAATTGTTCATAATACCTCTACATTTAAATTTCTATTTTTAAGAATACATAATTAATTTTTAGTCAAAATTATAATGCACGTACAAATAGTTTAAATCAGAGATGTATTAAATTGTCTAATGACATCTGGCATTTCATGTTTTCTCTTAATCATGTTACTTCTCTTAATTGAAGAATAAATAACCATGTAATAGGGAAGAAGATTAACAAAAATGAAAAGTGATTTTTACTTCATTCTTTGTAGTACGACTAAGGTGATTTCACTGCTAAAGCAAAACATTACCTCTTAATCAAAAACATCAACTTTAATTCCTTTGAGCGAAACTTCATCAGGTGTAATTTTTGAGGAAAAGAAAACCTGATGAAGTTTCTCACTCAAGAGGAATAAAATATCGTGAAGATTAAAGTTGATGTTTTGATTGTCATAGAGTTGCTTTATATTATAAATATATTTAGTAAGTTATGGAATACAATAAAATAAAATAAAAACAAGCAAATTAAATGTATAGTAAAAGAAATGTTAACACACAAGGAACAAAAATAGTTGGTAAACAAGAACAACCCAAAAGTGTAGAAGAAGACTTCCATCAACAAAGGAAGTCTGATATTTCTTCAGTCTCACAAACAACTGTACAGGGTGTATCTGAAATATGCTGCCAAACTTAAAGGTTGGATTCAATCATGCAAAACAACAATAAATGTCATATTAACATGGGTCTGGAAATGCGTTATTTCCAAGATATGAACGATAAAACAATACAGAGGCCTTTACATGGTATCGTAGAGTCATTAAATTGCTCCTCAGTAATCATGATATGCAATGTTCAATAACCCCCACCACCACAAGTGGACCCACCTCATTTCAGCCGTACAGCCTGTCGACTTCTGAACCAACGTTATCCTGACTGCTGGATTGGAAGAGGGGGACCAACAGCCTGGCCTGCTCGTTCCCCTGATTTAAACCCTCTGGACTTTTTCGCATTGGATTATCTTAAAGCATTAGTCTATACACACCGGTTCCTGATGCCCATGCACTTCATGATCGCGTAGTGGATGCAACACAATTCGACGTGCACCTGGCATCTTCGGCAGTCGATGGAACGACATTGTGTTGCATGTATTGCAGCGGGTGGAGGACATTTCGAGCACTTTCTATGAAACTGAGCGACTGTATGGCCAACAACTCTATATTGTTGCTTAGTTCATATCTTGGAAATAAAGCATTTCCAGGCCCATATTTATATGACATTTATTCATTGTTTTGTATGATTGAATATAATTTTTTAAGTTTTGCAGCACATTTCAGGTACACCCTATATTCTGATACTTCATAACTCCTATAATATTTCTTATGTATACATAGACATCTGACACACTCCAATTAATATCTTCTAAAAACCCATCTATATGAATTTCTATATGTAACATCTACAGGGTGTTTCAAAAATACACGGCATAATTTCAGGTATGTATTTCCCACATGTAGACAATCAAAATAGTTCATTACAACATATGTCCGGAAATGCTTCATTTCCGAGTTATGGCCTTCACAACATTGAAAATCACCGGAACGTTTTTCGT
>JAFIDM010000003.1:64990638-65020616 GCA_023159025.1 Thereuonema tuberculata
ATAAAAAAAAAAAAAAAAAAAAAAAAAAAAAAAAAAAAAAAAAAAAACCTGATGAAACTATCAAAATGAATAAAATGGGTGTAGTTTATAAATCAGAATGCAGAGATAGTCATGAAAATTATTACGGTAGTACAGGTAAAACATTTAAGAGGGGGGGTATTCGAACACATCAATGCTTATAAGAATAACAGATACAGTAAAACCTCGTTAAGTCGTCACTCAAGGGACCAAATATTTTTGACGACTTAAGCGGAGTGATGACTTAAGCGGAGTGGGCATTTTTGGAAAAAAAAAAAAAAACCCACAGAACTACAATATTTTCATGAATTGCTGTAGGATTCGGTGAGAAAAACAAGATTTTCAGAAATCAATACATGCAAATGAATGAGTGGAAAATAAAATAATAAAAAAAAAAACAAAACACTTTATACTTACCATATTTTATTTTCTTTTACTTGCTTAAAAATAATCCAACAGTGTTGATTGATGAAGGTGCTGATTACTGGAAATAAATAATTGTGGGCGGTAAAGTTATCGACAATGATGCAACATTTCTTTTCTGACGCGAAAACTGAGAATCCAGTTTACGAATATATCGTTCCCAAATCGTTGTAGTCATCCATGCATTTGAATTTGCTTCATATTCAACTGGCAGGGATCTAACATTTTTAAAGCAGCGTGGCTTTTTGCTTTTGCCTATCACAAGTGGTTTAAGTTTCTCATTTCCACTCATATTAACTCCAAGCAGAAGTGTCAGGCGTTGTTTGCTTGCTTTTCCAGAAGTGCACTTTTCACCCTTAAATGATAGAGTAAAATAAGCCTGTTTCATCCAGATTAAAAATATTTGCTGCATCAAACCTAGATAAAATGTCCTTGAGAACATTGTTCTTCCAGTCTTCTATAGCATCACCATCAACAGCTGCTGCTTCTCCGCAAATCGTTTTAAAAGAAAGGCAATGTCTGTCTTTGAAATGTTCCAGCCAATCATTGCTGCCGCCGAAATCTTCCATGTTCAACTCCTTAGCAATTTCCATGGCTTTTTCTTTGAGAATCATGGCTGAAATCGGCACATTTTGCGATCTGGCATATTTTAGCCATCGAACTAAAACCTCCTCGATTTCCTCATTCTCTTTCTTTTGTCTTTGCAGTCAACTTCTTCAATTACTTGTTTCAATGAAAGAATATCGTTTAATGTAGTCCTGGGAATATGATGTTCTTTGGCAAAAGCTGTTTTCGAAACACTTGATTTTTCAGAAAGTGCAATTAAGTCTTTTTTTTCTTTAAAAGATAACGAGGTAAGTTTTCGCTTCCCTGATATGTTACAAATGTAATCAAACCACGAAATTGCAAGATTAAAAAATAGCCCTTATAGCGGAGCTTACTCGCTATGAAATGAAATCACACTCACAAGTCAGTAGCAGCCAAGAAAGACAAGAAACAAACACTCAGTAGCGGCTTGACAAAGAGTCGTGGCGAGAAGTGTGTAATTTCCCCAAGTGAATTTCTCACGTGAAAATTCCCCGCAAAGGCTAAGCTTTCTTAGAGTGAAGGGGCGGGGCTGAAAAGATAGCAGGCAAAATTGAGAATAAAGATGCTTTTCACCAGTTTTGAGTGTGACGAGTTATCCGGAGTAGAATTAAATTTGGTGACGAGTAAACGAGGGTTATTATACATTATTGTCTATGAGACTTTGTCGGGACCCAGGGCATCGAACCGGAACTGAACCGAAAACCGGAACCGAAAAAAACCGATATATTTGGTCGGAGTGGAGCTGAACCCGAACCGAAAAGTTTTAACTTGTTGAACCCGAACCGAAACCGAAAACCGATATTTATTTCACTCCTTCATTTCGGTTCTCCTCTTTTAAAGTATAAGTGAAAGGATTTTTTTTCCTGTGGTCAACAACTTTCTTCGAGTCCTCCAATCTAACGTACCTTGTTGCCACAAGATCCAAACGCCGACTAATCCTCACAGTAACTTGGGACAAAAGTGAACATAAAACTTATTTTCTGTATTTAACTTATGCCGACCGACTTCCAAGAAGTTCCCAGGGAATTTTTCCCTTTTAAAATAGCTGGAAACCAAAAAATGCCTAGTGGGATGATTGAGCTTTTCCCTCCTATGCAGATGTCCAGTACCATTCATTTTTTATAATTTGTGCATAGCAATAGCATCTATCAGTCTGAACTTCATTGAAAAAGGATCGCTCAACGCATCTTATGCCTATTTCCACATCAGTTAGCGTAGTATTTTCTTTCTAATAAGAAAGAATATACTAATAATAAGAAAGTATGTATTGCGAATTCGATAAATTTGATATCTTAAATAGGATGTCAATGATTTCTGAAGCATAAAATGGGCATAAAATATAATGTCTGTCTGTTATTTTAATCGAAATATTTAGGTTATTGGTGTGAATATTCAAGTATCAACAATTCCATAAAAAGGAGGTCTCATTTTCTACATATTTGTGCGGCTGGTTTAATTTCAATGGAATATTTTGTGGGCTATCTGCCCACATACAAAACTAAAATATACCCTAAATTTCTCTTAGAAGTGTAGCATTAGATTTTTTGTAATTTTCGAAAACATATATAAAAGTAAGATTGTATTTATAAAAAAAAATAATATTGTAAAGTATGAAATTATTCCTAGATATCCAAATTAAACTTTTTCAGAATTAAAAAAATATTCTGATATATTATTTGTTGATATTTTTATTCCATTAATTCAAACTAATTTACTAACAAAGTAACTTCTCGAATCTTCTTATTGCCAATTTTTTTAATGAAACTTTGCAGGATTAAGATATAGTTTCACTTAATTAAATTACCAAAATGTTAGGTACAGAATCGAAAAAAAAAAACAAAAAAACAAACCGCATTGGCTGTTCCCTTCTGTAAATATAATCCCTACGCATATCCGTAAAATCTGTGTAAATATATGGCTTCGCGCAAAAAAATTTAGCTGATATGTCGAATTAATTACGGATTTATTTCATTAAATAATTCGTAATATTTCTCAAATTTTTTATAACATTTCGTCAATGATAAATTTTATTTACTTCTGAAGTTTGAATTGACATTTTACAAAAATAATAAACAATATATCAAGGAAATGTAAGTTTCTGTATTATTTTAAATTTTCTAAATGGAATTTTTCTGTCCCATATTACACATAAGGAACTCAATTTTTAAATAAATACAATTTAAAGGTTTTTATTTCCATGTACAATTTAATCTTAAATAAGTAGAACATATTAAATATTCAAATTTAAAATATTTATTTTCATTAATGATTCCTAATATTGTATTTTTCAAGTGAATGTTTTTTCTAATTTTAAAATTAAGTTGTCCCAAAGTTTCCTAAAAATTTTAGGAACCGGTTCATTGACAGCTGCAGGAGCGAAACCGAAACCGAACCGAAATTTTGAGTTTTGAGTGAACCGGAACGAAAACCGGAGCGAAAATTGTTACGGTTCGATGCCCTGTCGGGACCAAAGGAAAACGACGACTTAAACGGAGTGATGACTTAACGAGGTTTTACTGTATTTCTGATTGGGCTGACCACTGAAGGGTTACAGGCCACAATGCTGACCCTATAGTGGATATTCTTTTTCAGATACAAGAGGAAAGGGCCAGATTAATGATTGAATCATGTATAATAAACTTATTGCCATGTTTTAATAAAAACAAATTTTTAAAAGTTAGCAAAATTGGATATGAACATTTTTGTAAAATTATTAATAATAGAAAGATAAAGGTATAATTATTAGCAAAGATATATAGCACTAAGTTTAATTATTAGTATAGATTGATGTAATATTAACGGGTTGTTGTTTTTTGCTAAATTTTAATTGTTTGTAAAAAAGATGTAATGTGAAATATACTATTGTTAGTATATTGTTAAATATAGATTTGACTGAAGATTTTTACGAATTCTATAAAGGAAGAGGAAAAGTTTTTTTCCTATTCTCAGAACCTGATAAAGTTTCCTGTTTAAGGAAAGGAAATATTGTATTTTAGAAGATATTAAATGGAGCATATCAACTGGATATCTATGTAATAAAACTATATTCTGCATTACATTGGTCTCAAATGTTTTTATGAAATCATTTTACCATTGTGTTGCCAGAGTTTTTACTTGATTTACAAGGATAGAGGAGGGACCCACTTTATGCCTCACAATTTGCAGCAATGTATGTTTTCGTAAAATTTGCCTTGACATTGGCTGCAGCAAGGATAAGTGCAAAAAATGAGATATGGTGGATGCTAGAAGAGGATCTAGAAGCTTTGTAATCGAGGAACAGATGAATTTTTTATTGTACTAGATTAAGAGTAAGTAGTAGTTGAATTAACTTTGGGTTATCAATGAAATATACAAGTTCATTGAAAGATGTGGGACACATTTCACTTTAATCTTCTTTTCTGTCTCCATTTCACTAGTAACAATATAATTATCAAGATAGTGTCAGAAAAGCACTACATACTGTGTATTTTATTTATTTCCTTTCCCTAAAGAACAATTTGTAATGATAAAAAAAAAAATGATTATTAACATTGTACTGTATTTACATCTTTTTGCCGATAGATGGCATGATTTATTATTAGTTGTCCTGTAGTAGAAGTTATTTTTGTTTGACGATTTATAGGCTCAATTGTTCTAATGTATTTTTTGATGGACTAAAACACTACAACAAAAGAATATGTCCTTATTATATATTGTCAGTTCTTTCCATTTACATACGTGTTATTAAAATTTATGCAGCAAGTTTTAGACTGTTTTCTCAGTATTACCTGACCTAACTAGATGTTCCAATGTATCATTGTTGTTTTAGTCCTACTTCTAGAAACCAAAACTAATGCCTTTTGTATATATGAAGATACCTTTACTTTTTCAGATAATTATATCCCTTCCTGGAACTGCTTTCAGTCACTTCAAAAAACATTTCTTTGTCTTTAGTTGAAGTGAAAAATAAAATATCTTTTGGTTTCAATGTAATCAGACTTATAATCCTATCTATAGCCATCAATGAAACAAGTGAGCATCATTTTTAATACAAAAAACACTCAGATAATAAATTCA
Organism: Thereuonema tuberculata; assembly: GCA_023159025.1. Classification (NCBI taxonomy): domain Eukaryota; kingdom Metazoa; phylum Arthropoda; class Chilopoda; order Scutigeromorpha; family Scutigeridae; genus Thereuonema; species Thereuonema tuberculata. The sequence continues at coordinate 64,995,724 of JAFIDM010000003.1, forward strand.
TTACAGTTCCTCTAAAAACTGGAAATTTATTTAAAATGCTGGCAATCACACCTGTCCCATGTTATGTCTATAACAATAGTGTCACTTTTACCACTGGTCCATGAACTTGAAAGTAAATTATCAGTGTTTCATATTTATAATTCTATTTTGCTGCAGGTGATCTGCTTTAATTGACATACAATGTGTAATTGTTGTCTTTTTAACCCTGGAATGCTATTCATATTTTCCTATGACATTGACGGATTCCTGACCCTGTCAGACCTGAAGACGATTCCTGTACAGTAGGACGCGAAAGGCCTCGTCTATCTCTCTTCTGTGATGTGGGAAATACCCCAGAGTCTTGTTTGCAGTCTCAACCTTTGGTCACTCCCCGGAATGTGTGACATTGATATCCTTGACATGTTAATCTCCTGAGCCATCACTGATTGTTTTCTGACAGGATTTTGTCAAATACGAGCTACCACTATCTTCACCACGTGACCAGTCCCTCACGGTGTTGGGTCAATCCTTTCACTTGTAATTAATAAGCAACAGTACCAGTCTCAAGGAACCTGTTGATGGTCCAGTAGACAAACATCTGGTTTATTTTTAGCTTTTTCAGAACAGCGTAAGTCTCAGAAGCTGATTTTTCAACAGTGCTATTACAGCAACACGAGTCTCATAATAACTACACTCCTTGGTAAGTATTCACCACAATATGATGAAACACATTGGCCATTTGCACATTGACTCCCTAGTTGCTTTAGGCCTACTGAATGATCAGTGACGTGGCCTTCCAGTAAAGCACTTGTAACAGTATTTATGATAAGACTATGTGTGTATATATAAAATCAAATTTTAAGTTTCAAATGTTTCGTTTACAACACATTATAAGCAAAAAATGGCAATAATGTTGCAGGATTATTGAAAACAAAGGTGTCAAAAGCTTTGCTTGTTGTGACATACTTGGTAATTTAGGACATTCCTTGTATCATTTATAACAGAAGTTTTATTTGAGAGATTTGAAGATGTTGTTGCATAAAGGCAAAGCCAATGCCATACTAAATTCAATTAAACACTCAAATTTATCACATTTCTTTTGTTCCTTCAATGTCAGGTTTGTAGTAGTGCAAAATACACTGTACATTTCAGAACCTTGTGAACTTAAAAAAAGTTATATTAACATTACTGTGGATGAATATTCACCCAGGTAAGGTTCAAACACAGGACATGCAGAATACACAGCAGATCTGACACTATCTAAGGCTACAGATGTACTAAAGAGCTTTTTCATTCTGCTATCTTGTAGTGAACATTTGAATTAGCATTTGGGTGAAAATTCACCCACAGCATCACTCCACAGTTAAAGATCTTGTGTCTATGTATCTATTTTGGCTATCTTATCAGTTTCTATACAATGCAGAATCTTTTAAGATTTCAATAATAAGAATTTGGTGAAATTCATTGTTTGTTTTTAAAAAATTGTGAAAAGAGTAATAATATATTCCCTTTACACATTTTATTTTATTACCTGAAGAAGAATAGTCGAGAAGACAATTCGAAATATTGTGACAAAGAAAAAGTAAAGAAGAAGTATACAAGAAGATATTTGTCTTTAATAATAAACTTGATTTTTGCTGAAACAGTAATGGAAGTGTTGGTGCATTCTGATGTTTTCCTTCTCTTTCTGATGTGTCTTAAAGGGTGGCAACAAGACACAAATAAAACATTTTTAAAGTTATTTAATAGAACACCAAAGCAAGCCATCTTACACACATTCTCATTAACTACTACTAATTAGGTGATTCTTACAACTGTTTAATACTGTTTTAATAAGATGTATTAAATTTCTAACATTTGATTTAATAGGAGGATTAGAATTGACTCAAACTATATATTCTTAAAATAGAAATGTAATGCTATAATGCATCAAGAATTCACATGTGTAACATGAAGGCATATCAAGAAATACCAAACTATATTGAAATTGCAATTGGTGCAGTTTTTTGCAATTTGGGTGCATTTGTAAGAATTTTATAGATTTAGACCTAAATTACAGTTTTTGTTTAAGTATTAAATTAGGTCTAGTTCTGTTCAAAAACTCCATATAGAAAAAGTGTATTTGCTATTGCTAATTACTGATGATCTAGCAAGAAATTGTTAACAAGTCTAGAAATAATAAAAAACAAACTAAAAAAAATAGATTTTTATAAAAAAAGCAAAGAACAAAAATTAATATCTAGGAACACAATTGACACGCACAATTTACGCAAAGGATTCGCACCCCGAGCTGTCATCGTGAAGAGACTGGGACGGACCAATAGCTAAAGTATCGCACCTCCTGAGCATGTTATCGGTGGAGTTTGGCTGGCTGATGAGTACATAAGTGCGAAACGGTCCGTCCCAGTCTCTTCACGATGACAGCTCGGGGTGCGAATCCTTTGCGTAAATTGTGCGTGTCAATTGTGTTCCTAGATAGTTCACTCCGCACGTTAAAGAAAGATTAATAACAAAAATTAATATTTTCTTCCAAGATAAGAAAAGTACTCTTCCTGATACAATCACAATTCCCTCCCTCCAAAATGCTGTAAATTAATAAACCATTGATAAAGACAGAAAGAGTATCTCATTTTTCTTAAGAAATTCTGTTCTTATTGTTATAAAATTCTGAATCCATCAATATTAAACAAAGGAAATCTTTTTCAAGTGAAATTCATAAAGCTATAAATATAAAATCAATACTTACAGAATATATTTAAAGTTTTCTTTGTTTAATAAATCTGGAATTTCTAAAAAAGAAATGAAATATATATTAAAATTCACTATTGGCACTTCTATTTTTTTTAATTTTTAATAAAATATATTAACCAATTGCATTTCATTAATCTAACAATTATTTTTTAAAAATTTTGTTTTAAATAAAATCTCAGTTTGATATTACTAAAATAGCATTTAAAAAAAAAAATCAATAAGTTTCTACACAAAATACACATAAATCTACATCAATAAGTTCATAACAACCTACAAATAAATTTTAATAACCTTAAGAAAAATAAGGAAATGCTTGTACCTAATCCGCATGTGTCAAAATCTCTGGTATCTTTCTCAATCTGATGTTTTATGTTGTCCTCCCTTGATGCATGTTGCCTTTTACTACGGCCCTTAATATTATTTACGATTTCAATTTGATTTAATTCTTCATCAAAACGTTGTAGATATCTACAAAAATAAAAGATAATTAGTTTTAATAAACAAACATATTTTTTACATTAAATATTGTGTTAAATAAGCTTCTTAAACCTAGTCATGTGTGTTTTCTGTCAGTTTAGTTATATATTTTTCATTCATTAATTTACTCAAGGATAGAAGACTTAATCCATACAAGCAAATAAAATCTAAAATTAGGATTGTGCACAATGCAGAGGCTCCAGCATTGGAACTCTACACAAACTCCAATGATACAGAGGGAACTGAACATGCAGATTAAACTGTTGAACGTCTGAAAACTGTAGTTGATGAAAGAGTTGATTTTATTCCGTATCACTGTTAAAGACGTACAGTGGCAGAGACTGAATTTGGTGGAATTGGTACTAGATACTATACAAATAAGTATCTTACCTGAATAGACACTAGAATGAACTGATATTTCCACAACTAAATAATGTCTAGTAAGAATAAGTCTGTGATTCTTGTTAAATAATTTTGAGGTTCTACTTGAGGTGTAACAATATTCTACAAGATGAAGAACAATCTGTGGTAAATACCATCAGTAAAAGCAGAAGAGTAGAATGTCACTTATGATCAAACAAGTTGAAAGATCAAGGCTGGATTCTGCTAAGTTTGAATGCCATCTTATGTCAATGGAAGAAGTGCAGAAGATATTTATTAGATAAATACTAATAATGAATTGATGAGCTCTAGATAAAAAAAAATAATTGCTAGGAAGGAGGATCAAGAAAAATTGGTCTTATGAAATTTTTTAGATGCTGAATACGTGACAAAGGCAAAAAAAAAAAAGTATCTGTAGGCTTCCAAAGGATGGCTGTCAATGTTAAACGTCCAAATATCATTCAGGATCTGTGAGGTTGTGATTTATGAGGTTTGCTATAAATTTTCCTTTGCATATTTTATATCCTATTCTTTGCCTTAGTTCAAAAATCCATTTCCCATTTTATAGTACAGTTGAGAAACTGCTCAGCAAACCAATCAGAAGTAAAAAAACATTGAGTGGAGGATTTCCACTGATTTTTTTTATAAAAAACTTCTATGGTTTACAAAATTTGCTCCAAATGAAGTCTACAAAAGCCATTTACCCTTAGATGAGTTTCAAACTACTGTCATAAACAGCTTGTTCCAAATACTTCCAATCTTTCAAAGAGGGTCCAAAGATTAAAACTTGATTTAATGGAAGAGCAAGGTCAAAGGTCACCTGTAAAAACTTCATCAAGTCAATTACAATTACAATTTTTGATAAACATTTCACTTTCCTGGTAGAAAAGCTTCAAAACATAAGAGGAAAAATTGAATAAAACTATTAAGGATGATCATGAAGTTTACTGAAGAAAAATGGTCTATAGTATAATAACATGTAAAATTATTAAAATTTAAATAGAAGAAAAATTCCAAAATGCTTCAAGATAGAGGTATCAAATAGAACTAGGTGGATTTCAATGGGCTTTGCAAAATATAACTGAACAATGAATGGATTTGGATTTTGTGCAGCAAATGGAGTGTAGCTTCTAAAATGGATAAGAGAACGATTTAAGAATTCTGAAGTCAACACAATAGAGAGAACATGTGGATGGAAAAACGGAAATAAATGAAATTAGACTTCATATGACATATAAATTCACCATTAAAACATTTGCATCATTAATATAAATGGAAAACAGAAAATGATATAATTACTTTTCTATCAGACATAATACATCTTCCTTACTGCAACTTTTTTGTTCAGAATCTAAACTGTTCTTAAACCAAAGTACTTTTTCACCTGAAATTAAAAAAAAAAAAAAAAAGAGAGAGAATTTTAGAAAATCACCATCCCATCCACTATTAGTAATGCAATATGCCAAATCAAAATAAATAATAATACACACTTAATGTATGCTGATAAGACATCATCATCATAGTAACAAAACAGATTATGACACTTTGACTAAACATCACCCAAGCAATAACCATTACAATAAAAGTAATTCATCTATTAAGAAACAGCAGTCTATTATTATAAAGGAACTACATTGGACAGGATAATCTTTTACTAACTGAATATTATCACAAACTGTCCATTCCATAATCCTAACTTCTTCATATTGAAACTCCTTCCAAAAGTCCATTAAGTTTTCAACAATCTTATGTATAAAGGTAATGTTAAGAATTTACCTTTAATTAATATTAAGAATTTCCCTATGAATTTCTAATATATTCCCGAAATTATTGTTTTGCACCAAGAAAATTAATCATATTTATAAAAACTAGTTACAATTTATCCAACTAATCAAAAATATTAAATTTAATAATAATTTTGTCTATCAATGCAACTTCATGTTCACATCAATAGCCTTTTATCTCAGCAATCGGAAGAGCTTTTCTTATGTAACTTTTTAATTTTACTATTGAAGAGTTATTACATCTCATCAAACCAGTATACAACTATCATTCTTTACAGTAGCTAAAATTATCAACAAACTCAAGGTTTGCTCTTGGATCTGGAGCTGTCAGACCTATTGGCAGATGTGTTGTATGTTTATGACTGAAAATCACATCATTTCCAAATATCTTCATCACATTGGTTAAGTATGGCAACAATATTATTATCACAGTCAATGAGTAATCCATTAATCAGATTCTCAATGAAGTCAATACATCCGATAATGTGTTAAAATTTGAGCTTCATCATTTGTAAACCATACAAAATTAAACTAACTTTTTCTCTCTATAATAAAATTAAACTAAACAGCAAGAAAGTAATGGTGATCCAATTGATATTTTCTACAAAATTTTCTGTTCTAGTTGCAGCTCCTGTTACAAAGGTCAAACAAAAAAGGGTACTTCCACACATATCATTAAGCATATTCCAAGGCTTTTGTATCAAAAATAAAACAAAATCTGATGTAGTCTCCCATTACCTCAACAGGAAATGCACTTAATTTTTAAACATCCACATCATTTCATACTGACTATGATGAAACTTTTTTAGTCAAGGTCATTTTCTTATCATTCAACCTTATATTATCGTTTCATGTATTTCCAAATTTTTCAGAACTTTCTTGACAGATTAAAATCTTCAAATAAAACTGCTCGTTATTCAGATATAATAAAACAAATGAACTATCAAACTGACTGAAAACTTTCCGACCAAAATGGCAAGGTATTTGAGATTCATAGGAACAAATTTTTCTTTCTTAATTTCAGAAAGTTAAGGTTCAATTACAACTTCTCAATTTTAAATAATTATGCAAGATTATAATGTAGAACAAAGCATCAGATAATACGCTTCAATTAAACTAGTTTTAGAGTAAATACTATTTGAGATTCAAAAATAATTCATCTGGAAAAACAAGATGCTTCAGAAACATTCAAGTACACTTATTTCCTTTACCAGCATGTCAAAAGTAAATCTACAGTGGTAGATTGCTTTGTTTTGTTGTTTTGTCATCTGATGTTGGATCAGAGCATTTCATCCATGAAGAATGCAATGCCCTGATTGAGATGCAACACCTATGGCAATGTTGTTGTTTTTTTGGTTTTGTTTTTCTTATTGTAAGAAGTTTTTAATTATCCTGTACCTTGAGCTTCAAGTTTCAGATGAGATTCACGGAGGCGCCTACAGAAGAAAAATAAAAGTTTAATCAATGTTACAATTAAATAATAGAAAATGTTATAAAGTTAATTTTTTAAAGATTTAAAAAAAAAAAGCATGGAATTAAAAAAAAAAAAATGACGATATTTATTAATATGTAGCTATAAACATGTATAAACCATTTATAATTCAGTAATCTTTAATATTTGTCTCCTTATAGCAAATTCTCTTCATTTACAAATAAATAAGATTTTCTAGAAAAGTAACTTTTCTAAAGTTCAATATGGTTGTAAAAGAACTTATGGTGATAGAAATCTTTTAAAAACTGACAATTATTAAAATTACAAATCCTTTATACGCCAGATTCATATTTTGGCAAAAAGTTAGCCAATTACTACACATGAACAATGATAAAAGTTATAAGTTTCTGCTATCAATGTACTAAAACAATCATTGATAATTTAGTAAACTGCAGTAATTTAGTAAGACTACTTGTACTTGAAAGCCACATACTCCCTCAATAACGTAATCTACGGAATAGAAAGATAATAACAATAACCAATAAGTTAGAGCAGTCTTGAGAGTTTAAAAGGTTTGCGATTTAGGGTTTTAACAGCAAACTTATTTCTCAGGGCATTTCACAACTAATATAGACCAAATAATTCAGAGAATAACTTGTTTGTCATGGACAAGCACTAATTTCTATTATGTATTTGTTTAAGTAACACCAAATGACTATAACTGATAGAATTATTTGGGTAAATACAACCAACCGAAACTGTCAAAGCTCTTTTCAAATGATAAGGGGCAGTCAATATCTTGATAATGAAAATGATTTCTTGGCTAAAAGTTATCTTAACAATAAAGATGACCAAACAGCAACATCTACTTGAAATAACAAGCGATATGACTTTGAATCTCAGAAATATTATGTCAAATCTGTTGTGGAGAAAACTGCTAAATGATGCCAAATTCAGATCAACAAAAATTTGGGTGAATTAAATATAATAAAGTTAAAGTGAGTTTAAAATTTCAGTTGATTTAAAAAAAAAAAAAAAAAAAAAAATATCAAACAATTGGCCTCTATGTAATGTATTAATTTTAGGAATTTCACAAGTTAAAAATAATAAATGGGGATAAATGTGTATTACTTGTCAATCTTGTCGAAATGGTGTGCTTTTCGAGCAATCTGCATTGCTTTCCTGCTCTGAGGGTGAACTGCCTTCTTATCTTGGCCAACTTTTGCTTTTGGAGCTTTTGGCTACAAACAAAATGAAACAAGCTTTTATTCAGCATGTAATAAAATTCTACAGTCATTAACATTAAAGAATTATTTCCAATAATAATCTGCTGTTAAATAAAAGTGCAATTCAAAATTCAAGTTAAAGAAAACACCAGTAAATGGAGAGAATAAAGATACAGTGCTTTTACTGAAGAGTTAAACTAATATTTAAATTCAAGTTTAAGTCAACATGATCATAGAATGGTACAAACATGTAAAAAAGACATATGAATCCTGGGAGGAAAGTTTAACATTATTCTTTCCATTTACTATTTTATCAATTCCTGCTAAGTTTAACCTTTCAGTGAAGAAAACAGTAGTGCTAAAAACAGTATTAATGGATGTTCCTGAAATTTTATTATTGCATGAAATTCCTAAAATTTATAACGTAAAATATTATGACTGTCAAACTTTTACCTTCAGACTGAAAAAAACAATTATTCATAAATGAATTCTTAATGGTCTGCAGATGAAAGACTATGGGATTGATGTTAAGTAAAATATAAAAAGAAAAAAAGTATTTTAATGTTTTGAATTTATGACTGTAGAGGGGCCCACCATATCTATTAATGTGCTTGTATTCAAACAAGTTTCTGGTCAAAATAAGTGTGTTTTATAGCGATGTAGGGAGCTATTCCACATATACTAATTCATTGCATGTCATACATCAGTAGTTCCCAATTAGTGAAAGACTACGGATCTCCTGTTTCTCAAAAACTAACCCCCTTTGAAAATTTTGATATCTGTAAGGTACTTACCAATGCAAAGTAATGTTTTGGGATAAAATATAGGAGATCCCTTAATAAATATTTTAGGTGATACTAAAAAACAGATCCTAAAATTTATGATTTTATCTTGCAAAAATGAAAAAGGATTTAGTTAGGAAAAAATAATAATTTTACTAACTTCTATTACAAGTGAATAAAATATGGCCTGTTCAGCAGCTACTCGACCTAAATGTATTGGAAGAAATCGTGCCTCTTTCTATCCTTAATGTACTCTTCCACATTCAGTTTAATATTTCCTACTTTTAATCTCAAATTTAGACCAACATTGAGTCGATTTCTATGCTTGTTTTTCATATAATAAACTGTTGAAAATATTAGTTCACAAAGGTATGTGGAGTAAAAGGGAAAAGGTGCTTCAAAGCTTTTTTACCTAACTTTTTATAATCAGGAAAAACCTTTACCTAAGACTTTTCATTATGAAGACTGCAAAAAAAGATTTTATTTTGCATTTCAAAAAGGTAAAAAACAGTTATTTCACCAATTCAGTAATTAAAATTTGCAATGTTGCTTATTTATGGTCCAAATGACAACATAAGCATTTTTTTTTTTGGTGTCCACCCTTCCCATCTCTAGTAAAAGAGTTGGTTCTATTTGTGATATGAGCACGATTATTTTGGTCCCCCCCCCTTTCAATCAGGGTAAATTTTTAATGGATGCTCAGTTTCCACTGTGGAATGGATACTGAACCACATTCCTAGTTTCTGGTTATACCTTGTGTAGCTGAATGGTATTAACATCAATGGATGCTCAGAGAATTCAATAACCATCATTGGTTTCGAATGTTTTTGTGTTCAATGTTATCCTGTTTGGCCCACCACAAATGATAGTTATATCTATACTTTCCATTAAAGTTGTTTGGCAGTTTATAAAACAGAAGAGTACATTTATTCCCCATTGCCAAAGAAATATGCGGCTGTCACTGTGTAGAAGGAATAGAATTTAGAATTACATAACATATGTGCACTATGATATATATTAAATAAGCTTGTCTATACTGATCCACTGACTTCTACATATAACCTATACTTTACTGAACATTATTCATCTTTGCAAAGTTTTGATCTTGTGTTTTATTCGTATACAAGGGGAGAAAAATATGCTTGACTTAAATTCTTGAAAGTGAGATATTTTCTTAGTTGCGTGATTTTAAATCATGCCATTTAATATAAAATAAAAAATTCTAATAATGCCAAGGGAAAAATTAATGTATTCTTTAATAGTAAAAATGTTTTACAAAATAAGAGAACAATGTAGAAATTATAACTTAGAAGATAATTCTCAGAATAAGTTAATGAAGATTCTTTATTATGAAAATCCAAAAAAAATACTTTGGACTGAGAAATCAAAATAGAATATTATTAAAACTTTTTATACAAATAGAAGACAAATTAAAGCAAAATGAACTTAATAAAATGAGTATATTAAAAAATAAAATATTACAAAACATAATACATGGAAAAATAAACTGGAACATTTGAAAAAAAAAAATTAATTAATACATCATATTAGGTTTGTTAAATAAAAAAAGGTAGGCCTATATATTGCTATCAATTACTTTGTTTGGATATTATCTATAAAAACTAAATGTATGTATTTTACAGAGCCTACAAATGGATCCTATAGGCATAGGTATCTCGTAGGACTGAGTTTGTAATTTATTATTATTAAATAAATAAAAAAAAATAATGTTAATAAGTTTTTGAGTTTAAAGCCCTCTGTGTGTATGTATATCCTATCAACTGTAAAGATCATGTAATGCTTCAACTTAAAGCAATTAAATAAATGAGTCACACAGTTGAATTCTTTTCAAATTCTCTAATGAAACAATGTATTTTTTAAAATACAATGAAGAATATCACTGAGATAATGAATCAAACACAAATGCTAAATTTTCTCATCCAAAAGTTATCATTAATACGAAATTATAATGAAAATGTACTGTCAATAATATAGCCAAAACAGTCCTTGTCAGTCCCAATTAATGATATTTTATAAACTTTTTATCAGTATTTTTTTAAATCACATTTACAAAAATATCAATATTTTCACTTCTAAAATTATGGCAACCTTATTTTAATTCTTGTTATTTTTCAAATTCCAACATCGAATGACCAAATATTTTCCTATGTATCAAATCCAAGATGACTTCTCCCATTAATCCACATCGATTAATTAAAGTTGTAAATAAATTCCCAGCAAGAAATAATTTCAAAGTTAGCGGATTGTTTAGGTAAAAGTTCAAACATAATTTTTGAGATCACCTTTTCAAAGACGGACTGTATTAAATTTCGCCACAGAAGACATTATTAAGAATTCTGCCTATAAAATAGTTAGCAAATAAAAGTATGAAAACGTTAAAATCACCAACCATTTTTACAAATAAGAATTAAGGAATCCCAAAGCAATAAAATATGATGATCTGATACTTTCACATGTATTACATGGATGCGGCCATATTGGATACTCTTTCAAATACTCTCGTTCTAAAGTTACAAATTTTTTAAAATGTCATATTTTTTTATTTTAATGAAAATAATTTTATCTTGGCTTTGAATATTCTGTAGTATTTTTTTTATTACTTATTACTCTTATGTTATTTTTTTCAAGAGTAAGTCTTAGCTAGTAAGTCAGGTCATGTAGATCTGATTGATGCTGTAGATCTCATCAATGTTGTTGACAACCGTATACCGGTGACATGTGCTATGGAGATACTTATTATTATGAATATTTCAGGATGTGATTGCCTTCAAACTTATCTCTTATCGTCATTTAACAGTATTAGCAATTTTTTTTTTGCCTAAGGTTTTTTAAAGAGAAATTTGAGCTCTCTCTCTGCTAATAAACTGTGACCTCATCTGTGAAAACCAGTGTGTAATTATGGCAAATATTCACTTGTGTAGTATTTTGTTGGTTTTTCATCTTCTAACAATTTTAGCTATATCCGATGACGAAGAAGGTAATCTACAAAAAATTAAATTAACTGCCCCTACCCTCTCCGAAGATGAGAAAGAAAATTTACACATGCCCGATTCCTTAAAATGTGATGCCTGCAAAGCAGTTTCGTTTCAGGTAATCATAACTTTATATTTAAAATATTTTGACCATTTTAACATTCATTACAATAAGATTTAATCAGAATCTTAATAAATTTACGAATATTTGTCGAGTGGAATATTTTTTGGGGAGAAGGGATCAATATGTACATGAAAAATAGTAAATATAATAATAATTAGTTAAAATGCATTTTGTCTCACTACAGCTATATCCACCTTATATGTAACAAATGCTCTTTCATGAATTTACAACTGTGACTAACAATTTGGAAGGGACTTTAAAACCAATGCATTTTATGTTTTTATTGCTGTGTAGGCGTAGTCAATTCCACCCTTCCCGTTACAACCTGGAATCAGTTTAATGTTAGGCAGTAGATCTGTGATCACAACCTCTGAGTTTACCAATCCATTTGAATTGGAAAATGTTATTGTAAGAGCATAACTGAAAAAAAAAAGCGAACGAATTCTCATTTGATTACATATGAATTCTGTTTCTTTTAGTTCTATAAAGAATTGCAAAGGCTACAGAAAAGATTTCAAACAAGAAGACCTGAAGAATCTGACATTATTGAAGCTTTGGAAACTGTCTGTGAGAATAGTTTCAGTGAGTAAGTAGCAGAAAATTATTATTATTCAGTTTTACTTGTGAAATGACCAAATTTCTGAGAAGTCAATGTAGATTCAGATGACCCAGAGAGATGTTTTTTTTACATCATTGATTATTTAGTGGTTAATCATGAAGTCTAATGTTCCCAAACATTTCTGATGCAAATCCACTTTGGCAAAATGATTAAAATGTTTTGGAAATAATTTGTTTTATGTCAAAAACTCAAATTTTTACTAGTTTCCTTGATTATTTATAGTTTAGCAAAAAAGAAGTATGTAAGGTTATATTTTTTAAATTTTTGCATATGTCTAGGAAAAATGATAACCAAATCAATAATTGTGTTTATTTAAGGTATGGTTTAAAAGAGATTAATGGTGTTAACCGATTGACTGGCCCTGGCTTAGATACTGGAAATGTAGCAGGATTAGTTCAGATGGGTGGAAAGTGGCCTAAAAGGTATGTTATGATTATACGTCATTTAAAATACTGAAATCATTTCATCAATAATTCAAGATAATAAATATATTAAATGTCATTCTAAATATTGTTTCATACTTACTCTCTGTAACTATATTTATTTTGAAACTCTTAATTGTAATTTCTTGATCCTATTTGAAGAAGGGTTACTAATAGCATGGGAAAGAAGAAAGAGGGAAAATTTGAAAAGATCATTTCAAATGATGTCCTTGGTCTCCATCTCTTTAAACTAACCAACTAACAGGCGAATTAACATCTCTTGTAACTTGAAATAATTTTTTCACAAAAATTATGTTGACCTACATTATAAGAATATCATATCTCAAAGCAACTTCTTTATTCAACATAATCAACTAATAGATGTTGCCACGATCATAGTTCCTAAGCTTTAAATAACCTAAATTCTTTCAATCTTGAGTCGCTATGAACTGGTTATTGGAAATGTTGAAAAGATGCTGCATAACATTGAAAATTGCACGATATGAAAGTAAGCTCTGTTAAAGAGTAAGAAATCAATGCTTTAGAAAAGACAGTTCCTAGTTTTCTTATAGAACAATGGCTGATAGCTTCTGTGAATTTCCTCCCACCAACAGATTTCAAAACTGATAATTATTCAAACCATTTTTAAGATTTCATTGTATTTATCACTGAAGAGCTGAAAGCTTTGCAGAAAAGCCAAGATTTTAGATGTATGATCCTACTGCAAATATCAAGCTTTGAAATCAAGACATTACTACAGAGAAAGGTTTAACATTCTTAATGAAATAAAACAAATAAATAATTTTGTGATCTAAATACCTGCTTTATTAATTTTCCAATTAAGTTTAAAAAGTATAGAGATAGACTTATTCTTAAAACACATTAATCTGTTATATAACTAGTTTTGTATTATAACAGCGATTATTGATAGTTGATTTAAGAGGGTCAGTCAGCAAAAATGTTTACAAAGCTTATGTATGAAAAGCAAGCCTTTATAGGAAGAAAAGGAGATGGTGCCTTTAAATGGCACAGATACATTGTTTTTCTACAAAGTCACCTTGACTATTCAAGCATTTTATCACAATATTAGATAGAAACACACTCTTCCATACATTGCATTAGTATTAAAATATTTATTAAAATACTAATAAGGGAGACAAATTTTCAGGAACTGTACATATTCCTTTTTTCAAGTCATGTCATTTTATCACAATGTTTGACCAAACTTTCCATCCCAGCCACATAACAGTCAGAGCCCTGCTGTTGTCGTGACTTTGTAGAAAAATAGTGTATTTGTAGTAATTTAAGGGCACAATCTCATTTTCTTCCAATAAAGGTTTGCTTTTCATACACAAGCTTCACAAACTTTTTTTTTTGATCAACCCTTATAATAATAAAAATAATGGCATTGTTTAATTATACTTTCTAAATAATTGAATTGCTTTTAAAAAATAATTTTGTTTTATATGTCAAGAAATTAATCCTCCTCTTTTTTTTTTTCTTCTAATAACATTCAGGGATAATTTTTACTATCAGATTATGTTTATTCTATTTATTTACTTATTTTCTTTCCATTCTTTTCAGGATTCAAGACATTTGCCTGATGTTTTTGGGAGACATCGGTGAACTGGAAATTTATAGTGCATATTTAACTTTTACAATTAAGCTTGAAAAATTTTTGTGCCATGGAAACAATTCTAAAGGATATTGCAAAGAACATTCTAAAGAGAAAAATGCCATCAAAACCAATCGTGCTAATCCGCTTCGTGAAGAACTTTAATTTTGCCATGCTTAGTAATTTTAAAACACAAGCCATTATCAAAATGTACTGTTCTACAATTCTCATGTTAGATGTAATTTCTTTTTTTGAATGAAACACTGTGTGAATGCTGTTGTAGTCATTCCTGTTTACACAAAACACTACATTAATAGAAATCCATAAAACTTTTTTAAATCCACATTTAAAATAAGAATTCTGTAGTATAAAAAAAAATGATACAAATGAACATCATCACAATAAAAAGCATACAGGCACATAAATAAGGACTCACTGATCTGTTTTTAGTGTTTTCGATACTGGGAATCCAGTACAGCTGTTTCAAGTTTCCAAATCATCATCAGCTGGATATGCCACATGTATCTTACATT
The DNA here is from genome assembly GCA_023159025.1 of Thereuonema tuberculata. Classification (NCBI taxonomy): domain Eukaryota; kingdom Metazoa; phylum Arthropoda; class Chilopoda; order Scutigeromorpha; family Scutigeridae; genus Thereuonema; species Thereuonema tuberculata. The sequence goes on from JAFIDM010000003.1 coordinate 65,010,842, forward strand.
TGTTGACTTTTGCTTTCTTATACGTTTCTTGAAATCACTGAGCTGTATGATGCTGGGGGAATCCAGCTGATGGTGGTTTGGAAACCTGAAACAGCTGTCCTGGATTCCCAGTAAAGAAAACACTAAAAACAGATCAGTGATTCCTTATTTATGTGCGTGTATGTTTTTTATTGTGATGTTAATATTATTGTAATATGATACTAAATGCTTCATTTGTTATGATGTACTACTGGGTTAATATCAAATAAATGTTGTATCATAACTGTTTATGATTAACATGGTTAGAGCTAAATAATCCTATAAAATACAAATAAGTGACTTTAAACTACATATCAGTATGCGGTTTTGGTTTTTAATATTCCACTTCAAACATAAAAGTTCAGAATAAATTCATTGCTAAAACTCATAAAAAAAATAATACAAAGAATAATAATCAGCAATGCATACAATCAACTTACATTCTGAGTTTGTTTGTTTGTTCTCTATTTAAAGCAAAAGACTTTTCAATAGACCATTGTTAGTTAATAAGATGCCATATAATACTTCTTATATTTTATATTTATTATATCTTATATTTTATTTATTATTTTCTTCCATTATATATCTTATCTTTTAGACAACTATCAAAGATGTCGATAAAAGTTTGGGTTTGAATCCCAGATAAGCCTGGTTATTTCTTGTTCTTTTTATATCTCTGTCCATCCTAAGCCAAGGACAAATTATGTCTTTACATTGGCAGCACTGCCATTACTCTCTTTGTCCTAAAACTAACTTTTCCAAAGAAATTGATTGCAATACAAAGTTCCAAGATTTAACTAATGATTATAAATGAGTATAATCATTATAATGATAGATATAAAACAAAGATGCTGTAACATTCAACATTTGACTGAAGTTTATGAAACATGCAAAATTTAAGATGGTGTTTAGAAGATATTAATTTATTGAAAGTAAAAGAGTTAAAACCTCGAAAGACTAATCTTCAACTGAAAGATTAGCAAAATTTGAATAGCTAACAACAAATGAAGCATTTCGCATAACTCTGAAATAAAATTTAAAAAAATCTAGAAGAATCGTGTGATGTTAATTGTAGTCATTATTTATCAGTTTTTAGTTGAGTCAAAGATGTCCAACTTAAAAAAAAGTGCAGTCTTTTTTTTCCCTCTAAATCACAACATTCCTATACACTCTTGTCTTAATCCAATGTTAATTTAAATTATATTTCAACTGAAATATTTTGATGGATTATTAAGTGTTTCAAATTCTCAGAAAAGTATTAAAATTTATTTTCAACAGAGAACTTAAAAAATTGTGAATGAGGTCATTTCTGTTGTAGAATGTTTCTTAATTACATTTTAAAACTGGACTCTTCACTTACAATGACACCACATCTAATAAGAATATGAAGAAATTTAATGTTAAATGTATAATTCTGCTAAGACATTTTGATCCTTTTTAAGCAAAAACCATCTTTACAGAATTCATTCATCATTTTGGGACTTTCTAACTTAGAAGAAATTAGTTTAAATAGTCAATTTTTTATTGTAAAAATAGTCAAGCAGAGCAAACATGTATGCTTCACTTACAGCATATTACAAATAAATGATGGCAACAAGAGTATTTATTGTATGTAGTGAGAGAAAAAAGTTGTTTTTTCTTTGATGTTTTGATCTTTCATGAAAGAAGATTTTAGGAATACATTTTTAATAAAGATTGTCAGACATTTGGTAATTTAACGTAAGTTCCATATTCTTCCTTCAATTCCTTTCTTTTCATAATTCCTAATGTAATTCAAAACACAAAAACTCCGCAAACAGCATAATTTAGTATTTAACATAAATTATTTTGATAAAAGATCTTCAACATCTCTAAATTAAAATAAGAATTAGAAACATATAATGATAAACGATTTTTTATTCCTTACTTGAACAAAAACAGCTTGCAACTAAAAGAAATTTGTAAAAGGTTCAATTTTAGAATTGGTTTTTTGAGTACAGAAATAAAATAAAAAATATCTTATGTAGTAAACCGAATCGAAGTGATAAAAAACACGAGATGGGAATAGTGTACAAGATAGAATGTTTAAATTGTAAATTGTTCTATCTTGGAGAAAGTAAAAGAACGGTAAAGGAACGTATGATAGAACACAGCTACTACATAGAAAATCAATTAACAGATAAGTCAGAGTTTGCTGAACATTGTAAGAAAAAAAACACTGCGTTAATAGTGAAATTAAAATTTTATGTGTGGAGAAAGAAATGAAAACACGAAAAATGATTGAAAGCATGTACATTTGAAACACGAAAGAAGGAAATATCAATAGGAGTGAAGGACTTGAAGTGAACGAATATTTTTTAAGAATAGCAAAAGTTTTTATTGAGAAGCTGTGTGAAAATTTCAATAATAATGTTACAATAGAAGAATTAGCAATAATTAACAAATAGAAAGTTTTTTAAGAAATTGTTTAATAATAGAAAGCTGTGATATTATTATTAACAAAATGTATATGTAAGACATATAACATCATGTAATATTTTAATTGTTCAAACAAATTCCGCTAACTCATTGTAAATAGGCTTGAGAAAAAGGGAACGACATTCCCTTGAAAATTTTGCTTTTTCATAATAAATGTAAATTATTACATTTTAATTTAGAGATGTTGAAGATCTTTTATCACAATACATATTGTAGGAGAAAAGATCTACGAAGGATGTATGGAACAGTTATATATAAATTATTTTAATGACAGATTGCATTAAATAGGAGTAGTATACAGGATTGATTGCAAAACCTGTGGGGATTTCTATATTGGAGAGACCAAAAGGACTTTGTCTGAACGTGTTCTGGAACATGCCAGGGCTTTAAAGAACAAAAATTTGGATGATTCGGACATTGCAAACCATTGCTTAAAAAAGGAGCACATTATGAATAGTAATATAAAAACTTTAAATAAAGAAACGGATTTAAAGATGAGAAAAATCATAGAAAGTTATATAATAAAAAAATACTAAGGAAAGTAATTTTAATAGGTACGAGGGAACTAACGTAGATCCTGCTACTATTTTATTAGTTAGAGATTTATTAAAAATTGATGTAAACAAATGGGTAACAATTGATGTTAGCATATTTTTATTACAAAAAAAAAAATGACCAAAATTGTTTAAAATAATGAATTGTATTAAATGGATGAGTCATTGTAACAACAATCTAATCTGTTGCTTTAGCGTGTTTTTAATTTGTTTTTGTTTTTAAGACTATTTTTGTTGTTTGTAGTTATTCCATATATTTTAATTTTTCACTTGACACTTAAATACTAAATTATGCTGTGTGCGGAGTTTTTGTGTTTTGAATTACATTAGTAATTTAAGCAAATAAAAAAAAAATTCTAAAATAAAGAAATATAAAAATTCAATCAAGATAAAGGATATTATAATAAAAAGTTCCATATCTGATACACAGAGACCATTATAGAAACACTGACATTTCATTCAAACTCACAGTTAAATTATACTGTAACAATAATAACAATATATTAATTGCATGGTGGAATGATGCCACTTATCCTTAGGAATGTTTGATGAAACGTAGTTATTTTGGAAGAAAAAGTAACTTTTCCAAATTAGCCATAAAAGTTGTGTTGTTTTATTTTATAAGTCACTGTCCTCCGTAATTAGGATTCCTCACTGATGCATGGCCTATACTTGAAAGGCAGAAACAAATCACATCATATTTTCAATGGTTTTTCAAAATAAGCTTTAACAAATTAAAAATCATAACACTTGAAAGTGAAGTTATTCACTCAATTAGTAATGAAATACAGCAAAGACAAGTCCTCAAACTTCTTCAGAGAATTGCACTTAATAATTTTTAAATAAACGTGATGTTGAATGAATGCCTCAAAAACATGTATAACAAGACAAAGTTGTCAGGATCTGAAGCCACTAAAATAATAAGACACTGCAAGTTTTACTTTGGTTTCCTTGATTTATTGGCTTGAGCTGATGCTGCATTTTTAGATTCTCATTATTAAGTTAAGATGTTTATTCACCACCTCACGTCAGTTTTTAAGAATCAAGGGAAAATTCAAAATGCTATTATTTGTTTACATTAGTTAAGGCTTTACATCCGTTTACTTCTATTAGCTTTACTCTCATAAATACTGATAAGTCCTGTATTGTAATTCATTTAGTATAACGTTGAATTCTTCCTAAAAAAAATTTCCAACATCTCTGATTAATTTCCCTTGACTACCACCCTACAGCACCATAACGATCGAAAGGTTACAGTTTCTTTTCCACTACAGTGAAGGCGTATGCCCTCCAAGCTATCAATATATCACTGACATTACTGAAAACCTATGAAGACTACGAAACAAACTTGGTTAGCATCCATAAAAACTCTTGTGCATTATTGTAAACATTTCGTAAAAAGTAATAAATCCAGTAATAAGATATAATAAGTTGAAAATAAAAATAGATTAAAACAATGAAATCCATATTCATAAAATCCCTAGGGGATATAGAGATGATTGAAGCATATTTTAACCATCTACAAGTTGTTGTTATTTTTCACTCCTTGAGTGTCTAAGGTAATAAGTAAAGCTATGGGACCATAAACCATCTCTGGTGAAAACTGCATTCAAATTGGTTTAATAATCTTAATTTTAAGCTAACATCATTTTTGCACTATGTCGATCTATAGATTCTCTCTGTACTGTTATTATCCTACATTCAATCACATTATAACTTTTAATATCATTAGGGTGGAAAGAGAATGTGAAGAAGTAGAATAGTTGAATTACAACAGTCAAATATTATTGTATTTTTTTACAGTGGCTAAGATACTCTGAATATTTTAAAAATACAATCAAAAATTCATTCCATCCACTTAATAAGTTGCTAAAATTGATTAATTTTAATCATATCATGAAAGGATTAAAAGTCATTGTTAGTTCTCATTGTTTCTGTTCAAATGGTTCTTCATGAGAACTGATTCACATTAATAAGAACCCACACAGGAAAGGTTTCAAATATTAACGTTTGGTTTGTCTTCTGTCCTTAAATATGTCAAAGAAATCCATCCAATGGTTCAAAAGTTATTGAGGGGAAGGATACACAGACAAGTCACTTTCACTAGGAAACTAGGCTAAAAATACAAAGTATCTGAAGATCTACCTTGAAGAATCTTCCTACAGATAAAGGAAGTGTTTGATACAAACGTGATTCCCTCCCAAACAGGATCCAAGAATCTAAATCACAGAAAGGTAATCAACATCTAAATTCTAACAACTGTAATAATCTGTCAAAAATGCACTGTGTGGTTCTATCTCTCTGATTTCAGAAAATAAACAAATAAAACAGTATCTGAAGTATGAATATAAAAATAATAATAATAACCACTTTCCTCTAAAAACTTTCATTTGAATTTGGGACCTTATAAAAGATACAAACTCTTTATTATGATTAAGTTGAAATAGAAAACTTACAGATCATGAGAAAACTGCTATTGTTTTTACAAGAAAATCTGCAAAGTAACTTATGTCAAAAAATAAGTTAAATGAATTTACTGAATTAGGTTATTTTTGGATGAAATAAGATTATAAATTACATTCTTCATTATCTAATTTGTAGATGATTAAAGCCAAAAGTTTTAACATGCTATTACTGAAAAAAAAGAAAGAAAATTAATTTTAATTATGAAATTATAGTTTTGCCTGAAAAATTGTAAACCTTTAATAATTTACAATCACTTCCATCTTATTGAATTTAATGTCACTTAGCAATTTCTTAAGACAGTGAATATTTCAACAGATTAATTTTCAATGTGAAATACAAGTGATAATCTGGAAAATGAAAGTGAATAAAATCTCAAAGGATTAAAAGATTTGCCTCAAGCATACATCATGACCAAAGAATAATAAAAAAATAATGTTCTTTAAATTTTCTTTAACTGAATGTCGGGTTACTTCCAACTTACGACCTTCCAAACCCTAATGGCTGTAAGAAAGCAGACGGATAAATTTGAATATGATATTTTAGAACAGTAGAAATCATAGGATCTAAGACTGATACACTGTTCATACTGGTTTTTATTTCTTTTCAAAAGCTTGAATTCCTTTAAATACTAAGGATGTTGAAAGTATCTGCTTTATTTATTTATTTTATACAATTTTCAAAAGATGGAATCATTTTGCCATCTTTCCAGTTGGATGCATCCACCATTTCCTAATGATGACATTTAATAAATCTTTGGTTCTGGTGGATTTGAATAATTAAAAGTCAAACCAAAAATTCTTCAATCGGTTTTTTTAAGATTCACCAGAGGGAGTGTGATTAATGTTTCTTATCTTCTGACTTGTATCTGATAAGTTGTAGCTATAAATCAACTTTGCAAATTGCCAAACAATGCACAGAATGAAAAAATAAGAATATTTTCCAGCTTCTGTAATTCTAAGAGAAAAACCGATAAAGGAGTATAATTTTTTTGTAAATTAGGATATTATCTCCACTTAAATTATTGAAATATTAATTTGGAACAAATGTTTTATAAAAAGAATGTATTTTGGGGAAATGTATGTTAGGCTGTCATGGGATTTCATCTCAATCACGTGTGAATGTATTTAAAATCACATACTTTTATTAGTTGTATTATTGTTTATTCATTGGCTATATTTTATTAAAAATATCTTGAGCCAAAAAAAAAAAAAAAAAAAAACTTTAAAGCTAGAAAATACACTGTATTTTGGATTAAAACATCATCAGTAATAAACTTGTAAAACAAGTGACATCTGTTTTGTTTTTTGAATGATACAAAACAGTTGCCATTTGGACACTTCTGTCAACAACATTAAAGTAATGATGTAAATACAAACGTTTCATTAATACTGTTCCTGTTGATAAAACTGATAAGATTATTTATTTATTTATTATTTTTCAAAATAGATAACTGAATATTTAAAGATATTACAGGAAAGGAAGATTCTATTATCTATCAACTTATATAATTGGCTAAGTTCGTCTGTCTGTCTCTCTGTGACTCGATATAATTAAGCTATTAAGATAGATCCAAGGGTTCTCAACGGTACCATTGAATCAAGGGTACTGAAATTGGATGAAAATATTAGTTCATTGTGTCCATGAAATTTTATCCTTGGGAACTGATCTAGACAACTGAAATTCTAACAAAACATACGTTCAAAACCAATAATTTTGATACCACTGCACCCATTTTAATGAAATTTGGCATACTTACTCAGTTTTTTACGCTGATTTTGAAACTCAAAACCATTTTTGCCATATAAGCTTCATTCATAAGTTAGCGCAGTGTTTAGATGAGGGTGTCTACAAAATCTGAATAAAAAAATTCCCTGATTTTTCCCTGATTTCATGAACAATTTCTTTTAAAATTCCCTGATGATAAGAGAAAAAAAACCCTCCAAACCAATCTGTTCAACCAAAAAATTTCCCTGATTTTAAGTAATAATTGCAAAATTCCCTAATTTTTTCCAGAATAACAAAATTCCCTGACAATTCCAGGTTTTCCCTGGTTTCCCAGTTCTGTAGACACTCTGTAGATTACAAAGGTGAGTTTTAAATGCCTTTCGGCGTTATGAGTCAAAAATAATAATTATTCCATTCTTACTAAATTTATTTACAAGGACAAACTTTAGATATGTATTTATATGTATTTAGATAGGTATTTATTTACCAGAGCCTGTTTTTAGTCACGGACAATTATATGTTGCTATTTCTCGAACACGTCGTGCTTGCGACATCAAAATCAAAATTCTTCACCGAATAGATCAATGATATCTGATAGAAGGATCTGATGCTGTTTTTACAAAAAATGTAGTTTATAAGGAGATATTTACTTTATAGTTGATAATAAAATGATTTTCCAGATTTTTTTATGCCGACAGGCTTTGCTGCTAGTTTATTTATATTTGCATTGATTGCCATATGTTCTATATTTAATGCTTCATCCTTTGTTCAATGTCAAAGTTCAGCTTTGAAAATGTTGTGAAGTTTGATCAGAAATAGAAAAAATACAAAAGCATGATGGAAAGGAGGTTTTCTATTGAGCGTATTATTTTCAGAAAAAAGACAAGTAGAATACTTTTCTTTTCTTTCTTGAAAATGTTTTATTAAAAAAAACGTTTGGAAGGGTAAAGAAATAATTATTCCTATTATTGTATCACACTCCCACTATGTATCATCGTCTCGTGTTGGCCTGAGTGTTTTGTGTCATCCTATATATTTGAGCCGTCCCTGAAGATGGAATATGAACAGTATTCCGAAACTGTCGGTTTACTACCATTCTTTTAATCCTGCTAATTCATGTATTTTACAATTAAGTACATTTCACTTTCATGTTTCTCTTTATATTATTAGTATCAGCTCTCTTTTAGCTATTAGACAGTTCACTAATTTCTTTTATCATTAAAGATTTGCTTTTAATCTTAGCATTATACTGTGTATCACCATAAATGTGCAACATTTCATTTTAGTCCTTGACGGAAAAAAAGTTTGAGACCACTGCTTTAAATTTCAAAATATCAGAAAGAACCAATGAGTCAAAATTCCTTTCCTTTCATTCGCTATTCTTTATCACTGGGGCTTTGGGAAGGGGAAGAACCAGGATTATGCAGGGAAAGGATTTCATAGTGGACGAATTAGGAAAATTCTTAATAATTAAGTATTTTTGCTCAGCTGGTCAATGAATCAAGTTTTAAACGAAAATGAGAATATTTCTTGATATAAAATAAGCTTCTTGGCTTTTTATCATACAGAAAGTTGCCGTACCGGCTTGGCCGCGCGGTCTACCGTTGAGGCCAGTGTGCCGGTACCAGGGTTCGAATCCCGGTCGTGGCATGGATGTTTCTTTCTTCTACTGTGTTTCGTCCATTTCTGCGGGTATATTGTGAGCTGCCTCCTACGGCATACCCTGGGCAACGATTATTCGGCCAACCGCTCACTCTCTTGCCCCTTGTTGTGGCCCTTAGTATAAGAGCCCGGGCACTCGATATGAATGAATACAGAAAGTATTTCAAAATATTGTATGTTGGAATATGAATCTATTTTCAATTTTCAGATATATTAGACAAAATAGCTGGGAAAGGATGAAATATTATTAAAATCCAAATACGTTCCCTTTACTGGCTTTAGAACAAAACTATTTTCATTGTCAAATTTCATTATGACTATCGTAAATAATTTAAGGTGAAGTTTAATTTATTTTGAAAAACAAAAATAATGCTAAATAAATAAATAAATAAAATGCTTTATGATTACAAAAAAACAGACAGTAAGCATTTAATGAACTTTTAGTAATTTCTTAGTTCTGCTGATACATACCTTATATGCATTGAATAAAATATAAATTAATTGGATTACTTCCTTTATATTTGTAAATAATATAACATTAAGGTTCAGAAAAGAAACAGATTCAATTTATTTCTTAGTAACTCTGTGTAATGTATAGCAGATACCAATATCCCCATAGTATAAAGATTGATGAAAAGCTAAGTGAGAATCAACTAAATATTAAAGAAAAATGACGTTGCAATCAGTACATTAATGATCAAGTCAAATTAAAAACTACATAACTGTGCATCAAAATGACAAACAGATGATATAAATTTCTATACGAATCTATATAGTTAGACAAACACTGTTACATTTACTTGATGTTTATTTACTTAATAAGGCTATCAGAAAAAATAAATAAATAAATAAATAAATAAATAAATAAATAAATAAATAAATAAATAAATAAA
>JAFIDM010000003.1:65027609-65073219 GCA_023159025.1 Thereuonema tuberculata
TTTTTCCACATTATTTTATTAAATGATTCTTTCCATATTTTGAAATACAGTAGAAACTCGGATAACAGAAATTTCGCAATAAACATGTACAGTAACGAAATTTCAATGCTGGTTTGGGACGAAAGGCAAACAATAAATTAATACAAAGAAAAATCTATCGGTAACAAATAGATATTGTCAAACACCAAACAAATAATAATAATAATAATAGAAACATAAAACAGTAGGCCTACTAGATAATAAGGCTTATATGTTGAAGCTGTAATCAGTCATCTTCTTCTGTTTCTTCGAGGCTTGAGCTTTTTTTCATGGCAATGTCCCGTATTTTACGGAGAAGTAGGTTTTGCAATCGATGATGGATAACAGAGAGTGATGGTTAATCGAGTTTCCACTGTACTATGTTTTATCGCATCATACTGTGCCAATAAACAACCATACATTGAATAATGAAAACTATTCATTTCCGGACCCATGTTTTTTTGAACTTTTTTGTTTGTCTTACTTGAGTAGAACCTACCTTTAAAGTTTGTATAGGGGATTTTGAATCTCCCTGTGTATATATGTTGTATCTTTCAGTTGTGTTTGTTGTCTGATCTCTTTGTGGCTGTCTGCAGTTTTTATATGTTGTTGTTTTTTTCAGCATATCTTCAATGCTGTCCTTCCGTCGAAGGAAGGTGGGTGTTTTTTTTTTTTTTTATCTTTTTTTTTTAATTCACTCTTCCTGTTTATGTGGAGTAAAAAGATGTGTTCATTATTATTTATGTTTCTCATGTTAATTTATCTTGTTTGCTTCAAATTGCTTGGTTGTCATCATATGCTCTATAAAATTTTTTTGTTCCAAACAATATTTTATAACTTTTTTTTTTAAATCTCTGGCCTTACATAATAACCAAATGTAACTTTGTTGTATACATATTAAATTCATAACTTTTTCAACACTTCTATATAGGTATTGTTGTGCATAACTCATACACAAAGAAAAAAAGAAAAACACTTTTAAAAATAGAAAGCTCAAAAATTTAGAGAAATTTAAACAATACCATAAACAAATGAAACTGGCAGAATACACTATTCCAAATATATTTATTAATTCTAGAATATTCCTGTCTATTCTGCTTTGCTTTATTTGCTAAAACTTGTTAATTGACTTTCTGCTGGAATTGAAGGATAATACCAGTATTTCATTCTCATAAAATTTTAGATTTTGTCCACAATATTTTTGACTATTCATCAAGAAAGTGGTTACGGTAACTTCTGAGAAAAGTATTTCATCAGCATCCCAGAAAAAGGTATTGGTGAAAATTTCAAAGGACTTACTGACAAAGTAACCAGAGAAGGGCTACTTTCTCACAATCTATAATAATAATAAACAGAAGCATTTCTTATTGTTTTTCCATTTCGAAACATTTTTAGTTTTTTTCTTCTTACCCATCAAAAGGGATTTCTCTTCCATATATCAATATTCATCAACATGATTGTTCATCATATTTTCTCATTTCAATTTGGATTTAGCTGTTGATTTTCAGAAAGTATCAACAACTTTCATGTGTATTTGAAATTTAATAATAACAATAATTTATTCAATTCTACTCAAGGCTATATAACTATCTGTACAAAGCTCATTTTCAACAGAAAGCAGCATTTAGAATACAGGACACTTTCAGAAAGTTAAGAAATGAATATACAAAACATTCCTATTTGATGATCAGAAATCACGATCTTTTTGATGCAGATTAAATATTTATAAATAAATAGAAAAGTAACCCTTATGACGAAGTGTGGGAGTTGATGCTTTAAAACATAGACAATGAACTCGCTGACCCAATCAGAATTCTGGAAATGATGTGAAATCTCCACAAATATTTGTTAGTCAGCAACAGAAAGCTTTTTATGTGCTCTGTAAGTGGTAAAAAAGGAATAGAATAACTTCCTAGTGGCACAGAAGTAACCTCTATCACCATTTAATGTGGTATGTGATTGTTCCCATCCTTTTCTGATAGTCGTCAACATGTTAAAATAACGTTCCTATTTCTCCAAGGGTTGTAGGATTCTTGCAAAATGTGTCGAGGGGTTTTTCTGTTCATAACTCATTAAACTCTTCCCTGAGTTTCAATAATCAAGAACTATCCTAAAAGATTTTACTTGTATTGTCCATAGTTCCGTATTTTCATGTTTTCTTATTGTCACTTTTTTTCTTCACTTCTCCTAAATATTCTCATTGAGTGAAACGTAGAGTGACAGATTATGGCAGCTGAAGTTTATCTTCTACAGGAAGGTTTTGTCAATTTAGAATTTTAATGTAAAAAACAGATCATTATAAAACAATAAAAAAAAAATCTATTCTATTGTACCCAATTAAATTTCCATAATCAAACAAGAAAAAAATTAATTGACTGTAGACACAGTCTTACTGATCTATTCAGCAACCCCATATAAATCAGCTACAGTAAATATAAATGAAGTAATTACTTGTTTTCTAAAGATAACAATTTGATATTGTTAAGATTTCAATAATAAATTTATAAATATTACTTTTCAAGTTAAAAGAGTTGGGAGATTATTTAGTTTAATCATCAATCATGACTTCAAAAGCTTACTAATCCGTATCCTAGTAGTAATTGTTTCATGTACTCAAGTTGAAAAATCAAAACCACTTTCTTTCTTACAAATTACATAAAAATAATCCAATTTATGTGTAGCTTCTGTAATCTCACCAATTTCACCAGTATGTACAAAGCACCCTTCACAATGGATGTTTATAATTTAAAGCTTTCAACTGAAAATAACATGATTTGCCAGCTTTTTTTTTTCTCCCTCTCCTATTTCATTTATTACAAAATCATCACTGAAATTGCATGTATTATTTATTTATAATTCACTTTATTATTTCATGTAAGTAAGCATGTCCTATAGCATGTTGCATGAACTGCCTTATTATTATTTTTATTTGTTCATCACAGTATTCCAGTCATCACAAACTATGAAAAATTTTTGGTTGCTAATTGTCAATATGAAGTCCTAGTTGAGGATCAGCAATTAAAAGATGCCCAAGTTGAAAGAGAGGTAACATCTTAATCTAAAATAAGAAACTAATTGAACTGGAAGAATATCTCTAGTAACCATTAAGTGAGGTTAGCTTAACTGAATACTAAGAATTAAGGAAATTCAACTTGATAAAATGAAAGTAAACTCAAAAATATAATAATTGTTTTCTTTAATTAAAAAGATCAAAACAAGCCTTTACTTGAAAAAGTTGAAATTGAATTACTTAATGCCATTTTGTCATTCAGAATGTTTGTTTAAATTCTTAAATTAACGTTTTAATAACAGACAGCAGATACAATGGCTGCCAGTAATGATTTGGGGGCCATTTAAAATTTTGGATGTTGGGATAATTATAATAAAGATGTAAAGTTTTCATTAATAAAAACAAGTTTTGAATTAATTCTTTAAAAACTTAATTACAGTGAAATTCAGATTTTGCACTTTAGTTGAACCACTTGATATTAATTTAAAATTATTACATAAAAATCAGGCTGAAATAAAAATTATGGAATTTATTTGATAAGGTTATTGTGCAACCCAGGGAATTGCTGAGAATTACTTTGCGTTCATGTCTGCATCTAAAGTGTACATGTCAAAAGTAGAGAAAAAGGCTGTACATGAAGCTAGAGATATACAATTGCAAAGAAAACGAAAGGTCCATAATTGTTAGATTGGTATATTCAATTATTTCTGACAATTTTACATGGTTGGATGTGAAGTTTTGCTCCTAGATTATGCACAGTGAATTTTCCTTTATTTAAATTGGTCACAAGATTGAAATATAAAAACGTTCATGCTTCTCAAATGAAATCTATTACAATTTAAAATTGTTCTTATGGCATTTCTCTGTAAACTTACAGTAGTGCCGAAAAGCAAGGAAACATTGAAGACAGATCGTAAATTGAGGTTTCACTGTAATTTCATAAAAGTATAGCTATAAATTAGATTCAGCTTTAACAATAATAAAATGCTTTTTTTTTTTCTTGTGTGTGTCAATAATTATAAAATATAATACAAGCACTAGTAATAAAGAATGCTATATATTAAATCAGTCAGTTTAAAAGGAAATTAGTTGATACTTGAATAAGACAGAAGAACAAACCAAAAATTAGAAGGGGTGGTTAAAAAAAAAAATAAGGCTTTTATCTCACTTCAAGGGAGATATAAAACCATCTTAAAATTTTTCATTTTAATATAGAGCAGATAAAAAAAAACCTGCATTAATTAAGCTTTTTATTTTGTAATGAACATCAAGTGCCTAAAGTTTTAGTCTTCTGATAAGATCAGCAGACTTATATTCCCGTTTTGTCTGTCATGTAGGTTAATATCTTAATGATTCTAAGCACAACAATTGCATCTTTTACATTCACAACAATCACATTTATAATAATAAGGAATTTAAGCAATATCAGTGATATTTCTTATCTGAAGATGTTGCGAAGCATTGTGATTGGTTTTCTAATCGCTTTCCCTCCCTTGTTTATAAATGAAGCACTCTTATATTTCTCATAGTTTTAACTTAAGTGGTAGGACTTCATTTTGTGCATTATCTTGTGGTTAACTGAAGTTATAAAATACTTATAATTGCATTCTAAATTATTGATACATAAGACTCCATACTTATGCCAAGTAAATTTAAGCATTAAAAAAAAAAAATCCTTTGATTTTAATAGTTGGCTCGGCAGGAGGAGATGCTTGAATTGGAAGAAGAAGCATTTATTGAAGCCCGACAAGAAGCTGCAAGAATAGCACGGCTTGCGAAAAATCGACATCAAATTATCAATCCTGCTCGACTTTTATTTCGAAACACAGGATCTGAATCATGGTTAGGTGAAGAAGAAGCTGAATGGAATGCGTATGTATTGAAAGTTTATAAAAATATTTTTATTATAGAATAAGACTTTTTTATTTTATTTTTTTTTTCTATAAAACAATTGTAAATTGACAGAAACTTCCATTTATTTGGAAAGATGATACAAATTCTTTGCCTAATCATAAAAAAAGATTCAAATTTTACCATTTTTTTTTTTCCTATCAACATATTTTTAATGTTATCTGAATGGAAATGATTATAAATCGCACTCATTCATGTAAAATGGAGAAGAATATTCAACATTTCCATTTTTGCTCAATCATTTCTAATTAATTAGAAATAATAAAATTGTGGAAAGGAACTTGCTTTCACTTTCTTACTCTGCAGATGTAGTTCACTAATGGGTCATGTTTGACAACGACTGAAAGATGATCAAATGCTTTTCCTATGTTTTTAATTTATGTAATTACAGTCTCGTATGTGGAAGTGAAGCTGTGGTTTGGAAAATTTTTAATATACCATAATTCATAAAATATGTTTTGTGCCATTTCTAATTTTATTTAGAACTGTAATTAAAAGCTAAGCTTTTTAAATTACTTATTAATTGGCTGAGAACTTATAGTATTTGTTTTCTTCCTCTTGAAGGAGGATTTAGATGAGACCAAATAAGCCACATCTCTTTTCTTGAATGTACATTCCATGTTTCTAATTCTTGTCAGTCTTTTGGTATTTAAAATGGAACTCTGCCTCAGATATTGGCTTTCCGGTACCTTCTTAATAAGCTGAACTAATGAATCACTTGTTGTTTGCAGCTTTTTACAGCACCAAACTTCCCTCCTTTCTCATCAGAGCTTAGAATTAGCAATAGTAGAGTTTTTGTTCTTGTTATTAATTAAATATAAGAACTGTGAAATGACTAACATCCTATTTGTCACAGTCTCATTAGTGTTCAGGCAGCTGCATTTGAGAAACAATGATCTAGAATTCTAAACATCTCACCAAATTTAAATGTAAAAAAACTACATTTAATACTAAAAGCAATCTTTTCGAAAATTTGCTTTTAGTATTAAATGTAGTTTTTTTACATTTAAATTTGGTGAGATGTTTAGAATATTTAATAGTAGAGGCTTTAGAAGGAAAGATTTACTAAAAAAGTATGGAAACTTTACATATAAAATGATCTAGAATGTCTCAAGTTTCTTACTTTCCTTGATTCATTGCTTTATAGATAAGGAATAAAAATGAATTTACTTTTTAAAATGCATACAATATAGACCTGAGGTGTGATGAATATTCAATTGTGATACAATTAATTTTAAATACAGTTGTGATTTCAAAACGAAATATCTATTCCAATGGAGCAGATATCTGGCAATTAATAAATGATTGCTTTATTATATTCATTTATTTGTTTGTTTTCTATCTGATATTTCAGCTCAGAAGTATATGATGAAAATTTTGATAACCGACAAGTTTATGTGCGTCCTCGAGTTGTGGGAAATCGTGGCTGCCGACCTGGTAAATACCAAAGTTCTTCACTACTTAATAATAAAAAAAAAAATCTTTTGAATGATTTTAATTGCAGTTGTTTAAGAGTATGACAGTACTTTAATGCATTTCAATTTTCCTATTTATATTGTACAGGTGCTCATTCACGAACTGAATCAGTCAGTTCAAATGGAAATGGCAGTTCTTTAGTAAGTCGTGATCGGGCTTATACTAATTGCAGTACTCCACCTTCTTCCATTGATTTGGAATGGGAACATGAAGCAGGTAACTTTTCATGATAAATATTGTGTTGTAGTATCTTTGCTGGGATTCCAATAATAAAACAATATAAATAATAAAAAGGGGAAGTTACTGAAACTAATATGTTCCCTCTAATGTCTCATTCTATACAACTGAAAGATTTTAGACTGGTGCAATAAGTTATTGTTCTTATTTGTTACAAAATATTTTAAAAAGTGAACTTTGAAATAATTCTTTCTGTAACATAAATAATAAACAAAAATTTTCCATTCCATCAATTCTGGAACTTTTCAAACAGAGAAAGTGTTTTATGGATATGACAGACCTAATTATTTTCTTATTTAATAGAAATGTTAGCACCTCTAAATGATTCTCTTAATTTCCAATCGACAATTAACAATATCTGTAATGCTAGAAAATGAAGTTGGTTAAAGAGAAATCAGTCAGAAAAATCAATGTTCACAATTCTAATGTATTTGCTGGAAGAAGAAAAGAAAACTAGGTTTAGTCATTGCTTTTTCAATAAGATGAGAGAGATAGAAATGCAAGCTCATTTGAATAACAGAAAGGACAACCTAAATTATGATATATTAATCAGATTTCATGTGAATGAAAACGTAATTTGCATATTTTTGCTGAGAGTATGGAGACATTCTGTCCACTTCTCCTTAAAGCATCAGTGTTGCTCAGTAATCTTGTGCTTTTTGGTTGAAGCCATGATAAGCAAACATTCATTTTCACTTCAAACACTTGTTATAATGCAGACGACAAACTGAACCAAGATTTCATAAACTCACACTAGCGGTACCAATGCAACACTTGACTATTATAACACCTTGAGTAGCTTGTCTCAGAGCACTGGTGGGAATACATGGAAGAACATAGTGATGCGCTAGGTATATTTTCCGCCCATCTTCTACATTACATTAGTGCAGAATAAGAGAAGTATAAAATTGAGAGGAACTCTTAACTGATTTTGATGGTATTAGTTGTGTGTCATACCAACATTCCAGTAGTAAAGTCTGAGACAGTTCCTATTGCAACTTATGACATTTTTCAATGTAAAGGCTCAAATTTAATTGTAAGTTTGACACTATCGGGCTGTATCAAATATACTGGTGGACCGTGGGTTGTGCACCCCTATTGCTAATCTAAAAAAAAAAAAAGTTCATCTATTTAGATTTCTTTAATGAAAATTTGTATCAACTCCAAAATAATTCACATTATTAATAATCTTAAATGAAATTGGGAGGAGGTATTAGTAGGTTATCTGAAAATTTCCACTATTAATGTACAAGGGTCATTGAAAGTTTGGAGAATGAGCAACTGTGGGATAAAAAACAAATAACTGCACTTAATTCTCTATTTAGATTTTATGTTTTTTCTTAGTAACATTATACAAGTTTGAAAGTCCTTAGACACAGCAGCTGCATCAGAAGCAAGTATAAATTCAAACAAACTTTTCAGTGATTTCCTATGACTTTAAATAGATATAAGTATAATAAAAGGTGTCAAGGAACATTGGGCAATCTTTGCTCTTTACAGTGCATCAATTGAATGAATTCTGTAAGTCATTCAGGCTGATCTGTAACCACTCATGAAAATACCCTCTCAGAGTGGAAAATCCAATGGTGTATTTATGTACAATTCATCAGGTCTTAATATTGAGTTGGCAACACAAATAAAGATCTTAGATGAACAACTTTGTATCAGAAAGATTTATAGTTGCTGTGTCCCCTTCCATTTCAATGAAAGGTAAAAAAGTGCTTCAGTGGAGGACTTTCAAAAGGAACATTTTAACATGAGCCCACTGATGACTAAAGCTGGATATATCGGTTTGACCTAGAAACAAAGCAATAAATTGTAAATCTGGCTCTTTCCTAAAGAGCATCCTTCAATCAGTGAAAGAAAAAAAGACCAAAATTGTTGAGAATCTGCTCCTTTTTCTCTGCCAGCAACTATTTTACTACCATTCGAAGAATAATAGTAGAATATATCTTTAGTAAGCATTGTGTTTCTACACTTTATAATGTTTCTGTAACTGGGTTAAATATCATCATCTTTTCTGTAATTATCAGACATCTGGCTGCATTATGGCCTCCATTCTTCATAGAAATACAGTCACATTCTTTACAATACTAACACTGAAATAATCCTACCTGCTAGTTATCTGTAATCAAGCAGTTCTGCATTTGATTGAACTCTGTTTAGTTGTAAGTTTAAACCACCTACGCTTAATTGGGTTTGTTTAAAAGATTAGTGCTTTTATTACTTTTCTGTTTCTATTTAGGCAGTGCTCATGCTTCCATAATTAAAATCTGCCATATATGGTATTTTTTTAATGTTTTTTAAATATAACTTAAGGATGCACTTATCATACTTTTTCATTTCATGATGTTTATAAGTGCTATCCTATTTTTGTATTTTGGGTCCTTCATTCCCTTGAAACTGGAATTTGCAAAGAGTTTTAAAACTAAGGGGAACATCCATTTCATATTTTTGTAACTAAAATGTATCTCTTGATTCATTAGTGTATTTTATTGTTTTCTTTGAAGGATTCTATTTTCCACCTTATCAATCTCGAACTAAGACAGAAGATGATCTCACTGTCACACTCGGCAGTGAGAAATGCACGACACCACTTTCCAATGAATTAGAATGGGATGATGGCTTTGTCAGTGCTGAAATGGCTGAACTTGATTTGGAAACAGAACAGTTGATTTCAGAGATTGAACAACTGACTTCAGATGCCCTTCAGGATACAAAGACTCACAGTGCAAGAAAGCAGAGATGACATTAAACAAGGATCCTTTTCTAAAGGTAAGAAATGCATTTCTTTCCATTTAATTTTACCTACTCTTGAAAAAAAAAATTCTTACAGTTATTGCCGAATTAGTGGGCTTTTATCATGCTTTTATGATCCCTCAACAGTTTTCTCATTTGTTTCTTGCACCTACTACTGATTCAGTACTCCTTTTGTTTCTAAATAAATCTGCAGGCATTACCCTGAACTTTAACTTCACAGAATAACATTTATATACACTCTATGACCAAAAAAAAAATGTGCACCAAGAAAAAATCATTTATAAATGCGAAAGTAAGTAAATAGCTATGGCAAGGTAAGATATGCAAATGAATAATGTTTGGTGCAGTGCTGCACTCGCAAGCCGTGGGCTTGTCAGGCACACTCAGTGGAGTCCACTTGCACTGTAAGGTGATTAGGTAAGGTCTTGAGTGATCAACATGCCGCAAAGACGCCTCAGTACAACTCACAGAGTTTGAGATAGGCCATATCTTCCGGCTGCAAGAGGCGGGGCGCTGAGAAATGCCCTCCATTTTAGGCCATTCTGACTTTATAGTCAGATCTTGTTGGGAGTGAAGGCACCTCTAGCCATCGAATCAGCTCTGGACGAATCAGAGAGGCACGAACAGATCCAATGGCTTTCTTATCCAGTGATAGGCGAATCTGCATTCTAGACACCCTTCCGTTTTGTGTTTTTAACACCTCAACATCGTCTGCTTCGTTTGTAGTGGTGTCATCAGAGAGCAATGTGGAACTGGCAATGTATTGTCTTTAGCGACGAATCTGCTTTTGTTTGGGAACAGATGACCACAGGTGAGTTCTACAAAAAGGTATGAAGCTCATTTGACCAAAATTCAAGTTTGGCCTGCAACTCTATCTATTTTTAATAACTGACTGAAAATATGCTTCTGATCACTATAAATTGTATGATTTCCCTGACTTTAAGTGCATTATAATGAAACCTCCAATATGATATTGTTTTATAATCACATAGGCTACAATATTTAAAAGAAATCAATTAAACATACACAGAAAAATTACTATAGAAGTAGCAAACAATTCAATACTGATTTGTTAGTTAATAAATAGTATCTTATAAACTTGCTACTTTAAGGAAAACTAGGGACATACTACTGGTAAGTAACTATAATACATATGTAACATGTTAGATTTCCTTCGTATCATTTACGCTGGGATACTTTCGACACTGATGCTAGAATACTGCCGGCCACTTCGCCCTTGCATCTCAGGAGCTTCATTACATAACACATCCATCCTGTTAAGGTATTTAGTAGCTGTCATTAACTCCCCACCAAACAACGTCACCATTTCTTCACATGAATTTGACGAGAACATCAGTGTTTTCATCAGAATGTTCCATTATGCATGAAATTACCATTCAGAATCATACAAACATGCAACAGCACAGAGAATAATCCTAAGGATGTACATTTGTGGCTACTTTACAAGCTGGAAAATATGTTACATGTTTGTAAGTTTCTGAATGGTATTTTGGTTGCACATGTTCTGATGAAAATGCCAATGTTCTCATTAAATTCATGCAAAGAAATTGTGACGTTGTTTGGTGGGGTGTCAATGACAGCTGCTGGATACCTTTACAGGATGTGTAACTGCCTTTGCATCTCAGGAACTTCAAAGTAACTTGCAGTATTCTAGCATCAGTGTCAAAAGTATCCCAGTGTAATTGATACGAAGGAAATCTAACATGTTACATATGTATTTCAGTTACTTACCAGTTGTAAATGTTAAAAATATCCCTAGTTTTCCTTAAGTAGCAAGTTTATACAATAGTATTTATTAACTGACAAATCACTATTGAATTGTTGCTACTTCTATAGTATTTTTTTTTCTTTTACTAAGCTACTAGGATTAAATATGTTGTGTAATGTGTGTATATTTAATTGCTTTCTCTTAAGTATTGTAGTATAATTATGTGATTATAAAACAATTTGCATATTGCAGGTTAACATTATAATGCAATTATAGTCAGGGAAAGCATACAATTAATAGTGATCAGAAGCACATTTTCAGTCAGTTATTAAAAATAGATAGAATTGCAGGCCAAACAAGCTTCATACCTTTATGATCCCTCTCAAAACATAAGAACCTTCTAGGCAGCTGCCCACTTAGCCATTTGACAGCTTCCTTACACCTTGCAGCAGCTTAAGCTCCAAATCCTGGGACCTGGAAAGATACCTATACCCATACTATTTAAATAATAAAAATCATGCTTCTAAGTGAATAAATAATAACTCAACAAATCTGATAAATATGCACCGCAAAATCTGTATCCTAAAGATACCTATTCCATTTTCATTAGAATTTACAGAAAGAGCATGCGCAAATTTGCCAGGAAAACGAATTTCAAAATGGCCACTTTGTTAACAAAAGCTTGCAATGCAGTTCTGAACAACAATTTTTTACTCATAAACTATAAGCATCTAAGTCTTAGAATTTCATGTGTTCCTTTGAAATATCAAGGTGTCTGCAAAAAAAGAAAGAAAAAAAATCAATCAAATCAGAAATAGTCACCTGCCAATCAGTTGACATGATATGATAAAGAAGAAAAGGAAGGATCTGCTAAGATTTTGTTACTAGACCGTGATAAGGCAACAGAAGGAAAGGAAAAATATAAGAAACGATATGAAAGAGAGAAGAAAAGCAAGCAAGTTCAGGCAAAACAAATGAACAGATCCCCATCCACTTTCACAATCTGAAGGAGGTCAAAGATTCAGATGTGACACCCACGTCAAAAAATGCTACTGTTTAGCAACATGGTGCTTCAGAATTGAGGGAGAAAACAGCAAACAAAAGGCATTCAAGTAGAAAGCAGATGAATGTTTCAAAATATCACCATTGTTAGAGTTTGAATACCAGAAGAAAAACTGCATGAATTACCAAGAAATTATTTTGGTAGAGCTCTTGGTTTGTAACTTACAAAATACTATTATATATCAATTGGGAATTGAGATGATTTTTTTTTTCATTGTAATATTTTCATAATTTAATAAAAAAACAAACAAACGAACAGTCTCCATTTTTTTTTAATTTATCTGCTGAATAAAAACAGTAGAAATTTTCTGTTTTCTGAAGAAGAAAAAAAATTAAATCTGCATTATTTACTTAAAATTACCTCATGTTTTGGAAAGTTATTGTTGGGGGTAGAGATAGAACCCAAGTGTGTGCAGTGACTGATTTGTTGAGCTTCACTTTAGGAAATGAAGTTAATAAAAAAAATTCATTACTTTTTATTGGAAATAATTTAAGGAAGGAAATTTTCTAAAGTGAATGTTAATAACAATCACCGGAATTGCAGTGGCTGTTCCAGGATGTCACTTGGTAAACAATTTGGTCTTAGCCATTGTTGAATGTTAATGATGCTACATGCTCAATCACCAAACTCGATAGTAAAATAATTATAAAGAAGTTTTCATCCACACCAACCTGGGCACTGTTAGTTCTTACATATATATTTTTAATGCGACAACAGGTTTGTTAACTAAAAACATTTCATCCTTATGTAATAACATTTCATTTTAAATAAATAGAAACTGCCATTAAATTAAAATATTATTTTAAAAGAACATAATTTGCTTTTTTTTTATGACAAAACACTTATCAAATAAATAATTGGAATAAGAGTTTAGCATTCGTTAAAAAATTAATAATAATATTGGTCTTTAATTTTAATTTTTTGATTCTCTATCATTTTCTCATTATTACAACCAGGGGATTGTCACTTCTGAGTTTTTAAGCAAAATTAGTAGAGACTAAAGGAATGAAAGGATGAAGAAATGTAGACGAAAATTCAAACACAATTTCACTGAAAATGAGTTTAATCTGATTTCAAAGACATTTTGATGAAGTGTAACAGTAAAAAAAGTGTAGAAAATGACCTAGAATTGAAAATTTTAATAAATATGTGTCACAAGTAACGAACTCAAGTAACCATTTATCTTTGCTTCTCTGATCCTTTGGTCTTGTTAACCTTCACAACAATAGCTTCGAACTCCTAATAAATTGGGATAGGATTACTTACATCAAATATTACTACAAGGAGCCACCGACTTCCTAGATTATTACATTTTATTTTATTTTAAAATTTACTAAAATAAGATATAACAAAGTTATATCTGTGACCTCTTCTTTGCTGTTTGGAAAATTTAAAAAAATATACTCCCTCTGTCCCATGATAATAGTAGCAAGTGAATATTTAAACGGGAATTATTGGCGAATGCAGCTGTAAGTTATGTTGTATCGCAAAATTGCGGAGCCTTCAATCAAAATCAATGTTTCACGACATCTTTCTTTTTTTAGGTTAACCTAATTATTACGATTTAAAACTATTTTTCTAATTTCATCCGCTGATCGAAATCAATTGTTTTTTTTCATTTGAATATCAACCCATTGTAAAAGTAAGATGAAAAAAAGACAGTTTTCAAGCAAAGATCGAGTTGCAATTGTCCACTTCTTGATGCATCAAAAGAAAAACGAAAAGTTGCAGAAAGATGCAAAACAATTTAAGTGAAACAGAATGACCACATCAAGAATTTGGAAACCTGCTTCCGAAAATAATTCTCAAGGTGCTAATGTTGATTCTTTGAAAAAACGAAACTGTGGACGTAAATGCAAAGATTATGAAGAAAATTTGAAAAACTTAAGACATATTCCTCTTAGCAGAAGAGGCACCATAAGATCAGCAGCTCACGCCATTGAAGTTAACAAATCTATATTATTCCAAATTTTGAAAAAAGGAAAAATCCATAAAACAAGTTTCAAGCACTATCAAACCATTTCTTACAGAAAAGAATAAGAAAGATCGCATAGAATTTTAAGCTCTCACATATAGGGAAAGCCAAGGGATCCTACCTACAATTTTAAAATGCAGAAACTACTTGAACACTCAAAATAAAAATTAGGATTAATATTTTTAATTTATTGTTTAATCTAGTTTTTTGATAATAAATGTTGCATTCTATATTTATTTCCTTTTGCTACTATTATTATGGGACAGAGGGAGTATATTTTAATTCCACAATTATTAACATCTTTTTTATTTATTTTTTTTAGATCGTCTGAAGTCAACAGATTTCATTCTTGAAGGAAAAAAAAAAACCCTCGGCAAGAGAATGATGAATACTTAATCATTCCATGTAACTGCTGTTTTTGTGCCATTAATTCAATTTAAAATGAACCAGAAAGAAAAAAAAAAGCTTCAAAAGAAAGCTTCCAAGAAATCAGTATTTAACAGTGAAAGAAAATACCCCACCCCCACTCAGTAAAAAGAAAGAAAGTTATTTCCAATAACTTTTTAAGTTCCACCATAATATATCCATCTTTTGAAGAAATCCTATTCTCATAGATATTTGCTAATTCCCAGTATTTGTTCACAGCAAAGTGATAGTCTCTGTGATTTTTTTCATGGAAGTATCAATGTTTGATATGTATATAGGAAATATAAAATAGAAGTTGCAGAAAAGGGATGTAAAATACATTAATTTTGTATATGAGTTTTATTTGAATGTCTTTGTATGAAATGGGTAATGACAGA
This sequence comes from Thereuonema tuberculata, assembly GCA_023159025.1. Lineage (NCBI taxonomy): Eukaryota > Metazoa > Arthropoda > Chilopoda > Scutigeromorpha > Scutigeridae > Thereuonema > Thereuonema tuberculata. Next base: position 65,042,592 of record JAFIDM010000003.1, read on the forward strand.
GGAATTTTTGTTAGTCTTTTGTTTGCTTTAATTTAAATTCAGTATTTTTCTGTAAATGTCAATTTTTGTGAATGGTCTATATTCAATTAACACAAAATTAGGGAAAATAAAAACGAAACAAATCCACAAAGCACTTATGGAAGGTCAACGAAATTATTTAACTGTATACTCTGATTTACTTGGTTTACAGTAAAACTGAATGTAAATATATGAATATATACAATGTTTTCTGTTATGTACAGAAAAAGAGTAATGAGAGCTATTTTAATGATTTAATCAATATGGATATTTTTGTTATCAAAAAAAAAAAATATTCTATGTAATCAATCAAAAATAAAATGAATTCAAAATTTAAAAAAAAAAAAAAAGGTCTCCTTCATCATTTTTTCCTATGGCAAATGCACTGTCTTTATCATTGAAAAATTCAGAAAATGAGTCTAGCTTTTAAAGCTGATACACCTTCTTCTCACCCTTTAGTCAGACTGTCATTCTTCAATTTGTAGGTAAGCAAACTTTAATGAAACTTTTTATTTTCAACATTTTAACTGTACAGAATTTACAAATATATTTTTCAGTAACTGAGTCCCGCTGTCCATCAAGTATAAATACGTAGGCAAACCATAATTAAACCACAGATAAGTAGTATTCTGAGGGAAACAAAGTTTGCCCCGAGATACCCTGATTAATACCAAGCCAATTGGATCATAAAGCATGGACATATAGGAGTACAACAGGTGTGGCCTTCAATAATGCCAACTATAATACATACAAAACAAATTTCACATTTGAAGGTTTAATTTCACTGTTGGCATATAATTAGATTTATATGTGGACACTTAGATTAAATTTAAGTTCTGGACTCATTTGGTTGCAGAAAAATTGGTTCTGAATTGGTTGCATTCCTGTTTTTTTTAATAGCAATTAAGCAGCTAATTATTGTTATTCTTTCTATAAGACTATGTAATGAAAATACAATAACACAGAGGTGATTGCTGTAACACTTCTTTAGTTTAAGAAGAAGAAGAAAAAAAAACTTAATTCTCATTTAAGAAGTAATCAGTAGATCACTTGCTTTTAACATGAATACAAAATATTTCCTTCTATTTTTTTGTTTTTCTTACATGATTAGTTGGTCCATTTAAATCGTTCACTTTTCTTTTTAAGAACTTAGGAATTCACAGTCCAACAGATGACACAATCGAGTCATTGTGAATGAGTGAACTTCTTATCCAAAATATAAACAGTGCCTGATGTATATTGTGTCATGAATTACAAAGATTGTGACCAAAATGAACATGTTTCAGTGCTCTTGAATATATTGAACGTACGTAACAATACAGGCCTTTGAAATCCTTTAATAGCCAAGCAAGCATGAAAGTTGCACACAATGAAAGTCTCAAATATCCCACAACTCCATGTATTTTGTTAAGTGTAAGTTTATTGAAGACATTCATAATTTTGTGCTGAATTTGTGGCTAACTGTACACGTGAGATTCTTGAAGGCTTGCATCCATCCAACTGACAAATTGTGTGTAGTTCTATTGAAATGATGCCTACAATTTCAAATAAAATGGTTGAAGATAGTTAGCAATAATGTTATTGATACCTTGTTGTTCTACTAGTAAATTATCTTCTTGTTCATAAGAACAGCAAGGTATGAGCAAGTCCATCACAGGGAAATAGCAGAAACATTAGTAGCACTTAATGAAAATAATGGATTCTGGCTGATTGAAGCACAGTGCAAAAGACATTACATCAATTGCAAAGCCTGCAAATACAGCCTCAGTTCTGTTAGCTGTAGCGAGATGACCAGTTCCTTTGAAATAATTAGAATGGATTTCTCAGACCTTGTACATTAGAGATACAATAAGTCAATTCACAGCTTTGAAACACAAAATCATGCGACCTCATACAATTTGCAATCTATCAAAAGCTTGCAATGTTAAAGGCTGATTTTATAGATAGATTATAGATAGATCCCGTTTCGCCCAATTTTCCCTATTTTCCTATCCCAGCCAATGATCACCTAAAATCTACAGTTGGATTTCCCCCCAAATTTCCAGTTCATGAGGAAATTACTGACTACACAGACATATAGGAATCCTAATAACTCCTCCTCACAGAATTGCTAACAATGAGCTGAAGATAACCAATATTTAGCTCTGGTCAACTGAGCTCTACAGTCAGCAGACAACTTCCAATTGATATTACATCAATTTTGTTTTGTGATATGGAAAAGAACTTAGAACTATAGGCAAAAATAATGCAAATGAAAAGTGGTATTCATTGGAAATTTATAATAGATAATGCTAAAGAAAAATTTAAAAAAATATTTGGTGACCTGGCATTAATGAATTGTGCTCTTTGCTGTTAGAAATCTAAGACATTTTAATTTCATGACTCTTTAGGTACGCAATGGAAGAAACCAAGAAAATGCTTATGCTCCACACATGTTCATCAGACAGCTAACTGTAATTTGCCTGCAACAACAAAAAAAAAAAATCAAAATATTTAGGAAACTGGAAAGCCAGACAGGTTCTCTCAGATTTTGAAATGCACTAAAAAGTGAAAATGCCTGCATGTACTGGCATCCATGAGATAAGAGAGGACACTTGCACCCACCTCTGGAATTTTCAAGTTAATGTACTTCATCTAATCTCTTTATCATAACAGACAAACAGATATTTAGCAAATAGTAAATTTTATGAAATTTTTTTTTTTTCAGTTAATTTTTAGAATTTTACAGTTTTGAATATACATTGGAAACTCGATTAACCGTCACTCTGTTATCCATCATCGATTGCAAAACCTACTTCTCCGTAAAATACGGGACATTGCCGCGAAAAAAAGCTCAAGCCTCGAAGAAACAAAAGAAGATGACCGATTACAGCTTCATATATAAACCTGATTATCTAGTAGGCCTACTGTTTTATGTTTCTATTATTATTTGTTTGGTGTTTGACGATATCTATTTGTTACCGATAGATTTTTCTTTGTATTAATTTATTGTTTGCCTTTCGTCCCAAACCAGCATTGAAATTTTGTTACTGTACATGTTTATTGCGAAATTTCTGTTATCCATCTATTCGGTTAACCTTCACAAAGGTGATGGTTAATCGAGTTTCCACTGTATTGCCAAAAATTTTGACCCTTCCCCTGGAAAAATTCTTGTGGGATCCATGATCTCTATTATTAGTCAATGCTGCTTCTTTCTTGATGATATTTTTAAACAAAGTCAACTTGTTCTGCTCAACAATGAATGAGCTATGGAAAGCTGTAAGTAAAGAATATTAATAAAATGTGGTCACAGTATGTACAGTTATGAACTGAACACTATATGGCAAGATTATTAAAAGACTAGTTCAAATGTATTACTACGAATTTTAACTTACCAAGCTGCCACAATTGAAAAACCTTTTCATAAGAGAAACAAAAAAATTATTCTTCAAATAACTTCAAACATAGACACAAACACCAATCATCGTATTTCGTTCTTTTATTCAAAGAACTTCCTCAAGGTGTATATAAGAAGAAAAGAAAACATCTTTCATTTCTAGAATCAACAAATAAACTAAATACAAATGTGAATAACAATAAAATCAAATCAAACAAAGCAAGAACATCCATGATCCAAAGGTGAATAACAATAAAATAAATACTAACAAAATCTCTGTAATCCAAAACGTGAAAAACAAAAATAACTCATTTATAACAATAGACTTACGTTCAGTATCTCTTGCTATTTATAACAAATTCAGTATCTCTTTCAATTTTGTATTATTACTCATAAATTTCGTGAAAATACCAAATGACATTTCGTTTACTTTCAAGCATTTTCCTTATTAATACAATTACTCCAATTAATAAAACATGATTCAAGAAGTAATCTTTCAGATTCATCTTGAGATTCATATAAAATTTTGGCTAAAGGGTCTGGATTGTGGTTAGACATCAGGCAATGGTCTGCCCAATCAGAAATACCTTGTTTGTTACCTCTATAAGCTCTTAAGTGCTCTTGAACCCATTCCTTCAATGACCTACCCGTAATGATGGAGAACGTTAAAGATGTTAATCATAGTTACAAGTATTTAAAATTACTGATTGGAATAAATTTAGATAATATAAAAGGTGTGTAATGAGAATAGGGTTAAAATTATTTATTATAAGGGTAATAGATTTTTTAAGAAAATGATTAGAAACAAGGATTTTGATGATTTACATAAAATGGGAGTTATTTATGTTTTAAAATGTAGGAATTGTAAAGCGATTTATATTGGAAGTACGGGTAGATCATTGAAGGAATGGGTTCAAGAGCACTTACCTGTTACCACTATAAGCTCTTAAGTGCCATAATATCACATGACTCCTTCAAACGTCTGTGTGAAATAAATGCTGGTTTTTTTTTTGAGCATTCTGTTTTCGTTTTCATTCATATAACTGTAAAACTACCCTCTAGCAGACGATTTTGTAACTATTTTTTTTTTTTTTTGCAAAATCATTGAGTGCATCCTTTGAATAGTATGTGTACAACTTTTGGTGTCTCTGACTATTGGTTGCAACTGCAGGATGCTCTAAATAGGCCAACTTTAATTATAACCACTTTGATTCTATATATGCTCTTTATACTGATCATTTGGACCTAAGTGATGGCTTCATTTAGGAAGAGAGGTCTCACCGATAACAAAATTGCAGAAATTGTTATGAACAGTGAGGCTATTGAATCTGATGCTGAAATAAATAGCGCAAGTGAAGTCGATGATCATGTTATTGGATTCGTTTTCTTTTTCCTCTTTAACTCATCAGAAGTAAACAGGATTAAAAGGGTGGTAGCAAACCGACAGATTCGGAATACTTTGTGAATTCCATCATCAGTGACAACATGAGGTGGGGATACATAGTGAGGGAGTAGGGAGGAAAAGGATTAAGGGGGTTTAGCAATAGTCACTTGCGTTTTGTTCACCGGTGATAGGGTTGTATGTCATAAGCTGGATGATTTGAAAGATTCAGCAAAAGGCAGTGGGATAGTTTATTGTGGTGGGAGAGGGGTTTGGCAGTAGAGAAGTTGGGGATGTGTACGGTCTCACTGTAATGTGTTGCTATATATGAACGTGTGAAGGCTTGTTTGTGTTCCTTGGATGTGTGTAGATAGGGGGCGGCATTTGTCCTACTACCTGTTGGTTTACTAACATCCTTTTAATCATGTTTATTCATTTATTACACAAATAAGTGCGTTTCATTTTCTTTTTTCTCTTTATTTCCGTATACGCATGTTAAGTCTTCTTATTACTTCTGACATCGTCAAATGAAGATGATGACAAAACTGTGAATAGAAAGACAAAGAAAATGAGAGAAACTGGAGATGATCAGAAGATGCAACAAATCTAGATTCTGCTACGAAAACAATACAAAAGGAAAAAAGGGATTTTGCTGGAATACAAAACCACCTTCAGTAAATATGAGAACTGCTTCTAGGAACATAGTGCATGTTATTCAGGGATCTGCTGGTGAGATTAACAAGCTGAAGATGCACTCCAGGTCTTTATAGCTGTGTTTTCTGAGGAAATAATGGGAAAGAAATTTCAGCCTCAAAAGAACTGAATTGACTGGTTGGACTGCTAATTTTTTCTGCGGCTCACCAAGACAGCCACTTGCCAACTGATTCACTGTGGAAGTGTTTATCACAGTAATAGGAGAAATTTGAATCATTCCTCTCTCATAAGTAATTTGAGATTTAATGACACAACACTCGTGAAGCAAGACGGGAATCGAACAAATTCACTTCGATCTATGATATTTGGGGATCTTTATTGCTATTTTCCCTTCAAATTATAAATCAAGATCTTATGCAATTATTGAAGAACAATTACTTATGAACAGGAGCGATGTCTGTTTCAGATGTACCTTTCAAATAAGAATAAAGATTGTGCTGTTAAGTGATGCAGGTATGAAGGTGAATGAGGAGCCACACCTTGGGAAAAGAATAGTAGATACTTCGGAGCCCATTGCAGATTATTTTGTCAAGAATTTAACTGAATCTATTCATGGCTCTAATTGCAATGTCACCATGGATAACTGGTTCACTTCTTTTTCATTGGCTGCAGAGTTACTGCAAGATCCTTACAAACTGACAGTAGTAGGAACTCCGTGCAAAAACAAGCATGAGTTATCTCCACCGATGCTATATACCACCAAAACCAAGCCTCCTGGCTCTATCCTGCTTTTGTTATGATGGATCTAAAACGTTGGTGGCTTTCTACCCAAAGAAAAGAAAAGTTGTATGTTTTCTTTCAATAATGCACTCTGGTCCTTTTCTGGTAAGCCTGAAATAGTAGAATGCTACAACCAAACCAAAGGTAGTGTTGACACATTTGATCAATGTGCAGCATAAGTCTCCTTCGAGGAAAACAAGACGCTGGCCATTGTGTTTTTTCTCGGAATGATACACATGGCTCCATCAATGTGTATGTGATTCATCTTGTCACACAACACTTAAAGAAAAGGTGTTAAGAGTCAAGTCACAAAGAAACATCAATGCTTTATGTAGTTCCACCATGAAAACACCTTGGCTCAACAAAAATAGTGACGATTCCTTCCCTGAAGAGATTCAGTTTTGTCAAACATTGTTGCTGTCCTTGGCAATAAAAGAGTCTGCAGACATTGTTGATCCTACCACATACGTATTTCTTCTGCCCTGCAAAAAAAGGAGTATGACTAACAACTACTGTCTGGACTGTAAGAAGGATTGGGCATTTTTTTTCTTACACAGAATTTCAGCAAAGTGATAAGGAATCTTGGAAATATGGGGAAATTAGTTTTTTTTTTGTGCTATTAAAGATGTTAATGTTTGGATAAAACCTCTAACAAGAAGTTTTTCAAAGATAATTCACTTTAATAGTTTTAAAAATGTATTGTAAATTATAATTAAAACAGAATTTTTTTTTTCACAATTACTTAGTTCATTGACTTGACTTGACTTGACGTCTTATCACCCAACGTGGGTATAGGCGACTTCCATGGAAATTCGATGTCTTCGGTCCTGGGCAAGAGTTGTCAGGCAACCGATGTTGTTGAGGTTGGATATACCCAAGGGGGCGCCAGTCCCAAAGGTCGAAAGAGCCCGTTTAGTGGTAACAGGGAGCACCGCGAGAAGGCCGGGTTGTCGTTTGATAGCAGAGAGGCTTAGCAAATAAGCTTGTATTTTTTTCAATAATTAAATGTAATAATTCAATGATATCTAGTCTCTTTCATTCTTGTCCCAAAATTACTAGTTTAAAACAGTAAAATTTATGAAGAATTATCGTTGTGTGTGAAAAAGGATTAGCCTTCAAGTGTTAAATTTATTCTTAGCGTCGTGTGCGTTTCTAGAAAATGTATAGGAAAAAAAGAGCAAACGATATCTTCCATTTTCAGCTGCAATGGGGGGTTACAACCCCCTCTCTCGGTACCCCAATGCAAATGAAGCTTTTAATTACAATGTGGTAATTTTTTTAATAATTATTATGATTGAACTGAATTGAACTGAATAGTTCCATTATCCAATAAATTGAATCTTTCCAAAAGGAACTTTCAAAAGTTCTTTTTGTTTTTCTTTTCGAAGTTGAATGAATTCAATATTTTAAGAATTTTTCACTGAAGAAACGTATCTTAACTTAAATCAACTTGTTTTAATATATTTAAGTTGGCTACTTTAATTTTATTCTTAGCTTTGTATTCTTTTTTAACATTTTTAAGCAGATTTTTTTGGAGCTGTATTATTGCCTAACAGTGATTAAAATGTAAGCTGACCTCACAAGAGCTTTCCATCAAGTGTTGTCAGTATAAGAGATTTTTGGGTGCTTGAAGAGAAAAAAGATTGTGTCGGAGGGTAAAATATGTTAATTTATTGAAGACGGGAAGATATTTAGAGATTTTAAGGCGAATTTAATGAGTCGGGTCAGTTTTTGAAATGGCACTAAAAACTAAGATATTACTTAAGGATTGATACAACTTATGAGACATTTTCAGTACATTTTGATAAGTTGCTTACACATAACCAATGCTATTAATCAATTCTTTGGAAAAATGTTCTTAATATCCAGTTCCCTAATGAATGCCAAATTACTAAAACTGGAGATCTGTTCTTACTGTATTTCTCACAAGAAACATTACTTTCAACTTGTCTTTCATTCACTTCCTTCATCAATTCGCCACTTTGGATAAATCATATCTAAGTGAGCATTGTCATTTTTTTCAGATGCTGAATAAAGATGTTATTTCAATCAAAAACTTGCCTATCACTTGATCAAACCACTGAATCCAATTCAAATAAATTGAAAATTGGAACCAAACGATAAACTCCTGGTGACAGAAAAAGGAGTTATTATTAATCATCTATTGAGTCCGTTTTTAAACTAAAATCAAAGATAGCTGTAATATGTTATTCAGAAATTATCATATTTTAGAGTTGGTGAAAATGAGTTCTGGAACATTAGAATAACTGTAAATGGATTAGAAAACTTGTATTTCATTCAAGTTAAAATTCATAAGTAGATTACTTAGCAATGATTTTACTGAGAAAATGTTTATTTCATTAATGCAATTAAATTTGCTAAAGGACTACAAGTCACAAAAGAAAATGATTTTTCTTCATAAATAGAAGCTTAAAACAAAGCTAACATATAAAAAAACAAAACAAAAAAAATTGGGAATTGTAGCATATGAATTCAATTACAAATGGCTAGAACACACATATAATATAAACTTATACATATATATGTTTTTTTAACTCATTCAGCTTTCATCAGTAAAGTTGTAGAGTCATTATAATACATTTGTGGGAGGAAAAAAAAACAATAAAAATCAATGTAATATCAACGTATTTTTAAAACACACCAAAAAGAAGTGTTTAAATAAATGTTTAAAATAAAAAAATAAAAACCTGAATATTTCCTAGTCATTAAAGTGGAATTATTATCTACAACCTTTAAGTTCAAGATATTTATAAAATATTATAAAAATTAGTTATCACAGTTCTAATTTTAGCTGCAAGATTTTTTTTTTCTGAAAATATCTCAGCTGTACATAAAAAATTGCTATGTATAATATGTACAATGAGCAAGATATCAATAATTATATTTCCTTGATTTATACTGTTACACTAATATTTAGCAAATGAAGATAAATACTATGTGATAACAAAAACCCTGTAAATTGATTTGTTTGCAAAGCAGATATCTGCTAAACACAACCTTTTTTTTCACTTAACAATCGGCAAAAATAAACAGCTAACTTCAAATACCCTTGTATATTTTTTCTTGCAGAAGTGTCTTCCATCTGACTTTTGCTTCTCTGAAGAAATTCCTGCTGACTCTCCTAGTGGGGTAACGGATCAGGAATCGAATCTTTCAATACAAGAGGTTCCAGGAGAGGCTTCCCTCCTGAGTGCAAGTAAGGTACATAAACCTCAAACTGGACAGCGAGTGTCTAAGATCGGTGAGTTAGTAAATGGCGCCATTCTGCAACAGAAGAAACGTAAAGGTTCCAAACTGACATCGTGAACAAAAGTCAGATGGAAGCCACTTCTGCAAAAAAAAACAAACAGCTAACTTTTATATATCCACCAACATTATGAAATCACCTAACGTTTTACTGGATTATAACAAGACTCATTACAAAATTTAAGAGAAAAATTGTTCTGCAAATCGAAATAATAATAATACACAAAAGGTATCTTTAGAACAATAATTTGGAATACATTCATTTTTATTTTTTTTTTGTTAACTAATTTTTGCTTAGAAAGTTTTATTCAAATAAAAATGGAACTGTAGGATGTAAATTAATATGAAAATTCATTTCATGTTGAAGTGTGATAAATTTTTAAAGAGTGAAAAAAATTAAATGCTTGCATATAATTAATTTCATTTCAAAACAATGATCAAAAGTTGTAACAAAATTTTAAAGCGAACCAGCTTGATGTAATTACAATCTCACAAGACTCATATATTACGTTAACTGTAATAAAATCATTCTTTAAAAATATCTAAGCATTATGATGTGGTGTCCAAAGATTTATCATTTAAACAAACAAGCAGCTCCATTCTGCAGATTGGACCAGAGTAAGATTACTTTCCCTTTTGCTCTGTAATGAGACTATTATTCATATTTGTTTTTTATTATTCTGGTGTACTTTCATTTCATTTATACAAATATGAATTTCTTTTCTTGTTCTTTACGGATTAAAATGGAACAACCTATTGGTATACGATTGACAGGTCTTCGAAGATCGCATCAATGATCCTACAACGGTTAAAAATGGAATAAGAACAGATTTTCATTCCATTTTTATAACCACTGTTTTGTTATTTGACTACTGAATAAATCTGTGTGAAGAATTAATCCCCTAAGAGAATTCATGATGCCATTAACTGTCCAATATTAAGATAAAATAATTTTCGATTTGAACAGTTTTATTTGCAAATAACCCATGAATTGTGCTTCTATCTTATACATTTTTTTTTTATCCTTTGAAAACTACAACTAATGAAGCTTATGTTTCTAAAAATTATATAAGCTTTTAACTGGCAGAAAAATCTCATTAAGTTTCAGGATTTCAATTCAGGTAATTAAGTTTTTAAATTAATAATTAATCCTTGAGTTTAATTCCAAAAAGATTTTTTTTATTATTATTTATTATTAACTTCGTTGGTTTTTTTTTTTAATCGATGAATGCCATTAAAAAAGTATACCAAATATTATACTTAAGATAGTTAAGGATAATCGGTTTATGAAAACCAAAACATTGAAAAGACTGACCTTCCAAAAATTTCTGAACACTTCCTGATTTGCCAAACCAGTTTCATCATCAATAAATAGTGTGGAATAATACAGGGCATTGTATTTTATAATTGCTTTTCACTGTTTGAAATATATAATTAATCATAAATTATGAAATAGACCAAATATCTTCTCAAACAGTTAGGTATCCTTTTCTCCATTACAATGATCCAAAAGTTTTCAGTGTTGCAATTCAGAACAATTTTTCTGCAAAGTCACTAACCAGATATCAATGCAAATCCTGCAAGACTTTATTAACCTTGAACCAAACTTAGGAAAGTTTAGCTGTGGCAAGAAAACTGTATTGTTAGGATTGTTTATGTCTTAATACAGTGAGAACATAACCAAATAAGAAGAAAACACTAATCACGAATCAACATTTAACTCAACTAAAAGCAGTGCTTAGAAATTAAGGTAAGATAATCAAAAAGCTTGTGAAAATCTTGAAAAAGCTAACTTGAATAGGTCAGTCATTACACCATCAAATTCATTGGCTTTAGAATCACTTCACACTTCAACAAATTTTTAATGGCATTGGTCGCAAAGATGCAACTAAAAATGATTAAAAGATTTTTTTATTATTTATATATATTTCGTATTTTAGTCATATTGAGAAAAGTTTGAATTGTAAAATATTTCAATATGAAAGATTTTATTTATTTTTTTATGTAAATGATCTATGATATCTTTAATAAAATTTAAAATGAAATTTTCTAACTTCATTAAAAATCTATGATTTCCTATGGATAATGATTATTAAATAGTCCTTTAATTTGATAATTTTTATAAAGAGCTTTCCTAGCAATTAGCAACAACAAAAAAAAAAAAAAAACTCCAGATTTGGACCTATTTTATAAAAAGAAAAGTAATGAAAATTTATAATTGAAGTGTTAACAACTATCATCGTCTGACTAGAAAAGTATTACCAAGCCAATTCCTTGAGCACAGAGAAAGAATGTACACCAGTGATGTACAATGTCACAAAGCACAATTAATTAAAGTAACTTGATATCTTTCAAATATTTGCCTTCTTATAGAAGGACTATCCAAGATATATACTACGACATTATTTCATTTCTATAAGTTTCCCATGAGAAGCAAGTTGCTAATTGTTTGTTTGTTTTTTTTTTTTAACTATTTCAAATACAAATCTGTATTTTGCTGAAAATAATTAAATTGAGATTTAACTATATGGCATAAGAGAAGCACCTTTTTTGTGACATGTCAAATAGATGTACTGATTGTTTACATCTTAGTTTCTAATGTCCCTACTTTACTAACAGGCAATATTACAAGTAAATGTATATTAAGAAAATGGAGTTCATTGTTTGCAGTTCAATTTTTACAGTTACTTAATAAGGCCTTTCTTTTTAAAACAATTACCTTACATGGAAAAACTAAGTCACAACTTTAAGATTCAAGAATTAAAACATGCTATTCAAAACTCAAAGAGTTGCTTTTTATTTTATTTATTTTTTTTTAAGAAGCCATCAAAGAAAAAAAATGTCTTGGAGTCAAAATTAACCAACTTAGTTTAAAGAAATAAAATTTGACAAATTTATAGTTTATTAATCTGCAGTTTATCTGCAATATTAATTTTAATGCAACTTTTATTATCTCAAAATTTCTCTTTAAATTGTAAATTATGTAATACTTAGCGGGTATAAAACTAAGCAATAAATCAATGTTTACAATTTCTGAATAGTTTTTAAGCAGACTAAAACTTCAATTTCACAAATTTTCTTGAATTTTACTGCAATAATAAAAGGTAATAGGATAGTTCAGAAGATGGATAATCCACAACAATAATATTGGAAGAATAAATTGTTTCAAATTTTTAAAACACGTATTTTGAAGGAAAAAAAAAATAAATATCAATATTCATTATATACAATAATTTACAAAAATAAAAACAGTGAAAACATTCAATTTTCCATCCACTCTACCTTCGAAAAATCAATGAAATTTTGTCAATTATAAAGAAACATAATTAACTTATTTTGTCCTATTTTTCTTTCATTAAAATTTATATAATAATATACTCTTTATCATTCATCAAAATTCCTTCTGAAGTGGAATGTTCATAATATCTTGAAACCTAAATAATAGGTTTCTTTTATTTGAATATTTTTAAAATAAAGCATCTTTATTTCCAAGTTCTCAACTCGTCTAGAATGGCAAGAAGATGTGGATTTCCTCCTAATTTGTCAATTTCTTCTATGGCACTATAAGAAAAAAAAAAGTTGAAATTTATATGAGACAATACAACTTGTTTTTATCTTAGTATTTGAAATTACAAGCTTTGGGAAAAGAAATTAAAACATAAAATGATTTCTTGAAAATGCTTATTTAAACAGATCAACAGTTATATAATTTTTAATTAGTTTATTTCATATTTATTTTATTTTAACTAATGAACTTATTCCAGACTTCTTTTAACCAAACTGCAGCAGCCCTTGCTACTAACTTCCTCTCTCGCAAACATGCTACCACTGAAAATTGATATATACGTTTGAAAGTGTGTGACGAGAAGTACGAAATGTAGCAACTAGATGAGGCATAAGTGCAGAAATCACTTCCTTAGGATTGAAGGAACAAACATGACATTTGAAATCATTGGTTTATTGATGTACAACCTGTTACACATAATGAACCATAACTGGGAAATCATTTTGTTATGCACATACAACCTGTATAACGTCCTTCACAGTAGTCTCCCAGGTTGTGCACGGTTCATGCTGTTGATAGAGAAGGCAGAGAATACCATCGGCTGCATGCGATTTGTTAATGTGTGCCACTGCATGAGGTGATGATATCCTGTCTGTTGGCAAAGTGTTTCCATGCAATGGCTTCTTCAGTTTAGGAATGAGATCGAAGTAACATGACTAAAACCAGGAATAGGGTGAGCATGGCAGAACCTCCCAACCCCAACATTGTAAACAACGTTTAACAGAGTCTGCTTTATGTGGTCTAGCATTGTCATGCAAGGTTATTTCATTGCCCAAGAGTTCGGGATGTTTCTCACCTACTGCACGATGAAGGTGGTACTGCAAAATTGATGTAATACTGGGCAGCATGCCAGAACACCTTGACTGTTGTCGTATGCTAAAATGATCAGTTTCGTGGAGGACAGATTTCGGCGAACTTTGAGTCACCATGGTGATCTGTGGTGACCCAGGATGACGCCATTCATTGGACTGTCACTTCAGTTCCAGTTCATAGACTCGTGCCCATGTTTCATCGATTGCAATGATACGATGCAGCATGTCATTTCCAGCGATGAAATCTGATAGACATGATACAACATGTCTCTTAGCGAGTCCACTGCTCTACTTCAGTTAAGTGGTGTGGGACCCACTTGGCAGCAATCTTCTACATATGTAAATCCTGCCACAGAATGCGGCGCACTGATGACACAGAAATACCTGTATGCCGAGATAATTCCATCACAGTCCAGTACATCTTTCATGTGGCACTATTCGATCATAGCCACGGCTACATCTTTGTGAGCTTACACAAAGCCCCTACCCATCTTGCTACGGTATGATAGGGTAGCACACAATCGCCAAATGCTTCACGATGCTTGGCATGATACTCAGTGCACTACGGCTATCTTATTTAGCAAGCCCCATCTGGTTGCAATATGACGTCCTATATATCTCACACTTTCAAATGAATATATCAGATTTCCAATGGTAGTAAGTTTTCGAGAGTTAAAAAATAGTTGCCATGACTTATGAATCAACCTAGTGTATATATAAGGGGAGCAAAAATGATTTGAACGATTTCAAAACTTTTCTGTGAATAGTATAGTTGGATAGAGCATGTTTAAGTTTTTTTGTATAGCTCAGAATTCTTGAAATATAACCTACGTTAGTCACCCAGCAACTGTAAACCTGGAATGCACTGTTCTGGCAAATGCGAAAGCAGTGGGTAATTGGCTATTGCACCATGTAACAAACGATTGCCACTGCTGCTGACTATGTGGTGTTGTTGACAACATGGTATTCGCAGGTGAGGAAAAGGCATTGCGTTTTAGAATATCATGCAACCAAGTTGGTGATGGTGGTACAGCATGGTTTTCGCACTAAATTTAAGAATGACCCACCTACAAAGAATTCCATTCGTAAATGGTATGATCAATTTAAGCAAAGAAGGTGCATTTGTAAGGCCAAGTAGAATGGCCAACTGACAGTTCTTGAGGATAATGTGTACTGCATTCGGGACAAGTACTGTCGTAGCCCTAAAAAATCAATGTGCAGAACTGGCCATTCCACAGACGAGTGTGGGGCATGTGCTGCGGAAACGCCTACACATGCATCCATATCAACCTGCAAAGGCTGCAGCATTTGACATCGATCGGCCACCGTCATCACGAGGCATTCTGTCAGGCGATGTGACAGCAATGTGAAGTTCAGAACTTTGCGACCACCATAATCTCCAGTGATAAGGCCACCTTTCATGTCAGTGGAAGAGTGAATCGGCACAATGTGCAAATTCGGGGAACAGAGAACCGCCACACTTACATGGAGCACTTGCGGGATTCCCCAAAAGTGAATGCTTTTTGTGTCATTTCGGTGAACGAAAACACAGTGAATGACCCATTCTTCTTCACAGAGAACACTGTGATAGGCTTCAACTACCTTGACATGTTAGCAGATTGGTTGTTACCACAGTTCGAAAACGAGACAGATGACTTCATTCTGCAGCAAGACGGGGCACTACCCCATTTCCACTCAGTCGTACACTTAAATGAACAGTTGCCACAACAGTGGATTGGCCATGCAGGTGCAAATGATCAACATCTGTTAACATGGCCTTCCCATTCTCTAGATCTCACTCCCTGTGACTTTCTTATGGGGGTATGTGAAAGACAAGGTGTTTATACTGCCTTTCCCACAGGATCTCAACGAAGTGAAAATGTGCATTTCCACGGCAATCACAATTCAGTAGATGGAGCAATGTTGCGTCACGTTTGGGAAGACTTTCAGTACCATTTGGAAATTTGTCGTATTAACAGTGGTGGCCAAATCGAACATTTATAAGCTATCCATACAAAAAAAACTTCTACATTTTCTCTATCCAACTACTAGGAACAAGTTCAATTATTGGCTGTTAGTGATTGCATCTGGCATGTCTTTCCAAAGCATCAATCATGGTTGACATTCTACCTGTGCATATTGTCTTTGAGATTGTACTGTAATTTACTGGGAAATAAACTTTAATTTTAATGCTTAGTAAGTGTTAAAGAGTAACTTTTTTTTTTTTTTTAAATAGAAAACACCATTTTTACAAAACCATGTATCAGAGGAATCACTAAGATTCCACTTCCGCCAATATTTTATGATGCAGGGACAAGTATAGACTAAAATCTACCTCATCTTTTTGTTCTTTAACTATATTTCATCCAAAAAATTTCTGAACTTCCTCAGGCTTCTTTTTTTGTTTTGAAATTTAATGATGCATAGATATCTGCATGCGACTGTTTTAAAACAATTTACATACATTCTACAGACAATTTAACGTCTACTTTGTTTTAAACAATTTATAATAATTTCACTTTAAAACAAGCTTTAACAATCTATTAGATACTTATTTACTTATTCTTTTACAATTTTATGTGAACTTCGTTTATTTTTTAATACTTTTTTAAAACTTTCTATTGAATACTTATTCACTTGCAAACTTTTGCCTTATTTATGCAATTAAAACTGTAATACAAAATTGATCAACAAGATTAATGGAGAATACATAGGATAAAGAACTACAAAAACACAAAATAGAAATACTAAAGAACAAATTGACGATCAACGAGTACCCAAAAGAATTTCTTGAGTCTAATATCAAAAAGTTCTTTTGACACAAGGAACAGCATAAAGAGTGTCCAAAAAATTTAAGAAAGTATTAAAATTACTACAAAGTACCTATATTGATAAAGATGTTAAAGATATAAGCAAACGAAATGAAGTGTCTATAATATATAAAAACAATAATAATATTCTTTCTATGATCCCGACTGTGACTTGCTAAAGAAAATGACAGTAATATATAAGTTAAAATGCAGAGACTGCAACGCCATATATTTTGGAAGCACGGATAGGCTCCTCAAAGAGAGGGTAAGAACACATCAAAGCATTCCAAAACAATAAAAGACATATTTCAGACTGGGCAGATCATTGCCTCTTGGAAAAACACAACCCAGACCCAAAAACCAAAGTCTTTTATCAGATAAAAGATAGAGAAACAAGACTGATTATAAAGACACTTATGATAAACAGTTTTAATTGCATAAATAAAGCAAAAGATTTGCAAGTGAATAAGTATTCAATAGAAAGTTTTAAAAAAGTATTAAAAAATAAAGCGAAATTCACATAAAATCGTAAAAGAATAAAGTATCTAATAGATTGTTAAAGCTTGTTAAATTGAAATTATTATAAATTGTTTAAAACAAAGTAGACATGTTAAATTGTCTGTAGAATGTATGTAAATTATTTTAAAACAAAAGTCACACGCAGATATACATCATTAAATATCTATGTATTATTAAATTTCAAAACAAAAAAAGAAGCCTGAGAAAGTTTAGAAATTCTCTGAACGAAATACAGTTAAAGAATAAAAAGATGAGATAGTTTACAGTAAATAAATGCAGATAGCTTCAAATGATGACTGAAGTATAGTTTGTTTTTGCTTTGGAACTTAAGTGAGAAAGTATGTCCTGGAGCTGAGGAAATACCATCTAGCAATGTTGCCCAGAAATTGCAAGAAATGAAATTTTTACAAGAAAACAAAATCAATTCAGAAAGGAAAGCAAAAGAAGATGATTTCCTTGACTAAAGATCTGGACAGTAATAACGATGGATAGTACAGTTTTCCTCAAGGTGATTTTTTTTTTTTTTTTTTCTGATGAAGATATTGACTGGTATCCAAAATCCTCTCCTCCAACAGAAGAGAAAATACCACTGGGAAAGTGAAGCCTGAAGACTCTGTCCTAATAAAATTTCTTATTGCAGGAAGCACAGGTCATATTCATTACATTTTCTTGATCAAGAAGCTGAAGTCAGTTGTCTTCAAAAGTGAGTTAAAAGAAAGGGCAAATATATCTACTCCACCATCCAAGACATTTTGATTGCAGC
Organism: Thereuonema tuberculata; assembly: GCA_023159025.1. Lineage (NCBI taxonomy): Eukaryota > Metazoa > Arthropoda > Chilopoda > Scutigeromorpha > Scutigeridae > Thereuonema > Thereuonema tuberculata. The sequence continues at coordinate 65,060,537 of JAFIDM010000003.1, forward strand.
AAAGATTCAAATTGTATTCTTTGCCAAAATCAACAAGACAACAACAAAAGACCTAAAGACAGCAATCACTCATTTCTTTCGATTTCATTTTTTAGATCAGTACAATGCTCGTTAAAGAATTTTTTTTGTAAAAAAATGTAATTCTTTCATAAAAATGAGCTGTTTTATTATTTTCATTTGTATCTATGTATTCTGGATAGATAAATACGAGGGAGATAAGGGTTCCACTTAGCCCACATTGCAGGGCAATTGCAACCCAGTATAGTTTGAAATATATTTTCCACCAGGAAAAGTTTAGAAGAGTTTCTTTGTAAGAGTGAATAGAAAAAAATTAGAGTACAGATATATCATAATCACATCCAATTTGATGGTAATCCGATTTTAAGGGAGCTTAATTTCTCCAAATGCCTGGTGTGCCTTAATGCAAAGCCTGAAGTTAATCTCAATATTTGATACGATTTTAACGTGTGTGATAAAAGATTGAAATAGTTCCTTGTTTAAGCCACACACATAATTAAAATTTAAAAAGGTACAGATATGTTGTGGCCCGTTAATGGGTCGCAACATCTGTACCTTTTTAAATTGTAAATAGTTTTATTTTTAAATTTTAATTATGTGTGTTGGCTTAAACAAGGAACTATTTTATATGTAAAGTTCCCATACTTTTTTTAGTAGATCTTTCCTTCTAAAGCCTCTACTATTAAATATTCTAAACATCTCACCAAATTTAAATGTAAAAAACTACATTTAATACTAAAAAGCAAATTTTCGAAAAGATTACGTCTTTTCTTTTTCAATTTGCTTTTTAGTATTAAATGTAGTTTTTTACATTTAAATTTGGTGAGATGTTTAAGGAACTATTTTAATCTCAATATATCAATGACAACTATTTTCAATACATAGATGGATATAATACAAGAGATAAAAAAATAAATAAATAGCTCAAATGTCTAACTTCTTTATAAACAATGTCAAAAACTGATTAGAGAAGGAATTTTCATTCATAAATATGTAAGAAACAAATAATACTGCTATCGTTATAATTTGTGACACTTATATACGACTGTTGTGCCATCATTTCATATAATCCAGAACTTTGGCTGAATACTGTCCTTAGATACTTGTCATATGTATGACCTTTCATCACATTCTTTCTGATTTTTCCATAGCAAATTTAAGTAGGCATTAAGACACCAAACTTCTTTTCTATTGTCTTTACTCCATTTTGTTCTCCAACACTCAATCTGAAACTCAAAATTAAATCAATGCTACTCAATAGAATGAGTAGACTAAAAAGGTATCATGCAGGCTTCCCACTTAGCAGTTAGCCAGGACTATAGTACCCAGAGACTCGTGTCTAAGGTCCCTGGTGGGAGTGGTTTTTTTTTTTTTTTAAATCTTACAATTACAAAAGGATATGTTGAAAAATTACTTTTATTTTGTCATTACTACTCCTAACTATCCCTGCTGGACTATGTATTTGTAATTACTGTATTGTAGTCAGAACAGCAAAGGTCTTCTGGTTAATCGATGCAAGTCAGAAACTTAGATGAACTATGGATGAGCTTAACATGTTTACTTCTGACTACATAGGTCTGTGTAGATGGCGTCAGTAGTAGTCATGCCGATTACATGGCGCCGTGTTGTCTGGCTAAGCAAACTCTATTGATGAATATGCTACCGGCACTTGTAAGAGGAACTTTGTATTGTGTGCGGCATCTCAGTAGACACCTTGAGCTCTCATAAATAGGTATTAGCACTGAACTTCAGTGGATTTTTTTTTTCCCTCCCATAATAATAAGTGATATATCAGGGCATTGAAAAACACTAGATTCTCTAAATTTGTTGATTATTAATTTTCTGTTGATTTTTAGAATTCAGAATTTCAAAAAATAGAAGTTCCTTGATCAAACATCTAATTTGATTTTGTATAATTTTTTTCGAGAATTTTTTTTTTTTTTTTTATTAATAAATAAAAAAATACATCCTTTATTCTATCCTATTTACAAAATGTAAATTTTGTTACGATTTCCTTACCATATCATTGATGAAACTAGATTTTGACTAGTTTTTATGGTATTGAGCAGACACTTTGCACAGCAATTTAACCAGAGGTGCAGCCTACAAGGAGCCGTGATAGTTGATTTGAGAGTGGGTTGGTTGAGGGGGAGGTTGAAATATGATATGCACCGACTTCTTACTTTACCAAATATAATAAAAACGTAAAATAATCTAGTGGCACCTGGGAATTACCAACACTTACAATGATGGCAGTGAGCGTGTTAGCAAAAATTAAATTACAATTAGTTCCCCATTTATACAAATGTAGCAATGTCTTGGGATGTTTCAAGGACCTGTCATTTAATCTAGTGCTATGGCCATTACGTAATTGATTTTGGAAGGCCTATTAATTACCTTAGCACTGAAGAGGCACATCATCAATTTCACCATAGATACATTAATAAGTTGTTAGGGTTTTTTTACCCTTTCTTTAATTGTATTCAGTAACAGTTATACAAGTCTTAGCTTCAAGGAAGGAGTATTGATAGCTAATATCTGAATAAGTTAACAACATCCTCTTTTCAGCTCCTCAATCCTTGATGGCCTCTTTAATAACTTTTCCCTAGAAGCTCTGTTATTAGCTTCCTTCCACCATTTTCCCTTTATTTCTAAGGCATTCAAATCTTTAACATTTTGGTATAATATAGTAAACATTTTGGTATAATATAGTAAACATTTTAAAGATTTTTGATAAAAAAAAGTTAAGAGATATTTCAACATAAATATTATTATATGTTTTTACTGTGATGTTGTTATGATTTATGCAGGTAAAATTTGTTATTTGTTCTGAGTTAATTTCAAAATTTTCCATGATATACAATTGATGTATACAATCTCCAAATCTACTATATATGCATAGGGTACAATGTATTACTTCGATAACTTCAAGATAATCAAAGGGATTACATGACTCGCATCAGTCTTCTGGTTCATTCATTGATATCCATGTTAAATTGGTTTTAGTTAATGAATAATCCATACCGGCAGACTGGGGGAGGGTATTTTCAATAATAATAATAAAGAACAGAACTATTTATCTCTCCTTGCACTTCTTTAAGAGAAGAAATCTCCTAGATCATTGTTTATATTTTGAACCTCTATTTTTTTCTAGATTATTATTATTTTTTTTTAATTTTAAAGTTTTTGCAGATGCAGAGGAGAAGGCTAAAATCCCATCAAAGCCTGCCATCAAGTGCTCTTCCACCTCCACTCATTACATCAATATCATCTCCTCCAGTCATCAATGTGCTTTTATTAATCTGTCCACTAGAAACATATCCTTAGAGATCAGCAAGGTTTGATTTATCCATTAAGTTTGTAATTTATCCATTCATTTTTACATATAATCATGTTTAATTTTTTTTTTATCGCATAGCATATGGAGAATATTTTATTTCATGTGGATTTATGATAAAAAGCAATAAAATCTAGCAATAAAAGGCAATTTACAAAATTTATGACAATTAATGAATTTTAACAACCAAAATAAGAACTTCATTACTGGAGATTTTAACTGTCAAAATACATCATGGGGATACAGGAAAACAAAGGAAAATTGTAATACACTTGAAATCTTGGTAGAAAGTAATGATCATCTTCTTATCCATGATCCAAAGTTACCAGCATCTTTTAACAGTAGATGTTGGAAAAAGAGATACAGCTCAGATTATATATTTGTTACTGAAAAACTAGCGGCTCAATGTATTAAACTCATAGGTCAACCGATCCCTCAATCTCAACATATACCTTTTACAGTAAAACCCCGGGTCAACCAAAACAATAATGCGGTGAGTCAACACCGAATGAAAAGATGGCAGGACATCGCTGCTCAAAAATGTTTGGAGGGATGCAAGAAACAAACAAAAATGAGTTTTTTAAATGAGCAATTCATATGCTACAAACTATTAAGTACAGAATACTGTGTATTGATGTAGCCTACCTGTAATCCTAAAAATGTGATTTTAATTTTAATAAAGAACATAAGTGTAACATACAAAGAGATTTTTGAATTCGTTTGACCTTCAAAACCTTTCAAAAATACGTACTATAATTACATTGCAATATAATTATACTGCAGCTGTATTAGATGTTCATGACTTAACCAAAAAAATTTTTATCCGAAACGGCTCCCCCTCCCCCTTTAGTTCGGTTAACCAGGGTTTTACTGTATCTGTAAAACTGAAGCAGTAATAAAATATGAAGTACCAACGTAGGAGCAGTGCTTATTTTTGGCTTTTTTTTTTCTGGCACCTTTTCTTTGCATTTTTTCACTACTTCCTGTAAAGCATAACTGCAATATCTTCAAGTGAATGTGAAAGAGGATTCTCTCAGATCTTCATCAAGATCATCTCTGCTTACACAGACAACTTCTTGATGTTCATCAGGATGGTAGGACCTCCTCAGCTCATCCCTACCAAATATCTGGAATCACAGCTGCTATGAGAATGTCATTTTGCACTTGATAAAAAAAGTAGGAAACGATCTAGAGAATATGAGGATACATTGGAGGATATGTTAAGTGTGAGAGTTACTGCAATAACAACTTCATGATGAGTACCAGGCACCTTTTTTTCCTAGGAAAAAAGCAATGCGTAGGAGTAACCTTGGTCAAACTCTTATGTTCAGACAGCATTGTCTTAACACCAGGGGTATAGAAAGAGCGAGGAATAATATTATTCGGAAGCTAATAGGAAACACTTGGGATGCAAAAGCAGAGATTTTGAGAACATAAGCTCTGGCCCTTTGTTTTTCGAATGCAGAGTTTGCAGCACCTGAATGGAATGAATCACCACTTACAAACATGTTGCCATGACTATTAATGAAACAATGGTATGTCTTAAGCCAATTCCTATTGAAAAAATCTACCCACTATTTGGAAGTGCTCCATCTCATATCCATATAAATGTGGCAGCAGATCTGGAGAGAATTAAACAGGAAACAGATCTCTGCCATCCACTCTTTGGACATAAACCTGTTAAAAGGAGATTGAGATCAAAAAGACTTTCATGGCCAGAATGAAAATTTTGGCTGGAACACAAAGTGTAAATCAAATTAACAGATGGAAAGACGAGGTTTTGTCTCCAAGTATGGATCTTTATGACATGGAAGACTTTGAACTGCCTGAGGGTCGATGTTGCAAAGTGGGGCATGCTGTCCAAAGGCGAGGACAATTTAAGTGTGTTGCAATCCAGGATGCTCTTTCTGAATTGTCCAAGACTTGATGGTAATATGCGTGATTGAGGATTTGGTGATGGGGAATGATAAGGTCATTGAGACTGCTAATTTTTGGATAGATAAGATTTGTTCCGGGCTCTGTATGTATGTTTCATAACAATGATATACAATAAAAGATATATCTGAAGCCATATACTTTGCTATATCAAGATCTAACAAATGAAGCTACTATTAAATGAATCATTAGATTAAAAGCAAAGAATTACTAAAAAATTCTTAATGGAATTTATTAGAAACACTTACCCACTTAATCAAAGAAATACTTATTATAATCTATTTACCTTTGGTCAAGCTCTTCTAGCACTTTCTTTGTATGTTCAAAAGAACCACTTTTCTCCAGTAGATGAATACAATATTTTTTTATTTCATTGTCTGGTGGCCTCTGACGAATTATATCTAAAACGAAGTTAAGGTATCACTTTGCTATTTACTTTGCTAGCATCAAGTACTATTAGAAATTTAGTGTTAGAAAAAAAGTCTTAAAATAGCAGTTACTGTTATGCAGGAAATGTTTGATAATGTTTACTGTTTTGATGAAGTAATAACCCTTTCACACCAATTCACTTATCTTTGATAGACATTTCAAAATAATGTAACATGATTCCCTTTTTTCATAGCTTTAATCAGTACAATTCTTAATAAATATGAGATACACATATAGATTTATATTAGTATATCAATGTACAGATGTTAAACAATGATTGATCCCGCCCCCTCTCATACAAAGGAAACTAAAAGGAATGAATGATAGCTGATAAATCCATGAAAAAAACAGCATTTATTTTTGAATTATTAACTACATTTTTATATCGGTATTACTGCTATTTGCAGCTTTGATTGCCATTAATCGATGGGTAAAGATTGCAGGAGGTTTTAAAAAATAGTTGTCATGGCTCATTAATCTTTACCGTCATAATCTGCAGTGAATAATAATGCCAAATTGGTTCTTTAAACATTAGAGACTCTACTCAATCCTTCACTTTGAAACAACATGTTCACAGATATTGAGATCGGGAGAAATGCTGAATTAAGAAAGTTGCTTCAGCTTCTCTTGCTTCACGAAATGTTACAGCTCTGATATTGTCAGTGAATTGTTTTTTCTCAGATTTTTAATTTTTTAAAAATGAAAAAAATAATTAAAGTGAAAATCACAGATTAAATAAGTAATAAAATTAACATTAAAATATGAGAAAACCCTTCAATATTTACTTGGCAATAAAATTTATTCAAGTAGGTCTATCATTGTTTGACACCCTGTAAATATGCAACATATTTATATATTTGTTAGTATATCAGTGCAACAATATTATGATTATAACATACAGCTGTTAATCTGCTAGCAAAATTTATTTTATGATTTTTTTTTTTTATTTTACTGTTTTGAAATGAAAAGATCACTTATTTCTCATTTTTACTTCCTGCAAACATTAGTCATGGGAAATTATAGTAATCAGGCTAACAACATCCAAATATATTTTTTTTCCTTTTTACTAATACATCTAATCATTTTAACTTTTTAAAACTTATGTATAAAACAGAATATTAATCATACTGGAAACTGATGCCATTTACTCCCTAGAACAAGTTTAGACTGTTTGTGCAGAGATCTATCCAGGAATTTGGAATGGAAGAAATTAGGACAGTCTTAGCCATTCATTCAATCAAAAAAAAAATAAAAAAAATAAAAGGTTGATCAGAGGAAATTACAAAAAAAACAATGAGCTTTCCAACTGAAAAAAAAAAAGTCAAAAATACTAGATCTCTTTCAATTTCAAATGCAATGGGAAAAGATTTACAATCTCTACCAACCAACCTCCACTTGGTAAATGTGCATATGAATGAGAGGATGTCTGTTATTGAGACTTTAGTGGGCACAATAACTCCAAAAATAAGTAACTGATCTTCACCAAACTTCATATTTAACAGTTTTGTGTTATTATCTATAACCAATTAGATTTTGGAATAGATCGGCCATTTAAGACATTTTATGTAAGGGCCAAAACATTGAAACAACTTAAGAAAAATGCATTTAACAAATGAAATTTTATATTTGAAAGTTAAATATTGTTGGCCATGCCTAATTAAATTTTTCTTTGTAGTCTCTGTTTTTGGATACTTCATAATACATGTTGTTCTGAAGTAATTAAAAAGTAATGAACATCAAACTTTATATTTGAAGGGTTAAAATATAATTGTTCAGCCCTGATTAGATTTGTTTTTGTAGATCCTCTTTAGAGGTACTTCACAGTAAGAGCTATATACTGTGCACTTAAGATTACATTGATGCATAATGTCCATGCATTTTTATATTTGAAAGTTTAGAATTACTTCTTACAACTTATTAAATTTCTGCACTAAGGCTGGGCGCACACCAAACAAGAAAAACTGTTTTGAGCAAAACTGCTTCGAGGAAAACTGTTTTGAGCAAAACGGAACAAAAATTGTTGCCGGGAAAATCAGAGCCAATATGGATTCCGATGATGAGATGGTTGTAGTTATGTGGTACTGGCTACAGCGAACGTACAATGAAAGAAAAAGAAAATGCATATGGGTTCATCCTATAAATCAAAAAAGAGCATGTGAATGCACGTTGGATAAATTTATTGTGGAGCTACGATCGGATGAATCGAAGTTTAAGAACTTTACCCGAATGACAATAAACACATTTGATTATATATTAAATGTTGAAAGCATTAGAACGATGGATACGAACTACTGCAAAAGCGTGACCGCAGAACAAAGACTTCTAGTAACCCTATAAGCAACTAAACATTTTATTACAATAGAAATGAATTAGAATGAATACTTGTGTACAAAATGTACATACAAAATTAAAAATAATACTGTACTTTGATAATAAAATCAACATGAAATACATAATAAAGTAAATAAATGGTATTAATAAATAAATAAATAAAATTAAAATAATAAATAATAAATAAATTAAAATAAATAAATAAAATTAAAATAATAAATAATAAATAAATTTATTTATAATAAATAAATTTAGAGGTTGATATCTATGTTGATTTTGTAATCTTTGTTGTTTCAAAAGATTACAAAATCAAAATAGATATCAACCTCTGAAGCCAAATAAATTTGCTCGGTGACCGAGCAATGGTCCATGCTTCTGCTACGAGCATGCTCAAAACTGCCTGGTCATCCAGCAAAACATTTTGCTGGTTTGGTGTGCGTGACTTGTATTCAAAAGCATTGAAAAAGCATGCCAAGGCAAAAATGCGCTTGCTCAAAGCAGTTTTGCTGGTTTGGTGTGCGCCCAGCCTTACAAATCCATTACATGAGCCACTTTTATTGAAGGGTCAAAGAACATTGCACTGATTTACATCAAATTTCATATTTAAAAGCTTAATCATATCAGCCCCCCCCCCCCCTTATCGTATTAACTTTTGGTGATTATACACCCAATCCAAGATCCTATTTTCTTAAGGTCTCAGAAATATACTCTTTTGTAGCTCAACTAGTGCTGTGATGTATAATATTTTTTTTGATATTAATGCATGGTTACAGTATGTGGATTGGGGCGATTAGATTTCAACTTATATATAATAAAGTTAAAAATCGACTTTATTTAGGGCTGCTCTCTAACTAATAAAGTATTTTATTTTATGAAAGATTTACTTTTTGCTTGAAATGGTGAAAGTCTTATTATGTGTTAAGAAGGTGAATTTGATCTGTTTATCATTGGGTCACTCCAGATGAAGAAACAGTCAAAACTGAGCTCATACAATAATAATAATAATAATAATAATAATAAAAAAAAAAAGAGACAGATTCAGAATTCACCTGTCCTATTCTTTTTATTTCTAACCCTTTTCTTGTCATGATCATTAATTATTATTTTTTTTATAACATACAGTAATTTATATTTCTAAAGGATACTTAATATTTGGGTATCATCTGGATTACTTCGGATGCCATGGATAATCGGAAATGAAAATTTTCCTTCAGTTAAATCTTCACAGTAACTTTTATTCTCTGTGTACTGAATAAAAAATATTAGTCAATGGATTAAAATGCAATTTCATAATGAAATTTTTTCTTAATAAAATTCTTAAAGCATTATATTTAATATTTTTATTCAGTCATTGAAGCTGAGAAAGCTGTTAATAATAAAAAATAGCATTACTGAAGTGCAATGTAATTACCAATATTATATTTAAAAAATGTAAATTAAATATATTGAACAACTTAAGAAAAAAAAAAACATAAAAAAAAATAGGATAATTTAGTTTTGAAACTGGATGTTTAGAATCTTCACAGAGCAAAACAGACTAAAAGTTTAGATCAAACTTAAGCAGCAAAAAGAAAACAAAAAAAGAACTCTGAGTTTAAACTTCATAAATGGCACACACAACAAAACTTGAAGTAGTGATCTTGACTGATCACTAATCAGTGATCACTGGGAGGAGAGTGGTGTACTAAGAATATCCTTGAAATAAAAGAGATTAAAAATATACCAGATGTGCAATCGAAGTAATGCATTACATAATATCTGGATAGGCAAATATATTTCTTCAGTTTATTGGTCTTCTGAAATCTTAGTTCTTGTCTAAGTTTTAACTTTTTATTCTGTTATTCTGATCTTGCTTTTGAAATTTTTAGGGATCATCTTTACATCTGTTTACAGCTACAGAAGAACCAAGAATATACTTTTTTTTAAGTAAATGTTAAAATCTGGAGAAACTGTAATGTTTATACTTAAAAATTCTATGAGAACAAAGAAAAATACCTTGAAATTCAAGTTGTAAGGAGAAATGAAGTCTTTAGAAAAAACATGCATAAAACTTTAACTAGGTTCCACTGATATCAAAGCTGATATTGCTAAAGGATTGAAGCAAAAATATTCCCAAATGGAAACTATCTTTTTAGAGAAGGAAAACATAGTTTTCCAAATATTTTTTCAATTAAAAATAAGACAATTTCTATCAAACTGATCATGAAGGATGTATAACAATTAAAAGAAAATGATTTTGTCTATGATTTTTTTTTTTAATGAAAAATTATGTATTACCTCTTCTGAACACAAATTAGCATAATCATCTCTAATTTGAAAGTAAAGACCAAGGAGGGCAATTAAAGTTGAAAAGTCACTGTAAGTAGAAAACAACCAACAAAATATTATTAAAACATTGTTTGTTAATACAGTCCCATAATTTAAAATATAAAAGCTTCTTAAAATGTGGAAATCCTTATCAATAAGAGAAATAAAAAGGCATCATATCAAACAATTGCATTAATATGCGTTTCCTAAATAATAATTCACCATCATAAGAAATATTTTCTTTTTTTTTTTATTGTTATTGCAATCTTAAGGATTTAAATTACTGCAATATTAGCCTTAATGAAAAAGGATATATAAATCCAAATTTTCTACTTTCTTAAACAGAAGAAACTCAAGATAACAGTCATTCCATTTTGAGAGATGAAAAATACAAATATCAATGGATGGTAAAAGAAGGCATTTATTGTTATGGTAAAATTGTTCAAATTATAGAAATAAGAAGCAATAATGGAATTGTTATTTATTATTTGGCTGTGTGTAATAATGCAAGATTTACAATGGTTATTCTAATCCAAGAAAGATTATTATCATGTAAATGATAAAACTTCAACTAGGCAAAAAATGAAATGAACAACAAATTAACAAAATTCAAAAGTACAACAAAAAAATTAAAATTAAAATATGTAAAGTTTATAAAGTAAAATGCAAGAAAATGTTCTAACATATCCAAACGAAACCAGGTTGTGAATTTTAATTGTATATAGCTTTATTTTTAATTAGTAAATTCCTTTCTTTTAATCAGGTTTGCTGGCTTTATTGTTGAACACTTACTTAAAATGCAAGAAGGTTATTAGATATTTATACATATAAAATGACAACTTTAAATTAGAAATAAAGACACAGAACAATCATAGTCTTGTGAGATCAGCTAAGATTTATATCTGAATGAATTATTTAGAAGAATTTGAATTATTTCAAAGCAAAACGTGAAAGGGAATTAAAAAAAAGAAAGAAAAAAAGGTAAAATTAGTAACAATGAATTCAAGAGCAGAGGCTGACACAAAACATCTAACGCTGCTAATAAAACCTCCAAGCTTAGCTTCAGTATCTACCTATGCATCACTAGAAATTCCTAAGTGATTAGGAATCTATCAAAAGTTCAAAGTGCTATAATTCAAATTATTCAAACATTTGTAATGAATAAAATATGCTGTGCCTTATTAGATATCACTACTTTGATCAGTGCATTCATGAAATCCTTATAGAGCCCTTAAATTTTGTGACTTGCTTGTTTTAATGCTTTGCATGATTTAAAATGTTTTTAAAACTGAAATTAGAAGGGAGGTTTTACTGAATCATCTTTTGCAGAAATATATTTTAATGCTACATCATGTCGCATTCTCTTGATGAACTATTAATTTTTGTGATATTCTCCTGTAGAGGATTTAACTTTCAAGTTCATATCTGAAATTGCTCGAAGTTAATCTCTTCTTAAAATATACGTTCAGAAAAAACAAAGAAAAAAATGAAATTAGCAGACAGTTCAATACTGCCATTTTTAAAGATACAGTCGGACCCTGATTTAACGAATTCATCGGGACCGAGAATTGTATTCGTTAAATCGGGGGTTATTCGTAATATCGGGGTCCAAAATAAAAAATTTCTGACCTTAACCTTATGGAACAGCCCTAATAAGCAACTACACAAAAATATCCATAAATAGATATTGTACATTTTTTATTCAGCAGCTAATAATACAGCGAATAATTATGCACTAGTTAATTTTAAATTTTAAATTATGTAATGAGTAATGTTTGACAATTTCCTTGATTCCTGACTCAAAAAAGTTCTTTTTCGCAGAAAATACAGCGTCATTTATATCCTGCTGTATTAGGTATGTTTAAGTATGTTTACCCAAATTAAAAAAAAAAATTTCGGCTGTTAAAATATTTTGTTAATTCGCGGTTTTTTATTCGTGAAATAGGGGGTTTTGCCTTCACTTTAATCGGGGAAAAAGAAAAATTCGTTAAATCGCGAAATTCGGTAAATAGGGGTTCGACTGTAGATGTTTAGAACATGCAATTGAGAGATTCTTTCTGAATCGCTTGTCTTTTGCATCTATACAATTATTCATATGTCGACAAACAAAAGTTTTATTATTAAAATTTTGAATAATTTAAAAACACAGAAATGTGGGTTTTTCAATGCTAATTTATTTGTATAATGCACAGGTTTTGTGAAGATCATGTAGCAAGTTCAATGACTAATCAAATGTTTATTCCATATTTCTTCCTAATTTCTTCCCTTCTGGAACTATTATTATAAATCCACAACATACTCACATAAATAAATGCGATAAAGCATA
>JAFIDM010000003.1:65093060-65134289 GCA_023159025.1 Thereuonema tuberculata
ATATATATATATATATATATATATATATATATATATATATATATACACATACATACATACATACATACATATATACTTCTTTAAAAGTCTTAAAATCTTTGTAATGAACAATAACTGATGTCACGAATTTAAGACAAAAATTAAGGAGAAAATCACAGAAATTTAATATCATTTATATGGCAAATAGCAAATGTATAAATGGTAACTTACAGCAAACTGGCATTGTGCAACATTTGAATAACTTCTCCAATGATTAGCAACTTATCTTCTGGGACCTCCATCCAATAATTGAATGCCTGTAATAAATACAACAGAAATTAGAATCTAAGCAATGTGCTCTGTACTACTATAGATTATTTACCCCTAGAATTTCTCTGAAACAGAATAAAACTCATTATTTTGAAGGGCTACAAGTTTGTCCTGGCCAAACAAGCTTCCATTAATTTCTGAACTTTTTTCAGTGAGAATTGTCTCTCAAACCCTATGTAAAAGTCCAAACCTCCACTAAAGTGGGAATATCAGATGTGTCTTTATCTGACATTCCAAATCTCCAAAATCTTCTTGGTAATAAATATATTTAATAAGAGCAATGGTGTATTAGAATGCATAATGAAATTGCTCAAACGAAAAGATATTCTGTTAAACCTAAATATCATCCACACCATTTTGCAATATAATGCCCACAACTATGGTACCAACATGACAAATTTATTTCTGTAAATAAATATCAAGATATGATCCTTCTGAAATAAATATGAATAAATTCACTACCACCACCTCAAGGTTGTACTAATTCATAAAGTATGGAACTGTCTGGTAGGTCCTAGTAACCAAGTAGGTTCAAAGGACAATAACTAATATCTAAAGCATAAATAACCAAATTAACTCATAGAACTATAGCAGTGAAACAAGCTGCTTCAGTTGCCTTCTTCCTAGAGAGTTGTACTCGCAATCTCTCTATGAAGAAGACCATAGGAACAACTTGTCCAAGAAACGGATAAAGTGGAAGAGGCAAACTTCATGTAAAACTCATCAGCTCTTGAAATAGGCTCAAGGAACCGAGCAGAAATATTGAGTAATGGGAAAATCTGAAATCTGTAGTGTTGGTCCCCAAACCCATATATATTTTTGAAGTACTTCATGTGTACATTCATCTCACAGAAGGGCATTAAATTTTGTGACTTCTCCTTGTTAACCTTGTGAAGGTTTTAATAATGCTGTTAGTTGAACTATCATGACTAGTTCATGCTCCAACTTAATGAATAGCTATCTTTTGAGACTTGATCCATTTTTTTGGCAATTGTGTTTTGCTTAAAAGATTTGTGTTATGCAATTCAAGAAGAATACTTTTATTTTGGGCAAGGGGAAAGATGGTTGGTTGGTTAGTAGACTTTAATGGCGCAAAAGCACCTGTGGCTAAGATGCGCCAAAGGGTCAAATAGGAATCCCCCCCCCCAAAAAAAAAAAAAAATAAATAAAGTTGTCATCAAAATTTCAGAAAGAGTAGAGATAAGATCCCTGTAACCAATAATAAGAAGAAGAAGAAAGAAAGAAAATAAGAGCATGAAATTTATACTTCATAAAATTCTAGATTTCAGAGGAGGTTGCTTTAACTATTCACCTTAAAATATTATAAATATCCCTAAATTCTATTTTCAGTTTAGGTGTAAATGGATAACAATATTAAAATCAAAATTATTTAACATGCTGTAATATCGTATAACTTAATAAACAAACCAGCACATATCTAAATCAAAATGAATATTTTCTCTCTGTTTTAGTTATGGGGAAGGAATTGGGAAAGGCCATTTCGTCCTTCTGCAGACTCGTCAGCCCAATCCCGCCTTCCCCTGATAACCCAACTAGAGAGGCAAGATCCCTTTCTGGTGGTCAACAACCAAGCTGGCTGTGACCCCCCAGAGCAAGAAAAGCAAGAAAATTAAAAAGTGTGTAAAATCCCACACATGATACCTCATTCCTCCAGAGCGAAGGCTATGAAGGCATTTAACCAACTAAAAACCTTTTCCCAATTCCTTCCCCATAACTAAAACAGAGGCAATATTCATTTTTATTTAGATATGTGCTGCTTTGTTTATTAAACAATATTAAAAATTTATCAGAAATATCACAGTACATATATTTAAATTTTTCATAAATTATTAACTGCTCAAGTAGTGATATTATTTATAAGCCAACAATTTTGTAACTCAAAAGACTTATAAAAATCCAACTTACCTTTGCAAGCTTTGTCCTAATCTGTTTTCCTGGATTTTGAAGAATATAATAGTAGGGTTGTAGTAAAGCCTAAAGAAAAAAATAGAAGTCAAAATAGAGCAAAAAGATTTTTTTGTTTTTTCAGAATTGTATTTTTCCCCCTTAAGGCCCCCGACGCACTTGCATATATATCCACGAAGTCGTAAAATCTTCCCCTCTTCCACTTTTATTGCTGCCCTCAAGCAATGTAATAATTGTTCCTATTGTGATCACCCCTTGTTGCTGTGGAAAAAATATAGATTTCGCTGTATATGTACGTGTTGTTTTCTGACCTCAGGCGAATTGAGGGTTCTCTAATGAACCCTTCCCTGCGGAGGGGAGACTCAATGTTGCGGTATTTTACGACTTCGTGGATAAATATACGCAAGTGCGTCTTAAGCCTAAAAGATATTCTTTTTCATTTTGTTGAATTACCTCAAGGTGGATCTGATTCTGTTTTGTTTTATTTTTTGCTTCTTTGTTATGGTATTCAGGAAAAGGGTACTTGAGACCTACTGGCCATGGACTTTACCTCTGCACCCAACCTTTGTCTACTAGTTAGGGACACTGAAGCAGATGGCATGGAGGGGGATCTAAACTAGCCAATCAATTGTCTGGTGGAATAATTTTTTTTTTGGGACTCTTGTGTTTTGTTTTTGAAGAGAAATTTAGTAGTCTGCTGGTAATTTCCAATGAAGCAAGTTGGTTTAAGGGAAAATGAAGTCCTGTGTCATAAGTTACCTCAGAAGACAAGAGTGAGCTTTAGGGAATTTCCCTGCCTTGGACACCTCAATCTGTGATTCACTGATCAATGACAGATAGAAATGTTTATCTGACTGAAGACAAGTAATTTTTAAGAATGAATTCAAAAATAAGATCTTCTATTTCCCTGTATGCCATAATTATAGAAAAAGCAAATGCTGCAGGAGGTAGGTGAACCAGAGTGGGAGTTACTGATTTCATCTAGATTTTATTGTCTAATCAAACCTTGTTTGTTTTTTGTTTTTTATTATTTGACTAGAGTAATAATTTAAAAGGAATAAGTAGTAGAGATATGATTAGCATAGTTTAAATCCATTATAAAAGGTTTTTTTAGTATAAGATCAGGACATAGGCCCTCAGGTAATATACTAATTTATTGATACATTAAAGGAAGAAAATTTTTTATTTTTTTTATTATGATTTTTTTTCTATAAAAAGTGTAAACTTACGTTATAGATTTTTTTTTCTAGAAAGAAGTAAGATTTTTTTTAGTAAGCTCTGTTTGTAGAATTTTATAAAAATTATAATTATAAACAAATTGTATTCAAACCTTTTTTGTAAATATTATCTTACAAATTCTTTTGCTTAATAAAACCCATTTGTTACTTGTTTTAAATCAATATTTTATTTTGTGGTTTTTATCCTAGTTAGGACCTTTAACTCCGCGAATAGATAATTTAATGAAGTAAATAATTAAATTTATGTTGACCTGCATCTGGTCAACTCGAGTTCTTAGTATTAAAGTAAATTTAGTATAAGTAATCAAACTAAGCTATATGCATACATACGAATACCAATTTTATAGTATATACACATTTTTTTAATATCAGCATCATTTTTGATTGCACTGAGATAGAATACATCCAGCACATATGACAATGATATAAATGCAACTTAATAATCATGCTAATTTCTTTGCCCTTTAGAATGCTTTTATTTTTTAAATAAGAAAAAGAAAAGAATGTAAGTGAATGTTACCTTATCATGATGTTGATCATCGCCTTTCCCTAATCCACTATTTGATGTTAGAAGGGACATGGTGCTATTTACAAAAGAAAACATTATCATCAGAAAATCATAAGCAAAATATGTTACTTATTTACAGATAAATACTCTGTAAATACTAATACTAAATTTCTAAGTTCTAAATACTATTTTTTTTGGAGGAGGATAGAAAAACTAAATTCTCGCTGGAAAAGATGCTAGAATGTTAAGAATTAAAGTTGGTGGTCAACAGTTATGGACAAAGATGAATGGCGGCTTCTTTTATAGTAAGCCAAAACTCTTACAGATCACAACAATAATACAAACCCACATAGAATGGTGGCAAGGCAGTAACGGAGCCCTAAAAAAGGGCAGGAAGAAGAAAGGACAATCCAAACCTCTAGCAGAAAAGACTGCTACTAAAATACTTCTTTCAGGTTAAGTTTCTGTGACTACTCATAGCTCTTTTTGGTATCAATCCTTTTCATTATTCTCACTTTCAATCCAGAGAACTGTTCTTCCATCGTGGCAATAGATGTTTTAGATTACAAGAACTGATACTATCTTAAAAGTCTATTTTTATTTAACATTTTTTCAACAAAATCTCCAAACATTAAATCATGTGATTCAAACAAATATTTAAATAAAACTTCAAAGCTGGCACTGACTTTGTTTATCGCGTCTTCTGTGTCATAAACAATGAAAACGAAAAAAATTAGCTTTTTTTTTTTTTTTTTTTCCCCATAAATTGTAAAAACCAGAAGCTATTTATTATAATTATAAATAATTGATTATGTTGATTATTGTTTTGTTTTTCTCTTCAAAAAAGTTCTACATTATACTTTGATTTTTTTTTCTACTTTTTATTTTTGCAACAAAGCTTCTTTTTTTCTTACTCTAGTGACTTTTTGACTTATTTGTTATTAATATTTATTTACGGATCTACCTTTAACTGGGTTGACAGTTCTTTAATTTCATTGAAAAAACTAACAGGAAAAAAAAAGTCAAAGAAATATCTAATTATCAAAACAAATATATAAATACTTTGTTTTTTTAAATGACACTTGAATAGTTCCAAGTTTCTTTTTCTACTTGAAATACATTTTTATTATTATTTACTTTTCTGTCAAATCATTATATAAATGCTTAATTACTAAAGATAATAGCTTTAGGGATATTTCAGTTCCAGAGACTGATAAAAATGTTTTTAGCTACAGTAAATGCACAATGGCTTTTTGATAAATATCAGATAAACAAAATATTTCTTTTTACTGAATTCTGAGCAGAATGAGATTAAAAACATGCTGAAAATTCCAAAGTTTCATCATTTTAATATTTAAAATCCAATTCCTCTCTTTCTGAATTAAACAAGAAATTCAAAAAACCAATTAGAAAAAGAAAAAACAAAATAAAATAGTTTCCCAATCTTAAAACTACTGAAATGAAACTTATCCTCCACCCAATTTAAATTTCCAAATGGCATTTAAGGTGTAAGATCCAAAATAGCTCTGCTTCCAGATAACCTAAACTTTTGCCAAGAGGGGTATTCATTCTGATTTCTAACAATTGAATTGGAATAACAATCAAGCATTTTAGACCTGGTTTTTCTAAGCAAAGACAAGAAGCTTAGTTAGAAGATTCTTAATAAGGTGGCAATGAATGCCCTTGCCATGAAACTCAGAAAATTCTTTTATGTGTGCATTTAACACAATGTTGAGAAACGAGGTCTCTTGTTGGATGTGTATTTCAAAATCCACTTGAGATTCTGATCATTATACGTATTTATCTATTATTATAATATCACTATTAGTCAAAAAGGTGTTCTTTGGCAAAGAAACTTGTTAAAGAGGGAGCCTTTTCAAATCTGTAGTGATTATCTTCTCTTTATAAAAATGTATTTTCACAACTGTTTTTAGCAATACCTTGCTATCATTAATATATATGTTAGAATGTATAACATACGGTACCACTTTAGCGTCTGCTCTACCAGCTCAGTCCACAAAAGCTTCAGGTGGTAGAGCACGGAAGCCTATAGAGTACATGCTAAAGGAATACCTAACACACATATATAAAAGATATTATGTTCTCTTTATAAAAATATACTTTGATAATTGTATTCATCAATACTATTACAATCAGTAATATACATATCTAATGATGAGCTGCTGAAATTTTTATGGAAATGATTGTTGCGAGTAGTTTTAAAATATTTCAAATGCTAAAAGAACTTTTATTTAATGAAAACATAAATTGAAAGCACAAGTACAGTCTCTAGAATAGGCTATTAAATAAATAGCAATTGCAATAGATTTGCAATTCTATATCATTTCTGTGATTGGTTGATGGAATCAATATGTATGATTAGGTAAGGTAAGGTGAGATGAGGTGTGTGGGGGTAGGGGCAAAGCTCCCCCACAATTAACAAAAGCTTGTTATTTAGAGAAAAATAAAATAATCCAAAAGTTTGTTGGGGTTGGTGGTGCTTCCTTCACTTCCTACTGAATATTAAACATGTTTCAACAAATGTATAATGAAAAGATCTGGGCTATTTAATGCTAAATCACACTCTAGACCAGGGTTTCTCAACCTTTTTTTACCCAAGGACCCCTTTTCCCTTCTTTTTTTTTTTTGGTGGACCCCCTCATAGCTAAAGAGTAAAGGGGTTATATTAATAATCAATGAAATAGTAAATGATTATGCTTTATTTTGAATGAAAACTAATTTAATGCAAATAAATTATTCTAGAGTGGTAAATAATACATATTCTATACACTGGTAAATAATTCATAATAAACCATTTTAAAATAAGTGAGATTCAATGAGATCCCTGTGGACCCCGGTTGAGAACCCCTGCTCTAGACTAATGAGAATTAAAAGACTCGTCAAATTTTGTTTTTTATAACAATTTCATGCTTTACAGTCCTACTAGGTGAAATCCTCCATATCAGTAGGTTCAGGAGATTTTTTTTTTTTTTTTAACAAAGTTAAAAAAAAAAGAATAATATAGAGACCTGAGAATTTCTTATTTTTTAATATTGTGATCCTATATTCTCGATTAAAGGCGGCTTCAACATAACTTGGTTCTGAAGGAGAAGTGGGCCATGATAATAGGATATATTCTTCTATGAGGAATTTTCCCACTCCAAGTAAGTTTTACTCCATATTTCAGCCCACTTCCTTCAGGAGATGATGAGAATTACATGAACTTTGCTGCTTCCACTTTGTCTGTGTGTAGGACAAGCTGTTTCCGTGGCTTTCTTCCTAGTGTGCTCACTATCTCTCTCTAGGAAAAAGGCCATGGAAACAGCTTGTCCAAGACACGGATAAAGTTCATATAATTCTCATCATCATCTGAAGAAGGCTCAAGAACTAAGCCGAAATATTGAGTAAACCTCACTTGAGTGGGAAAATTCCTCATAGAAGAGTATATCTTACTATGAAGGCTTCAATTTTCAAACAATTAAAATTCTATTTACTCAGCAACAAATCAATATTGTTCAGACTCATTCAACTATTATTATATCAAATCAACATTGCGGATTTGACTGCATTAAATATATATATTTTTACTGATTGCTTAAATAAAGTAAACCAATCTTCAATTTCAGTTGATCTCTTTAGTCACACAGATTCTACTTCAATTGTCATCGACCAATTTTCAACTGATCTCTGCAGCCATCGCCCGAAAACGTGATTCGTCACGGAGCAACAAATTGACTCACGAAATTGTGATTAATGTTCGTATGCCTTTCCTTTCAGGAACTTCATCGTTATAATTATAAATATCTACTATTGAAATATTGAAGAGGTTTCTTATTATTATTATTTAAATCTAAATTATTCAAAATAAAAATCATATAAGTGCAACAAAAGAATAATTAATTAAAAGTAAGTAAATTTTAGTAAATATATTTAATAAATTCGATATTAATTGTTTATTTCCTTTCTAAATCAAAACTTTTTAAGTTTTAAGAACGAAATTAAAAGAGAATCCTTAAATGGAATAATATCAGTTTCTTCAAAATAATAATGTAAAGAAAAGAAAAAAACTATTAATAGTTTTTCTTTTAATAATAAGAATTCAAATTAAAATTCTCTTCATATTTCGACAAGTAATGTAATAATATAATATAAAAATTGAAAAAAGTTTTACAAGTTTAAAATTTACAGGATTTCAACGAAAATGTACCTTTTTTTTTTTAAGTTGCGTTTACAAATCTTCTTATGGACGAATCAATTCTTTGGAATAGTGTAAATAAAAGAAAAGAAGAAAAAAAAAAGAGACTAATTAAAACTAAAACAACTCGGTTGAAATCTACAAATTCATTGATTCATTCCTCATTATTCGCGATAATTCATTAGAATTACAGACTTCCTTAGAAAGCGGAAGGAACGACACCGGAAGTTGAACAACTGCTGCCGTCTGGCGAGTGTTTAAGAAAACAATTTTTGCCGACAGATTCACTTCCGGTACTTCTGTAGTATTTGTAATGCGACTTAATTCTATTTCATTCAGGTTAAGTCAGTGGCGTAGAAGAAATAGATTTTTTTTCCTTAGTCAGATTTAATTTGCTTCAATAAAAAACCAGCACAGATCAGTTTCATCTCGTCAACGGAAATTTGGGTAGGGATTCCGATGCCCCGATATACGTAATAATACGTTGTTTTTAGCAACTTCTGTACAATTATTGATCAGAAATTAAATATGAAAAAAATCGTAAATATTTGAATAGTTTAATACGAAATATACAATTAGTTGCTAAGTAAGAAAGCATGTCAATATTAAATGAAATGATAATATTTTTTTTAATAACGGAGTCTGTATAATTAACTATTTTCATTTGTTTTTTTTTAAGTGCAAATGGAATTGGATTTTCAGAATTAGTTAAGAGCATATGGAATATTATTTGAGATCTTAAAACATATTTTGACATTGCTTGGATATATTATGAATCGCCTATAAAAGCTCAGAAATTTGCAATAATGAAGAAAATATATGAACTATATAAGTTGATTATTAATTATTTTATTAACAATATATTGAATTGTATGTTCAAATAAACAACAAGGACTTTACGCATTGCATTTATTTCGATGAAGTTTGCTTGTATGATAACTTATAATCCTTAACAAATCATAGCAACTGCAGCTTTGTAGCCTCTGTTATTTAAAGAGTTGTTGGAATTAATAATTTATAATCGTCAGAATCAATATGGAGCCTCTAAAGCTAAAATAAGCAATAATAATTCACAATAAAAGATCATTTAAGAAATTCCTGTGTTGGCATTCCGTTGGCCCCAAATGATTGTTCCCTTTGACCTCTGTACTGAGACTGTTTACTGGTGACTACTCCTAGCAGATGATCGCGAACGAGTGTGAAACAGCTGTTCTAGGATGTCCCTTAGTAACACTTGGTCTCACCAATTGATGTTTATTAATAATTTATATTTTCTGAAATGTGTGTTTTGCATAGGAGTTTTAAAAGAGATTAACTGATTGTGCAAATAGATGATCGATTAATTTTTTCTTTTTCTTTTTAATTTTGATTTATATTTCTTTTTCATTTCAGTAACATAAATAAATAAATATACAGGTGATTGAAAGAACCACTATCACCTATTTTTCTCAAAAACCATAAGATACAGGTTGTTTAATGGGAAATTTTCATTACCAAATAGTATCAAAAGAATCGAATGGTTATTTTGCTAATGTAAACTAGAAACTGGAAGTTGGAGTAACCGGGGTCAGCCTTGAAATTTCAAATTAGAACATAGGTCATATGGGGTATAAAAAGAAACCACTTTTTTCTCTAACGTTTCTTGTTTATTCACCATTCAGGAAGAAGAAAATGATGGCACCTGTCATCACGTTACTCATCGGAACAATTGCAGATGTTCAAAACAATGAAATTGACAATGGTCAATCAGTGTACAAAATGTGGAATATATTGCGGCCTTGCTTAACAACCCTGCTATTTTGAAATAAAGCGCATATCTGTCCTAGGATTAAAAAAAAAACCAGTGGTAAAATTGGTTCACATTAATTGATGAATTTAAAAGCAGACAGTTTCGGAATATTTTGCTTATTCCATCATCAGAAAGCAGCACGGACATATGGGACAACACAAGACCAATGACATGTGATGATCAGGGACAGCTAATAACAATGTCCATCTGTATGATCACATTTTGGGATAAGAATTTTTGTTGCTGGCAAGTGACAGCAGACAGTTCCTGAAAAAATTTACCACGGCCAGCAGATGGCTATGCTGATCAATAGTAGGAATTGCCTTAAGCCTCTGTTGATCCTGTCCATGGTGAGGGTGACAGTAGTTATCTTTAGCCAACCAGAACAGCATTTTGTGTAGTGTATGATATCTGTTCAATATCTATATTACTCTAGCTATCCTGAAAAATCAATGAGAGAGAAATCTAATCACATGATTATCGGTCAATTCTTAATGGTCTGTGTAGGAACACAAAGCATTAAAGGTTTGCTGAATAGCAAAAAGGAATAATCTGGATTCCATATTGATAGAAAAATCCAGAAAATTCCTTCGCAATTAGCATAAGTTTATCTTTCTAATGTTTTTGTAGGTGACCAATGTATCCCTCAGGAGAATAATACTCACATATGCATTCATCACATAAAGAGGGACATCATCTTGTTAAGTTCTGGATTTTTCAAAATTCCAGATTGGGAGTTCCACTGAACTACCTTGATTTATGAACTTCAGTTGAATGTTGCCCACGTCTAGTTACTGATATTGGTTCTGGCCACTGTTTGGAGGAAGGTTGCTGAACCCTAGCTTAGGCTACTTGGATTAGCTTCAGAATTTTAATTGACATAAATGGATTTTCGTGATTATCCCAATTTCTAGTTTCATTTCAAAAGCTAGCTTTTAGGTTTCATAAATTCTTGTTTAACAACTTTTTAACATACGATACTGTGTTACTGATGATTTCTATATTTTATTTTAGAATAATTGTACAACATTAATTGACTTTTTTTCCCTTTCATTTTAGATCCTTTTTATCTGAGAAATGAAGCTTGTGTTGGAATGCTGACCATGAATTCGCATACTATTATTTCCAAGAAAGTTAATGGTGATGAAACAAACCAAATATCACTTTTAGATTTACCTTGGGAAGATATATTGCATCGTCATATTCTTCCTCGTCTTAGTTGGCAGGACCTTTTTAAGTTAAGAAGATGTTCAACACTTTGCTCTCAGCTTATTTCTGATTATTTCTGTAGTCTTAGAGAAGTGAACTTAAATGATATCAGTTCAAGATTTAGTGGTGAAGCTTTTCAGGTTATCGTTCGAGAAAACATAAATTTGACAAAATTACACTTACATAATTGTAAATGGCTGAGTGATGAAAAATTGCAGCCGCTGTTAGATAAAAATCCTGGACTGGTTTCAGTCAATCTATCAGGTTGTTCTGGACTTTCAAGCTTAATAGTGCATACTTTAGCTCTCAAATGTAACAACCTCCAGCACCTACTTCTTCATAACTGTTATTGGTTAAATCCTGAGTCACTAATGATTCTTGCTGCCCATTGCCCCTTGCTAAAAACACTAGATCTAACTAGTTGCTGGGAAATAAATGATGCTGCAGTAGTTTTTGTTGTTGAAAGCTGTCGCAGGTATTTCTAAGCTTCCTTATCTTTATTAAACATATTCTCTTTTTATTTATTTATTTATTTATTTTCTTTTTAGTTGATAACTTCAACATAGTCAAAATTTAAGCCATCATTAACCTAGTTCTTAAGGCATTTTTAAGTCTAACTCATGTATTAAATATAAACCTGTTATAACAGGCCTTTTCTGAAAATGAAAAATCAGGAGCTATTTGTAGGTTTTGTTATGTTTAGAGGAAATATACTTCATTCCAAATTTCTATGCAAATTCTGATAGAAGAGTTGTAACTTATGACCTGATGAATCTAGAGGGATTTTCCCACTCTGGTTGAGGTTCACTCAATATTTCGGCTCAGTTCCTTGAGTCTTCTTCAGATGATGATGACATTTGCAAACTTCATATAAATCTCATCACCTCCCGAAGAAGTCTCAAGGAACAGAGCCAAATATTGAGTGAACCTCACCCGGAGTAGGAAAGTCCCTCATAGAAGATTATCTCCTATTATCATGGCCCCACTTCTTCTTCGGAACCAAGTTACAGTATGTGTAAACTTTATCTTAAATGATATTTTTTGTTTTTGTGGCTTAATGGATGAGCATTGCTGAATAATACAACTGGAGCTGTGAAACAGCTGAGAGTTAAAAAAAAAATGCTCCGACCCAACAACTCTTTGTAGATCTGAATGTATTAGGATCATATCTTCAAGGTGTAAGACAAACATACCTATTATCATGCAATGGTAGAACACGGATAAGATGAAAAGATTGCACATTTTCCCAAACATACATTGAGTTGCTTCCAGTGGGAATTTAAGGCAGATATTTCATCCTTTTTAAGAGTTGTCCACCAGAATTGCCTATTTTATTGAAAGATCACAGAGAATGTGAAAGATTGTGATTTCACTCCCACTCCCATCAGTGGAATAAGAAAAATAAAGAATAGAAGAAAATTTACTGCAACCAGTGCAGTTTGAAAACCTTAGTAAATTTGTTTACTCTTTACTCTTATTTGTTCTTTCAGATCACACTACAAGAAGCTCAAGTGAGATCCACAATCTCCAAGTTGGTCATCCAATCAGGAAATCTAGCTGACGAGTTCTAATAGTGATGAAGCAGCTGTGTTATATTGCATTCATGATAATTTACTGTGTTTTTCAGAGAATGTGCATGTTTTCATCTTATTCATACTATCAGAATTTTTTACCTATCTAGTGATTTCCAAAAACTATCTCTGAAAACAGATTCTATAGGATTACAAAACCTTTTGAAAAATTTTAATTTTCATTCAAATGATTTGTCTTCATTCATTATGTTTAATAATGCACACAGATTTGCTTGTACTGATTAAACTAAAATGATAGACAGTGCACTTGTATCGAACATTCACATTTACACCTATTGAATGTTGTTCTGAATCCAATTCTTTGCTATTTCGAGTTATTTTGATTTGTCAGGAAATTCATTGCATTGAAATTGCATCAATTAAAAAAAAATTAACTTCCACTGAAAATATTCTCGTTTTTATGGCAACAGTATCCTTCTATTTTCAAAAACTCAGTATATTTTAAGATAGCATTGATGCACCAGATCCTTTCCACTCAACTATCGAACCATTCTGATACTTGGGTCTTGGAATTTTGACAGAAGTGTATCCTTACTATTCTGCCTTTAGTTTAATACCTAGATAACTAAATTATTTTATTGGAATTTTTTCTTCTTATACATAGTTTATTTGCCAAGATCTGAAGACTTCTAGAAAGTTATTAATTTTGCTAAATAAATTAAAATTATTGTGTGTATAAAGAATCTTTATTATTTAAAAAAAAATGATTACAATATAAATTGTTAGTATTTTAATTTAAGTTTAAATCAGTCTAGTAAAATTTTGAAATTATGCATAGGTTCAATGTAATTATTGAAGAAAACAACTATAGAATTTAATTATAAAACATAATTAACATGTGTAAGTTGAATTATTGGGGAATTTAAGGCCACCACACAATAATTATTTCAAAGAATAAAATACCATCTTTTCTGAAGTATTTGTATTCCTTTTAACCAAAATTAATTGTGAAGCAACAGGTATGTGAATTACCATTTTATTGAGAAAGTTCACTGAATAATTTACATTAGTTCTTGTTGTAAGGGATCAATTGGTTAATAAGGCCATTGTCAGATAAACAACACTTGTCGTCTAATTTCTTTCCCAAGATTCAAAATCCTTCATTATGAAAAATGATGATGATGATTTGGTGCTTTTCTTTTCTGCAGTGGAGTTTTTTCTAAGAGTGCAATTTTAATTTATTATATTATGAAATATGTTTTCCTCATAGTTATCCCACAGTATAGATTATAGCTTCAACCTTCTTGTCACTGCACTAAATAAATATTCACTAATTGAACATTGGACTTAACAAAGGCTCTTTGCAAATATGTCTTTCTTATATATTTAATTAATTAAAACTTCTTTCCAACAACTGCATTATTGTAATATTTATTATCTCTTAATGTTTTTAGGCTAACATGGATTTCTTTAGCTAGGATTTATAGTATGTCTGATGAAAGTCTTAATGCAATTGCATTTCACTGTCCTCATCTGGAACATCTGGATGTTTCTGGTTGTTGGCGAATTTCTGATAGAGGGATAAGGTAAGAATGTTTTATAAAGTAGAATAAAAATTCATATTAGGAATATTATAAATAATGATACACTAAAGACCTTTGTTTATATCATGCGATAGTAAAGAAATTATAAGCATATTATGTACAAATCATAATTCTTTTTACACCCAATTCTTATCAAATCCTTGAGTGAAAGCATTTTAATACTATCAGGGATGATAGAATTACAATAGAATTCACGTTATGAATATACTTATGGATGTTTGAAATTTAATTGCTTTAAGTTTCCTAGCAATATTAACTAGATTAAATAATTTTTTGGCAGATACTGGAAAACTACAAAGATAAAATCTTTGACCTCTTAGGTATTTTCAGTTATCCCAAATCTTAATTTGTATTCCATCATCTACACATTAATGTGATAGCAGAAAATTTCTGTTTTGCCTGCAATTTCTTATAGCTTTGTTTACTATCTTCAAAGCATGTCTTTTATTAGTTTTAGGCTTCTGATACAAGTATCAGAAGCCTTATAAACCCTCTTTGTCCGTCCGTCTGTGGACAAGTATCATTAAATTATCATTAGCAATAATCACAACAATTGCGTCTTTTGCATGCGCAACAATCACATTTATAATAAAAAGGAAATTAAAGCAATATCAGTTATATTGTCTTATATGTATCAGAAGCCATTGCGAAGCATTGTGATTTGTTTACTAATCGCTGTCACTACCTTGTTTACACTTTAACATTCAATTATTTTTGAAATTGCTGTTCACTAAACCAAAAAAACTGTTTCAGAGAGACCCTTGAAATTTGGTTACAGTGGACAGGCTAGGTTCAGGTTTTTCTCTAAATAACAGTAAATTCTTCTCCTTGCAAACTTTTGAAAGAGTAGGAGCTCTCACACACTGAATGGGCTAATTATTTACTAAATTGTTTCTTAATCATTAAAAAAAAAAAAATGGTTCTTTAAACCATAATTTTCTTGTCTTTTTGATGCTTTAAAATTCAGTTGTCATAGCAATGACTATATCAGTCATATTTCAAAACTGAGTTATCTATTAACAGCTATTTTTTTAAAACCACATTTACTTTTTGTTTTTGATACCGTCTAATTCTTTTCTCTTTCAGATTAATTGGAGAATACTGTAAAAATCTGAAAACCTTGCGAGTCAGTGACTGTCGAGACGTAACTGAAGGAAGTTTGGCATCCATTCGGCCAAAAGTTCGAGTGGATGTTCCTCGTTTTCCATCAGTTTATTATGGTTATTTTGTTGATCCGAAAATTCTTCGTGTTCAGCATTAATCTTTTGTTAAAAACTCGTGTAAATATTTTTTGTAAAAATTTATAAAATTTTATAATTAACTTTTGTTAAAGAATTCAAAATTAAGTTTTATAAGTTAAAGGTATAATGATGGTAAATGCCATTTCATTTAGGAATTTTATAATTAAAAATATATATTTTATTTTATTTATTACATTGAACAAAATAATCATTTGATATGTTCAAAAAACAAACAAATCTAAATATAAGATGTGAAGCTTTTTGAATTAATTCTACATTATTTTTGAGATGTAGAAATTTATAAACTTAAAGAAAACTTTTATTCTTAAATTAATTTACCAAACAAATTTCCATTTTATTCACCATTTTAATTCAAAAATAATATCATTAGTCAACTTGCTTCTTGTGTACTTCTGCAATAAGTGCACTTTCATTACCATGCATTGATCATTATGAAATACTTGGAATAGAAAAGCAATCACAATTTTGATGGTCACTTGTTAATTATGTTTAACAATTCAGTTATTTATTATTATTATTATTTTAAGTGAGAAACAATTAAGATACGAGATTTGTGTACAGCATCTATAACCATTATGGCATCTCTCTGTATTTAACTGATTTTCAAATATTTTAAGTATTGTTGATATCCATTCAAAAATTTATTAGCATATTAAAACTAGCACATTCTTTTTAATTACAAAGAAAAAAATCAAACTTTATATTAAATAACCGTAAATTCAGAATAACCCTCACCATTAAAATGCCTGTATAATCAACGACTTAAAAAATGTTGGTAATTTATAAATTTACTATTTATATAGTAATATTTTAGTTGTACTCCAGTAACATAGATACAAATAAAATGAATAAATAGCTAAAAAGAAATTCAAGGGCTTTGTTGAAATTTTATAAAGCAAATTAATAACAGAAGTTTTGTGTCGTGATAATGAAGTATTAACCACAAAAAAAAAAAAAAAAAAACCAGAACTATTAAACTATTTCAATTATAAAATATAATTTGGTTACTCCTTATTTGCTAAAAAAAATTTTGTAATAAGGAAACATTAAGTTACTCTACATCTAGAAGACCATTATAGGAAACATGATGGATCCCAATTCAAAGTGTGGACACTTATTTATTCAAAGTCAAAAGGAATCATGAGATTTTCTTTTGACTTGTCCACAACTGCTAGATCTTGCAAAAGGCTCTGGGAATAATTACTGCTGATATCTACTTTTAAAATTACCTAAATATATGGAGGAAGTATGTAGGATAGAAATATCCATGGCAACAACAAATACAGTGTGTTTTATTTCAAAGTGCTAGTCCTTTTATTTCAATATTGATACCAACTAGAAGAGATATAATAATCCTATTCTTTACATACTTACCCAGCTAGATTGAAAGTAGGTTTTTTCTTAAAAGTTACTCAGTCTTCAATTTTGTGACATCTACAAATGGCATATATGTTAGAAATTTAACTAAATAAAATTATTTTAATTTTTTATTACTTTTTTATCATTCATCAAGAGCAAAAAGTTGTTGGAATTCTACATTTATCATCGTACCCAGTGCAATTAAAAACAAATACACTATTATTCCTCCTCAGGTCCTTTTTTAAAACTGAATTGTTCATCAAGTTTTAATATCTAAGTTACGGTAGGCAATAAATATGCATTCTAAATACTGGTGTTATGATAAATATTAAGAGCAATGACAGTAATAATAACAAACCTCAGTAGCTAGATGTATTAGAGTGGGCTGTATGCATTATTAGCTGTGTGGAATGCTGTTGTAATAAAAACTTGTTTTTATATTTAGACTAATTTTGAAGTGAATGTTTTAATGTTTAAGAAAGAGCAGTTTGTAGTTTTGTTATCTTATGGATTTTGTATATTGAAGTGAAAGTTAACTCCCCCCCCCCCCCCCCCCCCCCCACCAAAAAAAAACGAAATTGCTTCTTGCACGGCTCACTTGCAGATGGTGTGCCTGTTTTGCTACTTTGATTACCGATTCATGACAAAAATTTGACTTTACTTTTTTTTATTGATCCTTGTTTTGAAAATGTATCTAATAATACTGCCATGATATGGGAATGTATATGAATATATATGATAGGGAATTAACTAGGATGTCTGATGTTTACACTTTGCTTTACAAGATTTTTAATTCCTGATATAAAGTTATATCTAAATACACTTTTTTCTTTTTTTTTTAATGTGAGTCTTCCAATTGCTTGTTTTTTATAACGATGGATAAATAAATTTCATCCCAGTTTGTAGTAATATAATTTTTATACAATTAAGGAATAAAAATATATAAAAACATTCTAGTTCGCTTACATTTTTTTTTTTTTTTTTTTAATATATTTCCTCAATGCATTAATACCATTTTCCATTAAAAGCAAGTTTAAATTAGACAAGTACAGAACATCATGAATGGCACAATTTAAAAGTAAGATTTTCAAAGCAGCTATCATTAAACAATATTATTTAATCTTTATTATCATGTAAAATATTGGTCTTTCTATTTAATACTGTGCATTATCCTATATTAGCAATTTTTTGAATAGCATCAGCTTTGCAGCTGACATGAAAAGGAATTTTATCACTGTTGTTATAAATGTATCTTGTTTACATGTTTAAAGATGTTTCCAGATAGTAATATATCAGAATAAATGCTGTCCAAATGAACTGCATATTTTTATATATTTTAAATGGAATGGTTAGTATCTGCTAGAAACATTAGTCCCACTTTTTTCAAAGGTATTGATATTGTACTGAAACAGGAACCAAATGTTGATCTAGTATGTTGTGTAAATATGTATTGTTTGTAATTGTATCCAGACTAGTAATACTGATTGAATTCAATTTTTTAAATTTTAAATCTTTCTTGAACTGACTTATTTAATGTGCTATTAATGGTATAGAAATAAGAAAAAGATGCCTAGGGTATTCTAAATTGAACAAAATGTTATCTTAATTTACAGTGATTTATTTCTTTTTGGCAAATGGTAATTACAGAAAAAAATATACATTATTGAAAAATTATGACAAAAATCCTAAATCACATTGTTTTCTTTAATTTAAATTGCAACATTTACTATTGTCTTAATATCAAATGTTAAATAATTTTAAGCTTACAAATTTGACCTAACAGCAATGGCAAGGTTTTACATAATTTCTTTAAAAAAAAATAGCCAGATAGATTTTGCAGCTAATTCAGAAAATTGCACTTGATTTACATACAATAATAATAATAATAAAAAATACATATCTTTCCACAGCAAGATTCCTCTGAAATATATAAACAATAAATCTGAGCTAAAGCAATAACTAGGCTGAAAGCACTTTTCTGTAAGTACTTAGAGCTGTCTTTTAAATTATGTTAAATTACATCTGTTGTGAATCTCTATCAATAAATAAACTTTTGATTTACACTACAGTCATTTTAATTACAATGCCTTTGTTTCAATTTGTGTATTTCTGAATGTGGCAGCTATCATATCACCCTGTACATAATAAACTTCTGAAATATCACAGTTGATTTAAAAATACTCTTTCATTTAAAATTAATGTATTTTTACGTAAGGTTTCAGCAGAGGGAAAATTTTAGGAAATATCACTTCAATATTACAATAGATTCTTTTAAATCAATTTAGATTTAAGCAAAACCAAATGCAAAAATTTCGTAAAATATAACAAATAACCATTAATTAATGCTCATCAAATTCAGAAAAGATGTTATTAAAAAAACAAACTTAGATAATGGTTTAGAAATTCTGCTGAAAATCAAATCTGTGGCATATCAAAACTTTCTTGAATGTAAAAGTTAGTAAAAGGCAGTAGGAAACTTTATTGTTTTCTAAAATTAAAAAAAAAAAAAAAAAATTTGCAAGAATCAAATTTTTAAATTGCATTTCTTTATTGATAAAAGAATATTGCCGATAAAACTACATATCACAAATCAAAGTTATGTTTCATCTTTCATAGTAATCATATTTCAGGTTGTGATAAAATAGTTTTTTTTATTTTTTTTATTCTAATTGAAAGCACTATTTTCTTAATACAAATCACTGCTGTTTATCTATAAAAACAGCAGAATTTAATTTAATTTTTATTAAGAATCTCACATCAGAGTAAGTAATATCCTAAAAAGATATAACGTGTATTCATGGAACTAAAACTAGATTTTCATCACATGATTTTATATCCACATTATTAATGAAGCTATTTCTGAATAAAGCATATCAAGTTAAATTTTTAGGAAAAATATACTTTTCATTCATTGATCATTAATAATAATAAAAAAAAAATGATTTTTTTTTATAAGTCTTAATTATTTTATAATTCTTACAAACATCTAATTTAAAAACTGCATTGTAATTTTACTGAATGTTATATTAAATCCTCTATTTAAAAAAAAAATGTAAAACTTTATAAAGAAATAAATCTTTTGTGATAGTTTACATCATTGTCTTCACTTTTAAAACAATCCAAAAACATGGTTATATATAGAAAGGACATGAAATATTTTATATATTTTTTTTCCTCCAAATTGAATGACATTTTGGTTAAACCATCTTAAAGAAACAATGTTTCAGATTCCACTTTTCTAAGGATAACAGAAATTTAATTGCAATTACCCTTAATTCCTTGTGCAAGTTACTAAAAATTAAATTGACATCAGTATTTTTTTTTCTCCAAAAAGAATTTAATTGCTGAATAACTCTTGCATTTTTAGGAGGTCATTGGAGAACAACTTCTGCATAATAAAATATCTTTTATCAAAAAGAACATTAGTAAAATTTTAGTTTTATTGACTGCACTAGAGAAGAGGGTATAAATAATTTCAATTTAATGCATTCTAGCTACAACAAATTCTATCCTGTGTGATTAATTTAGAAGTATTCTTTAAAACTAAAAGAATGGTTGGTTTCTGTCCAGAATGCTTAAAAAAAAAAATCTAATAACCAACAAAATTATGATGCAATGTTTTTATTATCATGAACTTTAGACTGAATTATTTAAGGTGTTTGCAATGCTTTAACTTTCTTCATTTTAATATATAAGATGTTCAGAGTCACACACACACACTTGGAGAATAGTTACTGTGTTTGAAAACGACGGAAGGAAACTTTTATAGTCAATTTTGAAAAGTCAGATTAATTTCATTATATATATAAGCAGTGAAAATGCACACTTTCTAAAAGTGCAAAAGGCTTGTGTAGTGATGCCCTTTCTGAAGTTGAAGGGCAATAGTAGTGTGTGATTTTCTGAACACTTGCCAGGAACAAATTTGTGTAGCAAATAAATGGTTACAAGAAAACTAACAAATTCATGATTTTTGATACATTAACGTATTTTACAGGACAAACGAGGAAAAAAATGCATTCTTTTCAGCAGAAGAAACAAATATATCATGGAAAAAAAAATAATAATGAAGTTCCTGTAATTTGAAAATATGTATCTACATTTTAAAAAGAAGTATATACAAAATGTATTAAGGTGATTCAAAAATATACTATCTGTAAACAATGGAAAATATCCAATCAATCAAACTGTCTTAACTGATTATCAACACATAATCAATTGTTAGTCTTCTTCTATATAAAAGATACTTTTTTACTACTTTTTTAGAAATAATAATAAAGATCTTTTATACAAAAGACAATATACATATAGAGATAAAGGATTTTCTAGAAAAAAATAAATAATGGTTCTTATTTTTGTTATAACTTCACTGCAAAACAAATTATTGCAAATTCAATGATTAAAAATTATAATGACTTTTCAGAAACTCAACTTGTACAAAATGAAATGCAATTAGAAACTTCTAAACCTTCTAAAGTCTTGAATATTCTAAATCTTTCACTTCTTTTTTTTCTTCATGTATATAATAATTCAGTTAAATATGTAGAAATCATCCCAGCTGTGACTGAGCAAGAGTAACTTGCATTATTTGGCATAATTCTTTGTACTTATGATTAACAAACTTTTCTAATTAAAGATATGCCATGAAAGTGTTAGCAAATGAATTAAGTTATTTAAGGATTCTATCCTTCATGTTTGTAAAATCCTTCTCCTGATTTACGACCACGTTTTCCATCTCTAATGAGTCTGTCTAATAAAGGTGATGGACGATACATCTCTTGGTTAGGAAAACGTCTTGACCAACCTAAAAGAAATAAATAAAAATATTATACATTTTACCCCTTTTTATGACAGAACTAGTCGGCTACCTGTCGCTTTGCTCCGGAAGCCTCGCTTATGTAACGGAAAACAACTTTTTACTTATTAAAAAAAAAAACACAAATTACATCAAGGAAACTAAAACTAAAATTTTTTAATTTAATTTTTGATGTCTATATTCTCTCAATCCACGACAGCTTTTAGAACCAGCGTGTAAATCATATATCTACGATCTATTTTTATTTTTTAGCGAGATTAAAATAAAGGCCTCGTAGTCTAATGGCTAAGACGTCTAACTTCTGAGCAGTATTCTACCTAATAGAAATTGTGCATCTTTCTTTCTTGACTCTTTTTTTTATTCCTATTGATACTTTTCAGTGGTTTTTGAGTTAGAAATAGTGATGGTTTTTGATTTACAAATAGTGATTTTTCAGTATTCTACCCAATAGAAATAGTGCTTCTTTGTTTCTTGACTCTTTTTTTTTTATTCCAATTGATACTTTTCAGTGGTTTCTGAGTTTCAATAGTGTTTTTTTTTTCCTTATTCCACCTGAAAAAAAAAAAAAGAGTGCTTCTTTCTTTCTTGACTCTGTTTTCTTAATTCCAACATCTGCCGTGTACACGCACTTATTTTTCAATATCACATAGAATTTGGTTAAGTAAGAATATTTAAAATATTGCAACGTTTCGGAAATTATAGTTCTAATTGTTATTTTCGAATTACAAATAAACTGACAGATGGAAAATAAATAAACAATCTTGAGATTCAAAAAAAAGGTTGAATACATTCCTTATTGATGGGGGAAGGGGAAGGAGAGATCAGTCAAAAAACATTATGAAGAGAGTTGTAGTCCCTATGGCCTAATGGATAAGACGTCTGACTTCTAAACAGAAGGTTGCAGGTTCGATTCCTGTCATGGATGTTTCACTGTAAAAATTATTTCTCTTTTCCATTCTCACAGAAAATTGCGCCGGACAGACAGACACAAAGACAGAGAAATAAAAGATTTTAGTAATATAGATTATAAAACAAAATCAAATCTTTATCATAAATTCTTATTTTTGTTTTTCCTTTCCAAGTGGTGGTGGAGATTATTTTGTTATAACAGACATTACTATTGAAAACAGAAATTGGCTTTAGGTGTCACTGCAGGTCTTGTGCAAATCTCTACTGGAGAGAAATTAGAATTATCAGGTAGTTGTGCAGATGAAATAGGAAAATTGAAACTTCCATTCCTTGCATTGGCTGATGGGAAGGATTGCAAACATTTGACATGTTATCAGAATGTAGGCTTATCATGTTCGACAAGCCTCCAACCTTACCCAAGCATCTCAGTGGTCCCTGAAGGCACTGAAGTTCCTCCAGCTCCAAGATATTCATGTCACGGTATTCATGTAATTGCTCTTTTTGAATGGAAGCTGGGCAGCAATGCAAGCAAGGTGGTGAAAAAAATCAACATGGCGTTTGGGGAGGGAACCACATCCAAAAGCATGATGTACCATTGGTTCCAAAAGTTTGAGGCCGGTGATGAATGTCTGAAAAATCAAGGATGCGATAGATACCGTCAGTCATCCATGATGACTAACTGAAGGCTTGTGTGGGAAAGGATATGCAACCGACACTGCAACAGCTTGCAGCGAATTTCAGTATCAATTCTTCAGCCATTTCTCGCCACCTGGAGGCATCATTTTCCCAAATCAGATCTGCACCAGAGGAAAATCATGGTCAATGCATCGTAGAATACTACAGGTTTGATCCATCGTACCTTTCTGAAACCAGGCCAGGCGGTCACCGCTGCTCAGATTTGGAGGTGGTAAACACAAAGCTGGAGTAAGGAGCAGCAGAACATGGTGAAACAGTCTGGTGTTCTCCTGCTCCATGACAATGCACATCGTCACGTTGCAAAGCAGACCAAGGAGAAGATCCAAGCAGCTTGGATACGAGGTTCTTCAGCTTCCACCCTACTCACCAGACTTGGCGCCCAACAGACTACCATCTGTTTCATCATTTGGAACTCTACCTGAGGAACAAGCGCTTCCACAACCTGACTCAGCAGGAAAAGGCCTTTGATGAGTTTATCAGTTCCCGTGCCTCTGATTTTTTTAAAAAGGACATTTATTGGCTTCCTGATCTTTGGCAAAGATGTGTAGATACCAATGGTTCTTACTTTGACTGAGTTTATAGTCAAATAAATCTAATAAGTCTAACAATGTTATGCAACATTAAAGTTCGAATGCCGTATGTTCCCATTTCATCGGCAACAACCCAATATATCATCAATTTTATAAAAAGAAAACTTACAGTTTCACTAACTCATTACTAATAAGGAAACAATATTCCTAAGTTAATAACTAAAAAAGATAAAAAGTTTCAAATTGCTATCACTGGGCTAGTAATGACAATAGTTAGTAATAACAATAGTAATAGATCTGTTTGTAAATTTTTCATTACCTAAGATTTGCCAATAATTTCTATTTATTTCTATTTTTACTCCTGGATATTCTTTTTGTAAAAACTTGTTCCTTTACTCTTCGATTTAGTTACATGGAAGTTACATGGAATTAATAACTACTTGATCATGTGTAAATATCCAAGTGAAATTATTCAAAACAATAACTGTCAGTATTTGTCTTAAAACCCTTTATTGGATTTATAAGTTAAACGGTATAAAATCATAAATTTGTCGGTCTTATTCATTTTTACTTCTCTGGATTAATATTTGTTCGTAACTTGAAAAAACAAAGTTTTTCTTTTCTACCTCTATTATTTTAAAACTTAACACAAACTATTTTTCGCACTTCAGAATTTTGTTCTAAGTTTATTATTTTTTTTTTAATTAAATACAGCATTAAAGAATTCTTCCTGCTGAATCCATGTTCTTGTGTCTGGTTTTTAATACTGGATTAATTAATTCCATTGCTTTATTTATCCTTATAAAATCGACGTTACTAATATCTGAATTTCTTCATTTGTAATTTTTATTTCTTGGTTCAGTTTGTTTATTTCTCATTTTATTTCCTCCACTGTCAGAACTTTTTTTTTCACTTATGTTTATCAGTTTCCCTCCTATTTTTATCATTCTACAACAACCATCCTATTTGAGTTATACTTTAAAAAACTTCAGCTATTTTTTTTTTTTTTTAAATTTCTAATCTAACTGCTAGAAGAGGATAGAGAATTTAAAATGATCGAGATTTGCACGACATTATGCAATTACCAATTTAATGAAGATAAAGAATTCCTGAAAGAAGTTGAAGCCTATCTTAAAAAATATTTATTTATAAATTATAATAACTGCTGAAACAATAAAAAAATTACTCCCTCTCTTCCGAAATACTGTTCCAATTTGCATTCAATGTAAAGAATTAATGAAAATAAATTATGTTGTTAATTAAACACATTTTTTATAATTCAATGAACATTTTACGTCGATAATATAGTCTACTACATCATATAATTATTTAAAAAAAAAAAAAGTTGTTTTTTTTTATGAAGAATTTTGTTTCAAAATACTACTCTGATTTGAACAGTATAAAAATGAATTATAAACTTGAAAATTTAATACAATTTTCTCGTTTTCAGGGAAAAATAGTAACAGCATTTTGAAAGTTCTAAACCAGTATTTTTAGGTACTTCACTGCTCAATAGATGGCTTTAATGTTTGTGGATATTGGTGATCCAGAATTTATGGTGAACGCTTCTCAGGATGAGTTTGACATTCTTCTAATTTGTCAGCCACCAAACAGTACAGATATGAATATCCTAGTTTTAGGATATTTTAGAGCAATTTAGAGTAACAAGTAACAGCCCCTCTAATGTTGACGAAATAATCCACTTTGTACATCAAACATTTGACGAAATGGAAGTTGGTACACTGAATAAAGTCTTTTTATCGCTTCAAGATTGTATGTCAGCAATATTGAAAGTCAGCGGGGGAAATTGCTACAAACAACCTCGTATTCGAAAGAATAGACTCATCAACTGAGGAATCTTGCCAATTTTTCTTTTTGTTGAACAAAGTGTACTGACAAAGCCCCTTGAATTTTTACAACAATAAATAATCTGGATTTTTGATTTAATAGACTACTTTTCATATATACACACATACGTTTGTGTATATGTACATATACAAGTTTTCTCTTAAATTATTATTTTCTAAAAAAGTCATTTTATTAAAGATATTTGATTTTTTCTAGTCAAAAACAGTAATAACATCAAATCGGAATAGTATTTTGGAACAAAAAACAACGTGAAATCGGAACAGTATTTCGGAACAGAGGGAGTAATTAAATCCATATTATTTAACATATGATTAAAATTAATTGGATTTAGATAACTTAACAAACTATATGCAATTAGTAGATTCCTAATCTATTAATATAAGATTAGTAATGTCAAGATAATATCTTGAAAAAAATTCCTTTTTTTGGTTTAATGCTTTTTTATGAGAATTTTTGCCGCATTCATAGGCTAATTTCTAGGCACAGACCCATACAATTCCCCCTCTCGTCCATAAACATGCATGTGAATTTTCAAGATCTATTGGAAAGGGCGAGTTGGCATATATTGACTGGGCTTACTTACAAGCCTCTTTTTAGGAACATAGACTAACTATGAATAATTGAAGTTCTGGAAATTTAGACAAATCTCAACATCCCATGAAGAACTACAAAAGAAGAAAACAATTGTTGCTAACTTCATACAAAATAGACAGGAAAGTGCTGAACAAATATTGGAAAATAACCTTTATTCCAGTGAAACAATTGTAATTTGATAGACAGTCCACTTAAATGACTGTATATAAGGATTATCCAAGAGCTCCAAGTAGATAAAAAAATGCAAAAAATGTTGTCAAATGCAATTTGACAGAAAATGCAAGATTTAAAATCATATAATCTTGCTGTAAAAATACTGATTTTCTCTGGCAAAATAGGACTTTGAATATGGCACAAAAAGAAAATAATGCCTCTTTAAAAGCTGAAATATTATATTGCAGAATACATTAAATTAATCCTGATATGTTTTCAGGATTGTTTTTTTTTTTTTTAACTGACGATGTCATGGCATAAAACCGCCTGATGAAACTGTCCGAAATGTAATTACACCTTTTTTTTTTTATATATACATATATGTGTGTTGTTTCCCTTATTACCTGTTTTTATTTATTTTTTTGAGAATACTGTTAATATGTTAATTAATATTATAAAATAAAAATTGTAAAATCTAAATAACAACATTAATTATTTAATTTTAAAAGTGCTTACATTATTGTGTTATAATTCAATGCATGTGAAACTAAAACTAAGCTCCTGTGCAACCAAAGCAGAATGGCAAAGATAGTGCTGTAACCAGTATTGTTACCGTTGGCTTTATATCCATATCATTTCATTATGTTAATTTCTGAAATATTTCATTACTTCAATAATCACTTACCATCCATTATAGATTTGACTGTATCAAGACCAATGAAGTCAATTAATTCAAAAGGACCCATTGGGTAACCAGCACCCAACTTCATTGCTAAGTCAATATGTTCAGCACTTGCGTCACCTGTAATACAAACATTCAAAGCTTCTGTTAATTTCAAAATATCTTGTGTAATTTGTTAAATATACCGGACGATTCATAAAGTACTGGTGGTTTTCACCGCCCCATATCTTTTAAACTACTGCTCATAAAAATCTGAAACTTTTTATATAAAATCGTCAAACATATAAGAGTTATATTTTCATGTTATTATTTATTCATTATAATTGAAATTCATTTTATTTTCGTTCAAACACCCCCAATATATCGTATATTTAAATAACTGTTGTGATGTTGTTTAAAACTCTAAAAGTCTGGATTCAATATTCCAAAGATAGTAGAAACCTAATTAGGAAAATTTAATCTTAACGCTTTTGTCATTAATTCCTTTATTTAATTTAAAAAAAAAAACAACTGTATTTTTTTGAAAATGCATTCTGACAAATGACTTTTTTGGGAGTGTTTGAATGCAAATAAAATGAATTTCAATAAAAATGAATAAATAATAACATGAAAATATAACTCTTATATGTTTGACGATTTTATATAAAAAATTTCAGATTTTTATGAGCAGTAGTTTAAAAGATATGAGGTGGTGAAAACCACCAGTATTTTCCAGTACAATGAATCACCCAGTATATATAAAGGAAGTAAAATAAAAGAAGGGAATGGTCTGATATTAAATTTATTAACTTTTAGTTATTATAAAATTTAATAATGTCAAGTGGCATAGAAGAACCTGTCTATTAGAAACTCTTTAAAATTCCAATAGTGAATTATTAAAGTAATAAGAATGCAGCAACTTCCAATTTTGAAAATTGACATTAATGAAAATTACAAAGTACACACAACTGTTTCACTATTTTTGTTAAATGGAAGATCTGATATATTTCTATCACAGTAGAATGTGATTTAGTTAAGCCATTCTTTTGACAAGATAAAAATAGTACAATTGCCGTGTATGAAATGCCATCTAGCTAAGTGTCACTTTAAGCCATCAAGAAAACACTTTGTAGAGACAGGGAATAAGATCTCTATTTAGAATGCTTATCTATATTTTAGATATAATGGAGATGGGCAATTTAATGTAAGAAACTTATCCTCCTGGATAACAATCTGGTACCCAAATGGCTCAGATACTAGTTACTACCAGTTAATTATAAAGTTTTCAGAAATGATAACACAAATATGTGAAAAAAGATTTGGAATTTAAGTTTTTTAAATAAATAAAATTAATAATTTTGGTATATTCTCTTTAATTATTTGAAAAGACTCCATTTCATTGAAATTTTACAATTCAAAATCTACATCTGCCCTGTACCTGTACAAAGGCATTGTCATCTTGATAAAACAACTCTCTATATAAATTATTACAAGATTTAACTTTTTACTATTGGAATTAAGGGAAGCATTATTGCAAAATACAAAGTGCTGCATGAAATGACCACCAATAATTTATTGGAAGCAGTTTCTGTAGACTTATGGAAAAATGGGCAGCGCTGCATTATGGTAGGAGTTTACAATCCTCTGGGTAATAAGCCTGACTTGTCCTTCATTGAACCCACTCTTTAATCTAACAGTATTGTCTTAGGTGATTTTAACGCCCCATTACGCCGCTGGAACTAGAAAATTACCTCGTCTGTTGGACAAGTGGTAGAGGAATTTATCAATAATAATATCCTTAACATCATTGATACACCCCCTACTTTTCTTTCATTTGGAGGAAGCACAACAAGGCCTGATTTTGTCTTTACACACCCTGCCTTATTCCCTCACATGTCTGTGGCGCTTATAGAGGATGCTGCTGGATGTGGTCACCGCGCTATTTTAGTTACTTGCGATCTTGGCAGAGTGGAACTTAGCACAGTGCTTGGTGCGCTATGGAACTTTAAGAAAGCAAATTGGGAAAGGTATTGGGTTCGTACCTACGAGCTTGTCACGGAAGATCTAGCGGCAGATAGCCCTGAAGTTGCGTACGAAAATATTCGTAGTGCCATCCTGGATGCAGCACTGGAATGCATCCCCATAGGATAGGTGAAAAAACATCGCCCTTATTGGAATGCTACCCTAACCTCGCTGAAACGCCAACATAACATGGCCAGGAAGAAAGCGGAATTGACTGGAACCATGTGGGACTGTGTATCATTGAGGAGGTCACAAGCCCTGTTGCGATGAGAAATCCTCGAAAGTAAGAGAATAGCCTACAAGACTTTTATCTCTAAGATCGACTTAGGAAAAGGATTACCTAAAAGCTCATCAGTTTATCACTTGTATTAACATCGAAGGAACTGGTCAGCTTTCAAATCCTATTAAGAGAGGAAATAAGATGCTTACAAAGCTTAAGGATGTTGTCAACTCCATATGTTCGTATTTTGCAAAAGTTAGTAGGATTGGAATCGATAAAACAGATGAGAGGAGACTATGCAAGTCGCGATCGCCGCCTACATGTCTTACCCGAAAATGATACACTGTTACTCAATGATCCCTTCTCTATGGCGGAATTGGATGCAGCCATACTATGTCTTAGTATAGGGAAAGCTGCCGGCCCTGATGGAGTGTATCCTGAATTCCTTATACACATGGGTTAAGACTGCCATAGAACATTTTTGTCGATGATTAATTTGTCGTGGATTGAGCTCGTGCCTGATCAATGGCGAAAGGGAGAAATTGTGCCTATTCTCAAAAAAGGGAAACTTGCAGACTCGCTCGAGAGCTACCGACCCGTAGCTTTCCTGAGAACGATATGCAAACTTGCAGAGTGCATGATTGCCACCAGACTTAATTGGCTTTTTGATGAGCATTGCGCAATTGATGAAGCACAAGCTGGTTTCAGGAAGAATAGGGGTACCACAGACCAGGTCGCAACCTTTGTGCAGCACGTTAAAGATGGTTTTCACCGCAAAATGTCCACTTTGGCTGTCTTTGTGGACTTTCATGCAGCATACGACAGTGTGGCAACAACTTCTTATCACCAAATTAGTAACGAAGTGTGGTGTATTAGGGAAGATGTTAAGGTGGGTGAAATCTTTCTTAGCACAGAGACAGTTTCGAGTGCGTTTTAAAGGCGCACTATCGCGGTATAGATAGCAAAAGGAGGGTTTACCGCAGGGTGCCGCTCTGAGTTGCATTCTGTTTAATGTAATGATTAATGATGTACTGGATGCTGTAAATGGAGTGCCTGGAGTTAATGCCCTCCTATATGCTGATGATCTTATTTTCTGGGCGACCAGCAGAAGTGTAGATGGCCTGCAGAAATGTTTAAATCTTGCCCTGGAACTTTTGCCAACCTGGGCCGATGCAAATGAGATGACCATTAATTTGAGTAAAACTTTTTTCCAATTTTTTACTTTGTCCACAAGAACTAATTATCACATCTGGCTTAGCTACAAGGGGCAGTTTCTTGATGAACAGACTGTGTCTACCTACCTTGGCATTACAATGGATAGAAGAATGACGTGAAATGCACACATTGCTAAGACAGCAGAAACCGGCACCAAACGATGCCGCCTTTTAAAGGTTCTATCAGCCATGTGTGGGGTGCATCACAAGATGTCCTTAGAACGGCGTACTCCTCCTATGTCAGACCTGCAATGGAGTACGGTAATGATGTGATTAGCACCGCAAGCACAACTCTCCTACAGAAGCTGGAAGTGGTACAGAACTCTGCATTAAGGCTAATCACAGGAGAGGTAATGTCAACGCCAATTACTGCTATGCAACATCAAGCTGGCATTGAACCGAAGGTCGCCCGATGTGATAAAGCAACCCTTAAGCTTTGGGAGAGAATGAAGCATACCAGATCCATGTCTGGCAGAACTACACTCCCACTACTGCTAGACTCCGTAACCAGACCACACCATTAATGGTAATAGAAGAATTAGCTAGGAAATACGCCCTAAACCTGATAGTACGATGGAACCGATTAAGAATATAGTCTATAACCATCTACCCAAGTGTGATCTAACCCTCATAAACCACTTAATGACCAAGCCTACGTCCTAAGCCCTTGCGCTCAGAGTAGCAGCCCTCCAAACTATTCATACCAGATACCAGAGAAGGAGTGGCTACATATATACACTGATGGCTCTTGCATTCCTGAAAGTGGTAAACAAGCGCAGGATATTTCTGTAAATTTTTCAAGGGACATATCGCTGTTGGCACACCCT
This sequence comes from Thereuonema tuberculata, assembly GCA_023159025.1. NCBI lineage: Eukaryota > Metazoa > Arthropoda > Chilopoda > Scutigeromorpha > Scutigeridae > Thereuonema > Thereuonema tuberculata. Next base: position 65,124,500 of record JAFIDM010000003.1, read on the forward strand.
TAAGTAATTTTGATGGCGAAATTGCTGTGGTTAAGAAAGTCGCCGATTTGCTGAAGGACTTCCTATTTCAAACCCGCAAAGTCACATTGCTTGTTGATTCAGAAGCTGCCATCCTTGCCCCGACATGTAACACAGAAACGGACAGTCATCTTATAACATAATGCAGAGCTGCACTGGATCGGTTAGCATTAGATGGGTGGCTGATTAATTTACAATGGATCCCCAGTCACGTCGGCTTACGCTACAATGAAAAGGCTGATTTTCTCGCGAAAATGGGGACGCTTCTACCACAACCCATAGTGAGCCCAACGTTGTCCTCAATGAAAGCACACATTCAGTTTACACTTGATCATCGGACCAAGGAAACATTAGCGTCAGAATTTCGAGGCAAAGCTTGGGAACGTCCGGCCAAGGAAGGGCCCCTTCACAGAGAATACCACAGAATGTTACGGTTGCGGCTGTTTGCTTCCTGATGCAACATGACCTTCTCGCTGTCCACCTTCACAAATTGGGAATGCTATTGTCAAACGATTGCCCACTCTATCAAGCTCATCAACCCATGGATGCCAGGCACTTATACATATGTACAGTGCTGGCGGAAGTGAGGCAGTCATCTTTGGCCACCGGCCCGGAACTCATATCATTACAGTACTGGTCAATGCGGCGCTCAATGGTAACAATACCAAAATTGGGCATTGGCTAGTAAGTAAGTAAGTACTTTTGACTGAAAGTATTAATAGAAAGCAAGGAAGCAAAAATGATAAAAAAGAACCAGGTTTATATGATATTATTTTACTTACACCTGTAACACATGTAAAAATGACAAACTGTGCCCCATCGTGTTCCAAGCTTTAAAATTATTTATTCCAATAGCAAGTGAATAATGAACCCAATCAAACACTATTTAATAAACCCCGTGCTTCCCAATATCATGTAAATTCTGTGGTTTTGGTAAGTGAGCTTTAAAATTATTTAATATAGTAATTAATTTAAAGTAATTAAGAAAATAGGTAACTGGTCGGAGGAAGTGATTAAATTGGTATCAGGTGTCAACAAAACAAAAGATATTACAAATGTGACGATTAATAAATATACACACACATACAGGGTGTTTCAAAAATGGTACACAGAGCAAAGAGATACGGATTCCAAAGGTCATTTTGAGTCGAAAATGTTCTATGATATTTTGTTGTATGGGCTGTAGTTTTAGAGTTAGGAAATGAATGCTTCGAGAATGATCCCTGATCAAAGAAAGCTCAATTCACATTAGGAAGTGTACTATAAGTAAATAAGATAAAGGTTTATTACAAAAAGCAATCCGGATAATAAATGTCATGACTGAAAACAGTTATGAAAATTAAAAGAAAATGTTGAAAATGGCTAGAACTGACATTTCTTTGATTGGGGACCCTTCCCAAAGCATTCATTTCCTAACTCTAAAACCACGGCCCATACAACAAAATGTTGTAGAACATTTTCGACTCAAAATGCCTTTTGTCTACCATTTCCGAAGCACTTTTTATATATATCTTAAAACAGGCCAATGCTACGAAGAAATCAAGAGATTTTGATAAACAACCACTGAAAGTGAACAGAAGTATTTTATTGATGCTATAATCTTATTCAATGATGAGATAAGTAAAAGGCTTTAAAAATAGTACGAAGCATCAAGGTCATGTCATTTTCCTAGGTATAACTGAATCATGAACGAAACAAATTAACAACTACAGAAGCACTCAATTGTTATCAGTGAAAATCTGTGCAACTGTTTTATTCTTCTTTGGACTCATCTGCCAGATTTTCACAGTTCTTGAACAGTTCAGTGTGCATTTTCTATTTTTTTATATTCTTTAATACACATTCTCAACGCAAGAATTATTTTCTTTATTGTGTGAAAAAACTTGCTGTAACATGTAACTTCGAAAAGGAAATTTAAGAATCTCAATTTTGTTGTCTGAAACCCTGCAATCATTGCACAAAGAAACTTCAAGCTTAAATAAAGTGTGTTACCTCTTTCCAGCATACGAATAGCTTCCATGAAGTAAGGGAAAAGAAGACGATTAACTATAAATCCAGGAGTATCCTGAAATAAAAGGAAATTTACTGTTCAATAATAACAAAATATGGAAACTTCTTGATCCAACTGAATTCACTGGAAAGATGAATTCATAAACAAATTAATAAAAACTAATACCTTACATGTTACTGGGATTTTTCCTAATGCTTTTGAAAATTCAAGAACTTTGTTGTAAGTTTCATCACTTGTTTCAGGAATACGAGCAATCTGCAATAAAATTTATGGATTTCAATATTTATAACTCAAGGAGCAAATAAAAATAAAATAAAATAGTATCTTCCTTAAAAAACTTTTATTTTAATTTTCTATTTTGAAGTGATACCTTTCTGTTTTTGTCAATTTCTACATAATATTAGTGTTAAGTTTTATGTCTGATCTAAATAACTTTGATATTCGTTAGGTCACACCAATGTTTAAACTGTCATAAAAGAGTTTTCTAACATACAAATTTGAAGATTAAAAAAATCTAGTTCAGTGGTCATCTTCAAGTTCAATTAAGTGGTGCTCAAAAAAAAAAAGAAAAAAAAAAAAGGATCACTAACATCAAATGCTATAGAAAGATTTTCAAATTGAAAATTATGCCGTCAAAATCACATAATTTCAGTAGAAATAAGATTAAATCTTTTGGAGGGCAATTAAAAATCGTTTTCAATAAATTTTGCTTTTGAGTTTTTTTTTGTTTTTTTTATGTTGTCCTAATTATAATTAATTGGTTAATACTGTTTGCTGCTATTTAGTGTTAAATGTATATAATAAACAGTTTGTATTTAATATAGTTGTGTTTTCTGCTGTGAGGGATGGCCTTAAAGTTTCTAATGTCTTCAATAAGCTAGATGTAATAAATGTATTTAAATATTTAGGTATTCACATAAACAATAACTTCACATGGACTAATCATTATATACATATTACAAAAAAACTAAACACTTTTACTTAAGTTTTTAATGTGGTGAAACATGTATTTCCATTCAAACAAAAAAAATCATTATTTAAAGGCTTTTATTGACTCTCTATTAAACAACGGACTATCCTGTTGGATACATATCACCAAAACAAATGTAAAAGACTGAAAGGCTTTTAAAGAAAATATTTAATTTAACTTTTTCAAGATATAATACTCTAAATGAACAACAAAAACGTCAATTAAGAATCAAACACAAAATTCTATTTCCAAAACAAAAAATTACCTATATACTAATAATAAAAAACTTTTATATTGTAAATAATAAAATAAAGACAGTTGCTGATGTAACAAATACTCGCAGCAAGCTACAAAATATATTAAAGTACGAGGCGTGTTTTTTAAGTAAGGTCCGTTTGAACATAAGTACACAACGAAAGGTTATTTCAAAAAAGTAAATTTATTTTCAGAAAGTACATACTTCACTCTATTTTTCGACATAGTTGCCAAGTTTGTTCAAACATTTATAATACCTCTTAACCAATTTTAAAATATCCTCTTCATAGAAACTTGCCGCCTGCTCCGATAACCAAGAGTTCACTGCCGTTTTCACGTCGTCGTCGTCATTAGCACAGTTTCCTAAACTTTAGGTGTTCAGAAACAATGTTGTAAAGCACTGATCTTGACACGTCAGGAAATTCGTTTGAGAGACCTGTCATTGTGAAGCGCCTGTTCTCACGAATCTTCGCTTCAACTGAAGCCACCAAATCGTCTGTAATCAAAGAAGGGCGACCGGAGCGGTCCTCATGATGGACATTGTCACGGCCATCTTTGAATTGTCGTACCCACTTACGCACTTTGCTTTCACTCATAACAGTATCACCGTACACTTCGCAAATCTGTCGATGAATTTCTGCAGCAGCACAGGTTCCTTGCTGACAAAAACCGTATCACTGACTGAACCTCACACGCGGCAGGCGAGTTGATAGTCTTAAACATTTTGAAAGCACAGAACATAACCGTACAGGTTAGCTACAGAGCTGAAACTGAGCTCAGTTGTTCCCGAGGCATGTCGGTACACGACGCACTCGCTCGTTGCGATATGCGCACGAACTACTAGTGTCTACAACAAAACAGACCTTACTTAAAAAACACGCCTCGTATATCCCAAAAATAATTACGGACTTAGAAACAATAACAGGATTTTAACGAAACTGTTCAGCCAATTAGATTCTGCGATGTATAATGTAAAAAATATCGGAAAGCTAAAAAATCTTCTAATAAAAAAAATAATCAACGAAAAAATAATTTGGAATATATAAAAGGAAAATTTAAAGAAACTATATCTTGTACACGTTGCTTTTGTTAGTTTTCATGTAATATTTTTAATTCACTCTAATTATGTACTGTTCTTATTTTTTTATTTAATTTTTTTAATTCATTGTAATTATGTACTGTTCTTATTTTTTTTTTTTATATTTTTAACACTGTAATTAATGTACACCTTATTAAGTAACAACTATACTTTAACTACTCTCAGCACCTACACCACAGGTATTTGAGTATATCTAGTAGGACTGTAATGTTTAAATTTGCAAAATAAAATAAAATGATTCTACCTTTAGCACTTACTGAGTATTAAATGCTTTGCCAGCTAAACAAAGGATGGGCTGAGGAGGCAATTTTATTGGACTGTGCTTAGGACATCAGCTGACCTTAATCCAGCCCTGATCATAGCTATTGCTAAACAATCACTGATTTTTCTTAGACCACAGATAATGAGATAATCTTTTATTCTGCTTGTATTAGCATATTTTATTTATTATATTCAACAAAAACATTAAAGATTTACCAATGTACCTGATGTAATAAATGCTGTGCAAGCAGATATTAAATTCTCCAAATTACATAAAAATGCATTTTATACATTCATATATTGAAATTTAACTAAAAGCTAGATATATTGAGTAAGAGCACATTGAAACTGCCCGTTCCAATACCCTCTCCAGCTCTTTCTCCCTCCCACCACTAGTTATTCAAATTGCCATTATAAAAATGTACAGTGAAATACCAGTATAATAAAATTCGATGACTTGGGAAAATCTCATACTATTAAAAAATAGTTCATACTATCGGCAAGTACTGTGGCAGTCTAAATAGATATAAATATATTTTTTTTAAATTTTGTCAAAACTTAGTAGAAAATAAATGCAAGAAGAATTGATTATGGTATATATGGTTATTTGATCACAAATGCCAATTCATCTTTCATCATTGCCAAATCAATATAATTGTGCAATGTGTACCAATTATTAATATACTACTTAAAGGCTTATAAAATGTAGAAATAAATCTATTAGAAGAAGTGAGGTTTTCTTTATAGTTTGGTGGGAGTAGGTGAGTATCTTAAGAAAGTGACAGGTGGGATTCAATAGGTTGAGAAACACAGATTTAAAAATTTATATTAATTTATAAATCTTCAAAAAACTGACTTTTGCAAAAATTAGCTCAGACTAAACTAACTTTTGTTGTTGTTATAAACATTAGAATATTGGATAATATTTTATTAAAAAAAAAGTAAATAAATAAACAAACAAACAAACTTTTATATCGGCTATTTAGTGACAGTAACATTTGACTATTTATGTTAAATAACAGTCTAATCTGTGATACTTTATCATTTCAAAATTAGATAACTTGGAGAGGATAAATATGTTCTGCCTCATCCACTATTTTATTCAATATTAAAAACTTACCTCTACCAATTTCATAATTGGAACTGGATTAAAGAAATGTAATCCAGCAAACTTATCTTTTCGTTTTGTGGCATCTGCAATTTCACTCACAGGTATTGAAGATGTGTTGGTTACAAAAATGGTATTTCTGAAATCAAAGATAAAATATTTAAGTTTTCATAACTTATTAATCTTTCATTACTACAACGACATTTATACTAAAGCTTGGAATTTAAGGAAACTGACCATTCTTTTCATTAGCATTGATACCAGTAGTGTTTGACATGTAGAGGGTTAAGTTCAAAAAACAAAACAAAAGCGTTGTGAGATTTAAAACTTTCCAACTGCACTAACTATGGTTCAAAGGTTAAGAATGATCAGATCAAAGTAGCATTCAATTTCCAAACAGATTCTTCACAATGCAATGCATAATTATAATGAATTAAGAGGCAGATAAAAAAAAGTTTATAGTAGTCATAAATGACACGCATGATTATTTTGTTTTTTAGAGAAACCGTACAACAATAAATAATCTTTCAACAACTGATATCTTCAAGTGATGGTTCAAGGCAGGAAATGTATTGAACTACATCTGGATTATAAATGATGTTTCCAGATTGCATGTAATTGTTATATGAGGGTCAGTCATTTAAAAACCGAACATATGTGATTGTAGAAATGTGTCGATGATCCTTGCGAGTTATGTCCCATGGAAAGGAAGCGAGTACATTGGAGAACTTAGTCTACCTTCACCCGTGACATCACACGTCACATGGCATACAGTGCCTGCACCGAACACCATTGGTGAAAGTATAGTCGCCGTTCAACAGTCAAAATGGAAGCGAACAAAGAGAAGCAGCACGATGTTGCATGTTTTTTAACAACAGAAGGTGTATCAAGCAGGCAGATACATACACGGATGAAAGCAGTGTAAGGTGATTATTGCATGAGCCTCACACAAGTGCACATTTGGTGAAAACGGTTCCTAGAGGGCACGTCCCTCTATGACAACGACCGGCCAGGACAACCACAAGAAGTGACTTAGTGTTGCGGCATGTGTGGACGAGTTGATTAGAGGTAACCGGCGTCTGCCTGTGGATGACATCACAGGACTGGTGGGTCTGAGTCACGGTACTTCCCATCAAATCATCACTGATAGGCTCCGGTACCAGAAAATCTGAACTCAATGGGTTCCTCATAGCCCTTTTCACCTTCATTAAGGTTATCTCGTGTCCATTGCTCTGCAGCATCTGCAGAGACATCAGTTACAGGATAATCTGTTTCTGTCAAACCTTGTTACAGGTGATGAGACGTAGTGCCATCATTACCAGTCTGAAATAAAGAGGCAGAGACGACAGTGGAAAAATACTGCACACCCCTCCCCCCTACCAAAGAAGTCCAAGGCCATACAGAACAGTCAGGTAGGGTAATGATGAAATTGTTCTTTGATCAACATGTCCCACTTCTCATCGAGTTTCTGGAGAAAGGGGCAACTGTGAATGCCATGCGCTATATCAACATGCTCACGAAGTTGCGGCAAGTGATAAAGGCGAATTGCCCTGAACTGCTCTTGGAACGTGTCATTTTGCTCCACAACAATGCCTGCCCGCATACTGCTGATGTTGTCAGCGCAACAATGCAGAAAATCAGATGGAAAGTGCTAACGCATCCCCCTACAACCCTGGCATGTACTCTTGTGATTTTTCACGTGTTCGGGGAGTTGGAACATGCCTTCAAAGGCATCGAATGACGACTTGAAGGACGCAGTTCAACAATGGTTCCAGCAGCAATCCAGGGATTTCTTCCACAGAGGTATTCAGCATCACGTTTCACACTGGGATAAGTATCTCAACAAGTGCAGTGACTACTTGTAACTGACTCTAGGTTACTGTGCTTTTCCACCAGGTGTTTAGTTTTTTAATGACTGACCTTCATAAAAATCTTTCAAATCCTGTATTATGCTGTATGTAGTCAAGCATTGTAATGGAAGTGGATCACATCTTTAAGATGTCAGCTGCTGATATTTACTTTGTCCACATAAAAGCTTATAAAACCTTTCCCTTCGAAGGAAACTAGTTTTCCAAGCAGATCACTATGTGAACTTGTACAGTAATAGTTCCTGCACTGCATAAGATTAAAATTATGTAACACCATATAATAGAGCTCTCCACTGAATATATCAGTAACATTAGAATTTTAATTGAAATTGATATCTTGGATTTGTAAACTGTTTCTTCTTATCAATCCTCAAAGTCACAAGTAAATTACAAAAACACTTATATTTCTGAATAAAAGAATAAGTTCCCCCTCTTATTTGAGAGAGAAACTCACTCAATAAAACATCTAATTACACAAAAAATAAAACCCTTGCATTTTTAGATCAAATTGTCAGGATAAACATGAAAATCTTTGATATATGGCGAGCCTTATGAAACCAAGCAAATAACAGAAATCTTAATAAGTGATGGATAAATACCAATTTCCAACAAATTCAAGCGAAAAATTTAAGATATTGCAGTTTACTCTCAAACTGAGACAGGACAATATGTGAATAAATGAAAGTAACCTAAAATAAATTAATATTGAACAGAACAAGAAACAATCTACTGAAACACAAGAGGTGAACAGAACAAGAAACAATCTACTGAAACACAAGAGGTGGACAGAAACAATAGGTGTGAATGTCAATGAGGCAAAATAAAAAAGTAGTAAAGAAAGACTCTCAGAAATAATTGAAAATTTGCCACCCACATATGATGAAGGAAAGAGGGGAAAAAGATGTAGAAACAAATGGCTTTTCAGTAAGTTACTTAACATTCAGGAATAGAAACTATAAGCATGAGACAAAAGAAATAAGAGATGAAAGAAGTACAATCAACTCAAATCTAGAAAGATAAGTATTTTTCAGTGATTTTTGTTCTTTCTTTTTTTTTTTTTTTTAACTTGGAGCCAATCAAAATGGAAGAAAAGACAAGTAAGCTAATGAAATTTTAGAAAACTATACAGTTTACTACAAGACAATTACCATTTCCTTCAATATCAAACTTTTGTAGTGAAAGTCTTGAACAAAAACTAAGTAATTTGTTTAAAATTAAAAGTAAACCTAAAAATTACATAATGTTTAAGTAAATAAAAAATTCATTTCTCAATTTCCCATCAAGAATAAAAGCTGTCAACTTGATTTTTTAAAAAAAAGGAAACTTACTTTGGAGCTGCCTTTTCCAAATTTGCAAAAAGTTTTCTTTTGAAATCTATATTTTCAACAATTGCTTCGATTACAATGTCTGCATTGAGAACTGCTCTCTCAGGACTAGTGTTTATCACAAACTGGCTCATTGTATCTTCAACAAATTTTTCTTCAGCCTGAAATCAAATTGCATATTTTGAAAACTGAAACTAGTACTTTAAGTAGAATTTTTGAAAGCATTGCTATGCATAATTAGTGTTTCATTGTTTTCATAATTTTATCACTTATGGCTATAACATAAACAAAAATGGCTTTAATGTACAACTGCTGTATCAAAGACCAAAACTGAAATATTACAGATTTCTGATTTATATATTTTTAAATTTTCTTTTGAGTAGTGATGTAAACACTACTTAATATAGTCAGAAATGTAATTTATACATAAATACTCTTGGTCAGAATAACTGAATATTAGTTTAGATCTAGTGTTTAACATCCCTTGGGAGCTGTAATTTATTCTATCTGGGAATGCAAGATACTCCAGATTTGGAATACAGTGTGTGTGGTCGGTTCGCACCGAAGTGCGAGCTTCGTTGCCGAAGCATCCGTGCTCCAAGGAGCGCTAGTGTTCCCAAGACGGCGAACCCCTAGCAGACTCCCTAGAATTACAAGGGAAAGATACTGGGGTGGTTTCCCGTGGCCTTCCCCAGGACGCCATTAAGGAATGACGTCAGACCGAAGAGAAAGTGAAGAAGAGGCTAAAACACAGGAAAGGAAATTTTTGAAACATCCATGCTCACTACCGGGATTTGAACCCGGGCGCTGGCACATTGATCTCACAACAGACCGACGCCTGAGACCGCTCGACCACACCAGCGCGGCTTGGAATA
>JAFIDM010000003.1:65134299-65176846 GCA_023159025.1 Thereuonema tuberculata
AGAGTTCGCGGGCAATTGGCTGAGGCCGGGCATACTCGGCAGTGATGACAAATCTTCGTCCACCATTTTGTGTCGTCTAGTGCTCACTTGTCAGTGCTACGGTACAGTGTCGCTTTGCCGACATAACATTTTCCATCACTGCCGAAATCAAGAGAAATCACAATAGAACACGGAAAAATGGCCTGATACCTATTAATAGCCCTTTTGACTTTCTATTTTAGCGGTATTTCCGCTATCCTCGCAATAACAGCTATTTTTAGACGGCGCTCAGTAATCCGGCATTTTCGGTAATCCGGAACTGCCGAAGTCCCGAACGTGCCGGATTAGTGAGTGTCTACTGTATGAGGTAAATTATTAAAAATGCAACAGAAGCAAATGCTTTGTTCCATTAAACCTACACATTTGTAACATTATATATTTTTAAATGAATTTAATTAAGTTATTCTTTTGGCATTCTAGTGTCTGCTATTATATTCTGATTTTTATTAAAATTATTGGCTTTAGATAATTTTACGGTAGAAATTTGCAGGTTTATTACTTATCTAATAAGTAAATAAACTACACAAACTAGAAAGCAGCAGTTTCTTTACAGAAAATAAAAGAAAGTAACAAGAGGAGAAGATCCTGAAACTTTTCCAATATTTTGCTTCCCATTAATTTTTCTTAAAGAGTTTTACTTAATGTTTTCTCTTTGATACTACAGGGAGGACCAAATTTATACATACGATTGGCCATAGATTGCTGTATATAAATATGGGTCACCCTGTATTTACCCTCCAGCAAAATGAATCAGTAACTGTCAATGCATTTCACTTTGTGAAGCACATAAAACAAATATATGTTATATTTAAATAGAAGCAATTAAAGAAGTAAAGTCTTCAATAATCATAATAAATCAATTATTCTATAAGAAGTTAATAATCACTCAAAATAAGAATATTGAAGAAGCTAAGGATTGAACTTTCAATCCTTGAAAGTATTTTAGGGCTGCTTTTGTGGAATGTTCATTCCCAAAAAAACAAACAAAGATTTATATTTTAATAAAAATAAACGATTTATTACAATAGAAACATAAAAATTAGTCAACTTCTCATATATTATTTCTCAAAGGTGTTTTTTTTATTTCCCTTAATACTTCATCAAAATCAATGATTGAGATATTTTCAAGATTACGTTCACCGCTAATGATGAAAAATAAACAGATTGTTTAAAATTAATGTTTTCGTTAAAAAAATTTATTTTAAAAATCTTTTTTGTAAAAGCGTAGAAGGCAGTCTATTGACAATCTTTTCATTTATTTATTTCGACATTACCATTCGGTGACTGATCAAGATACCCATGCGAATTATTCGCACGGTTCAACTTCTTTATAAAACTTGAGAAGACGCCATCTATTGACAATATGTTTAACTAACATGCACACAAGCTGTTGGATTTGTTTATTATTTCTCAAAGGTGGTTTTTTTGTTGCGAATTATTCGCACGGGTCAACTAGTAATGGATAAACAATCATTTCAGAAAATTAGAACCACCATAGTTAGTTAGAGTAGAGAAACAGAGTTACTTTCTATGTTACTTTAGAGTAAGAAGCAACTGACATTCATCAGAACAACAACTAGTCCAGAAGCATTTGTCATTTCTTAGGCAGTTTATAGTGATAGAAAGGTGTGAATGGTGACATTCGATTGATATAATTGTATAGATTAACAAAATCGATGGTGTCACCCTCTGGTGTGTTGCAAATAGCCGTGATGACATCATCAAAATGGCCACCACACTACTTCTGATGAATTGCGCTAACTAAGGATCTATTAAACATACTTCAATTTGCAATAGCTTGTTGGAAAGCTCGGGAGATTTGCTACAAATCATTCCATAATCATTATCTTTGAATTCCCAATGGTGTTTGATCTATTTACATACAAAGCTTTTGGTTTGAGTGATCGGTGCGATTTGCAAGCAAATAACAAACACAACGCTGGGTTTTTGTGAATTATGAATAGGTAATGTTTGATGGAGAATTTTATGAACTTTTCAGCGGGCTATTGCAGCAATTTGGAATAGGTTCAGTAGGTTCCAAGATACAGCGATTCGTTTATATCAGTGCAGCCAACTTTTCCAATTAGTAACCCACCTGAACTCCCACCTAAAGCAATGTTCACTGTCTTTTTTGTTATTATTTCATAATATTAAGCTTAAATCATTTTCTTTCACTACAGTATTAACTACCTAAGAGACATTTATATGGTAATTTGTATATTTTCTTAAAAGAATCTTTAGCTTGAAATGTCATTATTTCCTAGCGTTGCCTGCTTTAGAAAATCGTGACATTTTAAGCTAAAGTTTCTTTTAAGAAAATATACAAATTACCACATAAATATCTCTTAGCTGGTTAATACTGTAATGAAAGACAGGGTTTAAGCTTAACCTCATAAAATAATAACAGAAAAGACAGTGAACGTTGCTCTATATGGGAGTTCAACAGGGTTAAAAATTTAAGGGAACGAAAATATGGAATATTGAAAAATATTTTCAATTAGTAATTGATAGGCGGTCCTAACCTCTGATAAATGGTACGAATAACTTCAAGATATTAAGGACATCTGGTATCTGTATGAATATGATAAATAATTTATTATTTTAATATAATTAACTTATTTAACATGAATCACACATATCAGTGTTGCCCAGCAATCCCAACGAATAACTCAAGTGTCTGACGAATCAAGAATACAAAATTAGTAATTAGAAATTGTCAATATCATCTTCACTAAACTCTTCATCCTCACCATACTCAAGTTTCCTATTTACAAACACATTTTCTCAAGAGACTATCATCACCACTGCACTCGCATACATGGAAGGTTAAAGGACCAGCATTTGCATGGTGATGAGCATCTACTCCTTACACATGAGCATTTGATCAGCTGAAGATAGATACAGGTGCACAAAGAAGTTCACCCATGACCGAAGTCAGCTGCCTTTCTTCCTTATTCCATGGCCACCAGGCGAAGGAAGTGTTGATTGGGGTTTATTGTCTTATGACCACACCAATGCCTGATAATTTGCTTCTTAACAGCTGGTATAAAAGCATTTCGAGTAGGTGGCAAGTTTTCCCCAATTGTCTGTTTTTTGAAAGCATCCACCAACACAAGTCGCAAGTCTGATTATGTTATTTTTTAATTGGTAAACTCAGCAAATAAATGCCTTAAGTTCATTCACTGTATTATCAGAAACTGAATCTCTGTACAAGCACTTTCAGAGCGAGAAGCATAGCTGAGTCGAATGCCTCCCAGTAAGATAACTTACCCTTTTTTCCTACCAGATTTCCAGTCGAGTCACATCCTGATAGGGCATGGAAACTGGTGGTGGTGCTGCTTTTAAAGATTCAAATGACAAGAATTACTTCTTTGATTGATATCTGCTCGTGATTTGCAGTCGTAAAGAAAGAATCCACAGGCAAGTTAGTGGTAATGTCAGACAGAAAAGACTAGCACAGCAGTGTCCTGCCCATGTATGAAAAGTTTGCTTGCATCTCTATTCCTGGCATAGCATGTAAAATTATCTTAAGTGTGAGGCTCTTCTTGTGTGCTGTGAAGAGATTTTACACAACAGTGTGAGGGCTTCTGCTTTAGTGTGCTACGCAATAACGAATTTCTTAGCAGAATTTTTGGCATGCAGGAAAGCCTGTTTTCTGCAAGGTATTCTGTTAATTCAACTTTTGTGTTAATATGCGCAGGAATCTTTTCATCGGTACATTCAAGATATTTGTCACTAACCTTGTACTGACTACAGGTTTGTTGGGTCCCCTTGTTCCGTGTAGTATTCTTAATTGAATCAGCCACATAGGTATCAAAACACAAGACGTACTTCATCTTATTTGTAGTACTTCTTGTGCATTTTGGCAGTGAAGGCATCAGCTAGATTTTTGCAAATTTTAATTTTTGGCTTTTCAAATGCTTGCACTTCTGCCTTGGCATCTACAATAGCAATACTATATGGTGATGCTTCTGTTGTGTTAGTAGTATCAACATTTGGTGTTGGGTTTTGTAGGGCTTTCAATATATATGTCAATTTGTTCTTTGATGAGCACTGATGCGTAGTTCCATCTGATGCAAACATTGCTCATGGGACTATTGGCCCAAAATTTTACATAAATTAATGTCATGCTTTGATCATACATATATTTGATTTCATACACGAGCAAGACATTGATGTGCTAGTACTTTCTGTTACACATTACCCTAACTTGCCTCTGGATTCTTTCTTTATGGCTGCAAATCGTGAGCAGATATCAATCAAAGAAGTCCAACAGTTACCTGGACCCTTAAAAGCAGCAGCACTACCAGGTTTCCATATCAGGATGTGACTCGACTTGAAGTCTGGTAGGAAAGGGCAAGTTATCTTGCTGGAAGGCATTCGACTAAGGTACGGAACATATGCTTCTTCTCTAAAAGCGGTTGGTTTGGATGATTCAGTTTGTGATAATACAGTATCGAAAATGTGTTTGCAAATAGGGAACTCGATTGTAGTGAGGATGAAGAGTTTAGTGAAGATGATACTGACGATGTCTAAACACTAATTTTGTATTCTTTATTCGTCAGACACTTGAATTCTTCGATAGATTGCTAAGTAACACTGATATGTGTGATTCATGTTAAATAATTTAATAACATTAAAATAATAAAGTATTCATTATATTCATACAGATACCAGATGTCATTAAATTATACCAGACATATCTTGAAGTTATTCATATCATTTATCATGGGTTAGGACCTGCCTATCAAATATTGAAAATGCTGGCTGCACTGACAAACGAATCACTGTATCTCGGAACCTATTGAATCTATTCCAAATTGCAATAGCCCACTGAAAAGTTCATAAAATTCTCCATCAAACATTTCCTATTAATTATTCACGAAAACCCAACGTTGTGTTTGTTATTTGCTTGCAAATCGCGTCGATCACCCAAACAAATAGTTTTGTGTGGAAATAGATCAAACACCATTGGGAAGTCAAAGATAACGATTATGGAATGATTTGTATCAAGTCTTCCGAGCTTTCCAATGAGCTATTGCGAATTGAAATACGTTCAATAGATCCTTAGAAAGCACAATTCATTAGAAGTAGTGTGGCAGTCATTTTGATGACATCACGGCTATGTGCAACACATCTTTGGGTGACACCATCGATTTTGTTAATCTATACAGTTGTATCGATCGAATGACACCATTCACACCTTTCTATCACTGAACTGCCCATGGAACATGTGTTTTCCTACAAATGCTCCTGGACTAAAAGTCCCATTAGATGTTTACATGTAAGATTAGTTTAAGCTCACAACAGTGAGTTGTTAATTACAATGACAGCCAACTGACATAGTTAGGATCAAAGTGATAACAGATAAGGAGAAACTGAGCATCAGAATTTTAGATTCTCAGTAATGTCATTTGAAGGTCATAATGCAGATTGAGAACCATGAAAACAAATCCTCTTCCAAAGTTATCTCTTTTCAATTGAACTGATAAATTCTAAGACTCACTTCATGGTATTACAACAGATAAAAAAAATAATTATAATGCAAAAGATTCTCAGTCTTATTGGTCAAGGCTCTTTTTTAATTGAGGTTTAAATTATCTACTGTTCAAAATTTACCAGTTCAATGAAATAAATGCACAAGGAAGTATCTTCATTGCATATGAGTGTCTGCCATCTCTCTGCCATAATGGAGACATAGATATTGAGCATCTAGAAGATTGCCCTGCTTTGACTGATATTTATTAGAATTTTTTGTTAAATTATGAACATCATCAACTCTCCATGTTTTATTGCGCTGCAATAAGTCATATTACGGAAAGGCTAGAGACTGGCACAGGATTAATTAAAAAAAACAAGTTCAAGGAAGAACAAAATTAAATGACAGTTATTAATTTCATCAGAGAGATTGATTAAAAGAAGCAAAATGAACATTTTTATTCTGTTGTTGAATTATTCAACTATATTCTGCTTCAAATTTTTATGTTTCATGAAAAGGTTGTACTACTGTAAGCAGTAAGGAATCATAGGAATTACACTTCACAAAAACAACATACCATAATAACAATAAAAAACGGATCAGTTTTGCAAATAAATTCAGAAGAATCAAGGTTTATTTGGACAGTTACTGTTAATTCATTATGAGAAAATTATACAAAAGCATTCCCACAAGAAATTTATATTGATCAGAACACATTTTATGATTTTTGGGAATTTCTATAGAATCCACACACAGTTCGAATTGTGGTGTGGGCCCAATATGAAAGACTTTTGCTTAACAATCAGTACAATGGATATAATGCAACTGGAGTATTCAGGAAATGGCTTTTCCCAATTCTCATTAGTGGAAACAATATATTTTATAAATCACAACAGTTTTAGGAAAACTATAAAATTAAAAGAGAGAAGGAAAAAACTTATTTTATTAAGGTAAAAAGGCAGCATTTATTTTTAATGAGATCAATGACAAAATAGACCATTTCCAACTTTTTATCAAGCATTAGAAACAGCTTTAAAGACACACAATATTATTGAAAAATTTCTTATTTTTAACTAACCTTTGTATCTCCAGCAAGCTGCTTCTTTGCTATTTTCTGAACATTTAATTTGATGGTGTTCAATGTCTTTTTGAGAATGTCCTCAGACATGTCCACTAATATGACCTGGTGGCCTGTTTGAGCGCTAACCTACAAAATAAAACGAGTATATAATTTCTAAGACACAACAAAATTAAATATCAATATTGAACAATTAATAGATACTAATGCAACGTTAGGTTCAAGAATAATTATTATTCAAGGCTTTATCTACTTGTCTACTTTATTTCTGTTTATTAATTATTATAATTTATTTCCTTTGCAGTTAATAATTTTACGATAAAATTTTATAGAATCTGGAATTTAAAGGCATTAATTATATCATAATTTGGTTACGCTACTGTGAGAATGCAATTCAATGCAGCCGAAATAACAATCAAATTTCGTGGCAAATAGCTTCGCGCGAAGTTTTTCGAAATACCTTCGATTTACAGTGATATATGAATGTCCGATCTATATTGGAACGGAAATTTTTAACATAAGAGGGATAGTTTCCAGTTAGATCTGAATCATTACATAAATCGACTCCCTGATATCTTTATTATTTCCATAATTATTATTATTTTGTTATATATAAATTCTGAAAATATGTATAATTTCATCACCAGTTTTATCATGAAAACAAAAATTCAATAACCTCAACCTGAGATGCTCATTGTAAATTGATGAAATATAATTCAAATTATCAATTTCGATCATACTGGCCGAAAAATAATCATAAACCATATAAATAATTTAACTAAGGAATTTTTTTTTTCCTCATCATATGTAAGTGTTAAGATAAGAATCAGTTGATAAATATTACTGCACGAAAATATTCTTGTTTTGTTTAAAATTAAAGAATAATCCATATTTAAAATAAATCTGTCTTAGTAATAACTCTTTAAAGCTACGATAGATTATCATATCACTAATAACTTCTAATTATAGAACTTTTTTGGACAGCCCGAACCTCTCACTTTAAAAGAAAAAGAAAAAAAAAAATGGGCCTTCTGCTGCTGATCTTAAGAAGTAGGACTACGCTTTAACCTGTGCAATGCCTCCTCCCATTAGGCCACCTCCAATCACAACCACATTTTTCAATGCTTGCTGCAATATTGCAGATGTTGCTAAATGTCTTTTAGAAAGTTTGGTAACGAAAGCCATTGCTTTTCTATGCTTATAAATTTTAACTTCTCGGGGAGTCTGCTTTCGTTTCACACCCGGAAGAACAATCAGGAAGTGATCAATTCATATTGTTTCTAAAAGGTGGCTTCAGTCAAAACGAAAAGAATGCCTTCTTTTTTCCTTCAGAATTTAAAATATCTAGGAATTTGACAAATAGTTAAATGTTCTTAAGATTTTTAATAAGATAAGAATTTTATTATATCCAAACTATTAGTAATATTTCTGAACAAAAATACCATTAAGGTATTTTTCGTTTCTTCTGAATCGTTAAATCGCAATTTAGGATTAGATGAACTGCTGGGCGAAGAGCTGAAGTCTTTTGTTACCTAGAATAGTTTAATTTCTTAAAATGGTGAATGTTATGAAAGGCATCCTGGTGGAATGGTACTTCAAATAATTTCTATTCAGTTATTTTTGAGCAATTAGTTTGTTTTATGTCTTTAAAATAATTCAAATCGAATTCATGCACAAATAAATCTAGAGAGATAGTGTCTCATTGAAAAGGATGGCAATGTAGTAAGTTTGAGTTCAGTCAATAATGGAATAGAAATAATAAACAAGCGTAACCTTATATTTGGCCCTTGAGAAGTACCTGATGGCATAAATATAAAAACCATGTACGTTAAGTACAATTTGTTTATTTCAACATTTAAAAAACTGATAATTTTAAATGAACAGAACGGTAGTAAAATACGCCGGCTTGCTAAGAAAATATACTACTTATTGCTAGATAAAATGAAAACTTAGAACTTATTTATCTAAGATTCAGAATACCATAGTACTTGCATCGATTACAGTATTGCGATTTCACGCCATCCTGAAATAAAATTGGTGAGGCTAGATTAAATTGACATGTTTTCAAGGCGTTGGTTGTGGAACACACAAAAAAGGCCTTTCATTGATTCTAGTACTTTTACAATATTTCGGCCAGGGCTACAGCTGGTCACTTTCTTGTTTTATGAAAATGCCCCCTATTTTTCTTTTGTCATTTCGCCTATAAATTGTGTAATTTACATGTGTCTAAACAGGATTATTCGAAATCTAAGCTATTCTAAAAATGTCCAGTCATTGATGTTACGTATAAAAACACTCAAATTTAATTGAAGACTTGTCAAACGATAAAAATGCTGGATTGCCTTGTAATTTTGCATGCCAGGATAATTGTTCTTACTCTGAATTTTGAGGCATAGTTTTAGTCCTACAGAAATACTTGTGCAAAACCATTATATGTAAAATGAAAACGGGATTTAGTTTAAATAAATAAAGGAAAAAAAAGGGGGTGGGGGCGCAACTTCAAAACTTGCCCTGTTGATGTACTTTTTTTTTTTTTTTCTCTTACTTACTTTAGTCTTTTTATGCCATGAATTTCAGTGAGGCACAAGCAAATATGCATTGCTATCAAACAATATACATTGATTTTAATTTTGTATCTTTTTATTTCAGTGATTCTGCAATGAAAATGTTTCTTCTTCATTTGGATGAATCAAACGAATTAGGGAAAAAATTTATTATTAACGATTTGGACGAGACTCACTTATTTATTGCTGCAGATATCCTTGAAACATTGCAAGCTCGCATTGATGATTTGATGGATCAGATCTCATTCCCCTTAGCTGAGAAATAAACAGCTGTCTTTTTCAGTACTTTTTTTTGCATTTTCTGAAGTTCTTTTATATACTTACGGTACTACAGTTATAATATTTACTAGTGTTCAAATAAAAACAAAAATGAAGCTTGGGCTTGAAACATTGAATGAAAAGAGAGAGTCAGTGCGTCTGAAGGACTCTGGATCACGTCGAGTTTTGGATGAAGCAGCCAGAAAAAGACGTCAGAGAAAAGCGCTAGAAGCCTTAGAACAAGATAACTTTCACGATGATCCACATGCCAATTTGGTTATGCACAAAAAGGCACCCAAATTTGAAGAATCCTTGGATCGTGCAAAGCGAAGGAAAAAGGGAGAGCATTTAAGGCAACGATTTAAGAAAACATTTGCTGCTCTTCTAGAGGAAGATCAAACGGTAGAACGTGACGGTGAAGGTCCTACTTACATCACTGCTACAGTTCCAGCTTCCAAGTTCCCAGAAAGAAAATTTTGTGCCGTATGTGGATTTCCATCAAACTACACTTGCCCTCAGTGCGGTGCACGGTATTGTAGTGTAAAGTGTGTAGGCACCCACCGTGATACCCGCTGTCTAAAATGGACTGCTTAATATAATGATGTTAATCATAAGATAAATTTCTAGCCATAATTTAGTTTTTGTATTGATTATGTAGTGAATTTGTGATGATTCACAACATGATAAGTAATTGTTAATTAAATGTGGATAATAAAAGAATAGAGAGAGAAGAATATAGTTGCTTTTTTTTAATTAATTTGTGATTTTTATAACAATTTTAAAGTAAACTTTTAAGCATTCAGTTCAAAAAGTATTACTGTACATCTGTAAAAAAAAAAAAATCTTAAAAATCCATTTTATTATTTTCTTTTTAGCCTTAATTTTGAAATTTACAATAAATCGAAATTTACTGCTTTTAAGCGAAAATATCATTAGAAAAATACTTAAAATCTTTTAGAAGCTAACAGATTTTCTAAGTATTTATACTTCAATTTCAAAATATTTCACTTAGAATTAATTAGTGCATATCTAATGCATCTTCATATTTTGTCATTTTGTGCATAAAGCGACAAAAGCAGTCAGAATTTTGACATTCTAAAGGCTTCTTACACTCAAATTACAAATATCCTTATGGTAACAACATGAAATAATAACAATAAAACATTGTAATTGAATTTTATCATTGTGGATTATTGGTGAACATTATATTGGGGAGAATGTGTTGAATTGCTATAATCTCTTGACGTAAACAAAGATCATCTTACAGTAAAAATGGGACTGAAGACTAACTTTAAAAGTAGAGGAAATAACAAATGGGAATTTTTTTGATATTTAAGTAAAAAAAAATAAATAAGTAGTAATTAAACTAATAAGGTAGTGTACAAAATGAAAAGCGGTAATAAAATTTTTCTAAAAATTTTAATAGAAAAATTAAATTAATTTTTCTATCAATAGGATGATAAAGGATTTGTTTTATTTTCATTGTCTCGGAGACATTTTTAAGGGAGAAAAATTTTGAAAACAGATTTTCATAGAACTCTTGCAAAAATTAATTTTTAAAATTATATTATTTACATGTAATGTGATTTATTGTTTTAATTATAATATGGTTAATAATTTTTTTTATCTGTAACTAAAACGAATTTTCTTTTTCTTTGTGAGCTCCGATTTAAATCGGGAAATGAAACTTTTGTGATGCCAGGAGTTCATAGAAATGATTTTCTTTTACCTCGGATTCCTAATTATTGATTTCAATTAGTGTTTAATTGAAATATACCTTTATATTTCAACCTGTGGAACAATTAGTTGCTATTTATCATAAAAACACTTCCATGTATTTATGGTTTTAAGCTAGGAGCTCTTCTAGTTCATTACATCATTCAATAATGTCCAATAAAGGTTCTAAATAATTTTTTAATTGTGATTATGCTGCTTTAATGATGACTTTTGCCATTTGAAGATCCAAAATAAGAGTTAAAACTGCATTGATTAAACACAGTTATTCTTATTGTGCGATTATAGAAAAGATCAAGCAAAGACAACTTAAGATGCCAAGGACACTTTTAAGATTTCAAGAGGTAAAACAAAGAGTCAAAGACAATATTAAATTCACTTTTATATGTTTCTTTGTCAGTTAAATAATATTAAAAGAGTCCATAGGAAGGAAAATAGTGAATATTATGTTCGGGAAGTAATATGTCATTTTGATGGATCTATTGATATAAATACGTGTGCAGTTAAAACTTTAAGAAATTAAATTATGATCTAAAAACTTCTCCATCTAACCAAACAAAAACTGTATTTCCAAATTATTTTGGAACCAAATCAATTCTTGAAGTTATCCAAACAAACATCTCTACATATGATGAAAAAGCTCTTAAATGTGCCTGTGTATTTATATGCTATAAAAAACGAAATGGACCAAACTATGCATTTATAAACAAAATAACAATTACGAAACTCTTTATACTTAAGAGTTTGGAAGAACTCCAGGCTGAAACCTGACATATTTTATTGACAGAATCTACACAGTTATAAACAGAGTAAACTTCAATACTTAAATCAGATGAATGTATGTTAAGGACGACATTACAAATGAGGTTTTTAGTTTTCAGAATTACAGTTAGTGTAGCTTCACCAGTTTACAAGGAGCCTAATAAAATGATGCACTTACTTAATATTTGGAAAGGTGGCAAATTTCAAATAATTTCAGAATTTACGAATCTCATCCTCAGTGGTTGGATGACAAAGACACATACAGAAAAAGAAGGCTACAAACAAAGGGAAGTGTGTAGATTACGTAGAAGTTAGATGCAGTGTAAAATCTTATCCCTAGTGGGCAACAAACATGACATTGAACATCTATGAAACCCAAATGCTATCCTGTCCCTGCATTTGTCTGTCTTTGAACTCTTTGAAGATGGAATGTACATAGAATCCTGAAACAATTGGGATGTTATCCTTTCCAATAACTTAAGTGCACCATCTACCTTTATTTTATTTTATTGAAATATTTATAATTTGGATATTTCATGTAACAGGTTTCAAAAATAATTATGACTGCCGTAGATTCAGAGGGGGATCATTTGAAAGAAAACTTCATAGCAGCAGCTTGATTTCTTCAGAATCGTCCATTATCAATAGCTGAAAGGCTTAAAACCACATCTTTTTTGAGCATTGCATGCGGGATAACTATCATTTGCATTTGTAATAAAATTGATTTTAAAATTGTTGTGAAATTTGCTTCAAATTGCATCAAAAATAACCCAACAGTGAAATAATCCTTCATTTGTATAAAATAAGCATAAAACAAAAAAAAAAAATACAACAAAATGGTAACTACAGAAGGCACAAAAGAACCAAAAAGATTTCATACTTCGAGCTATCACCGGTGTTCCAGACTCTCCCCAGTGACAGCTCAAGGTGCAAAATCTTTTTGGTTCCTCTGTGCCTTCTGTAGTTACCATTTTGTTGAATTATTAGGTAAAATTTATTGTTACTTAAAGAAATACAAGTTGCAAAAATTAAAATGTCAACAACAGGGCTCTTACCATTTGTTGCTTACCTGGTGACTTATCCACTCACTTGCTTTAAAGTCACATTCGAAAAGCAGGTATTTTTTTTTTTTTTTTTCAAATGCATTTTTCGGTAGGAACCAACTCAGCTAGAAGCTATTTTAAAACTGCATTTTGTAGTAATCATCAGAAACTACTTATATATCAAATTTCATACCAATCCACGTTTGACACCTTGAAAACTTCCCTCATCAGAAAAAAACACACTGAAATTTTCCTAAGACCAACACATGGGTATTTCAGGCTATTCCTTAATAATAACGTATTAAAATCTGTAAAATACTTAACGTACGTGTGATTGGTGGCAGTTTTATCTCTAATCTACTAAGACAAAAAAATGACTACAATTATTATTCCATTCTATAATAAAGGTAGTTAGCTAACTCACTAACATAACAAACCAACTGTGCTGCTGAAGATATGACTAATGGTATTGAATATCAAATTTGTAATTCTTTATAGCTATAATTAGCTTTAAAAGTGGTTGGGCAGTAGCTGTGATTAAGTAGTGTGTAATGCAAATATGATTTCTAACATATATTATAGCGTACTGATTTTCGACATGTTTGTTGTCAAGTAATCTGTACCAGATAATGAGAATTCTTAATAATTATGTATATTAACAGTGTAAAGGCGGTTTAATAAATACAGTATATATACATAAAAAAAAAAACACTTTAAGAGGAAATAATATAATAATTTATTGAAACTCATATGATAATTTTTTTTAGGTGCTGATACAAACTAATATTACATTTTAAAGCAAAATGAATCATTTTTTATTGGCTTTTACAAATATATATGAAAATAATATTTTAACAATAAGATAAAAATGAAATAATCCATATTTTACATTAGTTCTTTTAGAAAATAATTATTCGTAACAATTGAAAAAATTCAAATTGAAATAAAAATTTAGATGTAAAATTAACATTAAACATTTTAACTGAAGATATTACTATGATGATTCTAGTGGTATCTTTCATATTTTCAAAAACTTCTCACTTAATGCAGTAATTTTAACATTTTAAGAGAAGTGCAGACTATAAAAATCTCATATTTGTAGTTTTCCAACTTCATCCCCTCTTTTATTTTTTATATTTCGTTCAGTCTTAAGTTAATTTTGAAATAAAATGAGGATTTTTCATTAATATTCAGAGCAAATTATGATTTGTGTTCTTAAACGGCTACTTTTAAGAAATTATAGAAATGAGACTTTTATGCCGTTTGGGTTTAAAATAGGGTAAATAAATGCTGAAGATCAAATTATAATCAGGCTATCTTTTTAACCTTATACATAGAACAAAAACTAAAACAATGCTACAATATTTTTTTTTTAATTACATCTCTTTCATAATCCTCCCCCACCTTTTTTTTTTTTTGGTAAAATAGCAACTTAAAAAGATGTCTTTGGGTTCAAAGAAATGATAGGATATTAGTAAATTACTATGAAATTCAAACTCCTTGTTTGAATCAGCTCAAAATACCTCACAACGTGTTGCTTATACGTCCTCATTTGGGACTTTTACAAATTTATATTGATTTCAAATAAAAAAGCAATATCTTTATTAAAGAAAAGTTTATCCATCTTGCTGAATGAAAGGATTTGGAATAGATTCCATGCCATCCATTGGACAAATGAGTACTACAGCTGTACCTCTACACACCACTAAGCCCAAAGGCCGAGTATCTTCAGTAAGCTTATAGGGATCATCAGGATCTGAAATATAAAATATACATTGAAACCTATTTCCTCCAATTATATACAATTTACAAATTTAATTAATCACCAAAAGAAATCAAAACATATCTTTCTGGAACTATTTTGTAAATCAATGCAATACCAAAATGCATAAAGAAATTCTTTTGTCTTAAATAAAAAAAATAAAAAAATGGATTATTTAATTCAATTACTAATATTGTTGACATATGTTTACTACGAAAATTTACAAAGGAATTATATTTTGTTACTAGCAAAAATACTCGTGCTTCAAGCGGGTTAGAAAAAAAAAAAGAGTTGCCCTAATGTGGATGATGCAGAAATTGTAATTGTATCATTTTGAAGCTTTTTCAGTTGGTAAAAAAGGCATGTGATAGTTACAAATTATGTTATAGACCTGCTACTGTTGCTTCGCTATGGAAGCTTTGCATAGGTATTGTAAAAAAAAAAAGCAAATTACATCAAGTAAACTAAAAATTGAAACAGAGAATTAAGAACACTCATGTCAAATTTCATGTTTGCAACTCGAGTTGTTTCAGAGATATGCATAGTCCCCCATTTACAACCCTTGGGATCTGAATATCAAAAATTCATCAAATACATATACAGTATTTTAGATTTTGACAAAGAACACTCACGAGTTTGCAAATCAAGCGGTTTTAGAGATACGCATACCCGTGAAGAAAGATTCCCCCATCCCCCACCCCATTTACACCCCTTAAGATCCAAATATCGAAAATTCATCGAATACATATATTTTAGACTTTAAAAGAACACTCATCAAATTGTTTCCAACTAAAGAGGTTTCAGAGAAATGCCTACCCTTTAAGAATGTTTGCACTAAATGTAAATATGATTACAGATGGAACTATTTGGTAAGTTTATTTAAAAAGAGAATAATGTAAATGTCAAGCAGATGGTTTTACATATGTCCTTCAATCATAAGAAACGAGGATGAGTAGCTTAAAGTTAAAAGAGTCAAGTTTTATAACTAAAAGGTATTTTCAAATAGGAAATTTTCATCCATAACATCATCCACCCAAAAGCACTTTTCTGAAAAATGGCAAGGCTTATTTATATTGTGATGGCAATTACAAAGTATACAGCTACTGTGAGAAACAAGTGAATTCAGAGGATGGCTACATGGTTCCAGTCTCTATGATTTTGATGCAAACTTAACCAAATCTGTTGCCTTTAAGAAACTATATTAAAAATCAAAGACATATGGGAGATTTTAAAAATGTGGGATCACTAAATGTTAACTATTATCCATTTTTCAAATTTTGAAATTTTACTCTAAATTTTTTTTTACTGTATAGTATATAAGCCTAGAATACAGTATACAAACATAAAAAGACAACAAGTGTTCTGGAAAATTACTAATTAAAACATTTGATTATCAGATCTGTAGGTTACAGATTTTGGACATTGGATTATTAAGATATGCATATTAAAAAAAAAAAAAATGCTAGGGGCTAAAAATGCATTAAATAGGTTCTATATAATTCCATTGTTTAATCGAATGTATAACATTTTCTACCTTTTTTTTTTAGAAGTCTGTTATCTTTTTTGATCAGAAGTTAGCGTTCATTAGTCACATTTAAACAAAAATATTATAAGCACATATTTAATTTCAAATACACATGTTATATGCATTTAAACATACATGTTTTTGATGTCCCGTTGACTCATTATTAGAAGTATCCAACTTGCAGTTTGTTTTAATCAATTAAAATATAGATTATTACAATAGAACCTTTTTATTATCCATTTAAGTTTATTAATAGTCATGTAGAAGAGTTAATTTTTTTATAAAAATTATTAACGATCAAAATTTGAAGATGATTTAGCTAAATTTGAATTTGATTATTAAGTTCTGTAAAATAAATATAAAGCATTTGTTTTGCACTTTATATATATATATATATATAAAAAAAACAAACCTGTCTTGATCTAATTAAAAACAATACTTTTTAAAATTTTTGGGATTTACTTCTATGAATTCTAAATAAAAATTATATTATGTCTTGTTCATATCTATATATATATATTATTTAATATATTCTTTTTCAAGTGATTTGGACTCTGTAATCATAAATTGATTGAAAAAATTATTAGTGTTTCGATCATTACGCAATTTTAATATCGTTAAATAATCTTTTTAAGTACATTTTCTGAGGCAAAAAATAAAAATTCCTAATAAAACACTTACAAACATTGAAGGTCAATTTATAAAATAATTTAGAGAGGTTTTACTACTCCTTATACATTGTACTTTCCTTTTTAAATAATAATGTCCGAAAACATCGAAGCTCCCGCCATTTTGTTTCCATCGTTACACATGTGTTTGACGTGCTCATTAATTATGTTAATCATTATTTCAACTAAATACACTATTTCTCGGAAAAAAAGAGTATTAAATTGGAGAAATAAGATTGCAATTAATGACTTTCTTACGTTTTTAGGACACTGGCAACCCTGTGGAATAAATTAAACATTAAAATAATCGAGTTTCCATCGTTACGCGATTTGGACATCGTGGTTCAATAACTTAAAAAAGTATATTTACGGCAGAGAAAATGCACAAAAACTTATGAAAATGCTTTAAAACGTTGAAAAAATTATTTTAAAGCCTGATAAATGAGTTGGGATACTTACTTATTATTTATTTTAGCATCCGAAATAGCATGGTTTCCATCGTTACTTTTTGACAAACAAAACTGGCAAGAAAATGTGTTATATATTTGTTGTAATTCTTCAATATTTTACACTGCTGCTGTCATCTGTCGACCGAAATAGTAAGCAAATCATCATTTTATTGTATTCATTCAATATTTTGATTATGAAACTTCTAAAATCGCGTTAGAAATTTTTTTCCTTGGTGTTGCAGAGCATCAGTTAACATGAGAGATGTCCAAAATTAACCATTTGTAGCTAAAATGTTTTAATTTAAGGATATTTACAACAAACTTCTGTAATAAATGATACCAGTTCTTGTCTCTGAACAGAACTAAAAATTCACTGAGAAAAATAATTTAAGTTATAAGATCTAAATTTAATTTCTGAGATAACTTTAAGTTAAGAAGTATGTCTTGTCCCCACCTTTTTAAAATCACTCATATCTAGACTTGTGGAAAAAATAAAATACCTGCAAGTGACTGTAATGAGGTCAAATGAAGAGATACTGTTACATTTTCTTTTGAATAACTGTCCAATATAACAGAAATTTAATGTCCAGAAACATACCTCATGATAGCAGTTAGAATTGCCAGGAAATCAGTTCGTAGGGTGGACCAATGGATAACTGCTTACTTGGCCAAGTATTTGACCAGTCTTCCTCTTTGCAATTGTTCTTCATCAAGTCTTATAAACATTTCTTTTGATTCATTATTATACTGATTTCCCTGCTCCAGGATTAACATATTGCTTTTTCAAAGCTATACATTACATGAAAAGTTAGCAGAAGCTGGCAACCATAAAAAAAGGAAAAATGTTTACAAAATGCTGTCATTTGTCATTTATGTTTTTAAGCCTGTATTTATATTATTCCATTTATCTAAAAATGGTTCCATGAAGAACATTTATTATTACATTTTTCACAATCTCTGCTTAAATTTGATATGAAAGTACCGTAGCACTGCATAAATGTGATGAGAAGCGTTTTACTAACATCCTTATTTTGTTTAATTTTAACAGCAATATTTAAAAAAAAAACAACATTAAAATGGACTACAATTAAGAGTTTGGACAATAAAAATGAAGGCCATATAAAAGATTTAGGTTAAACATAATTACTATGGAACTTAAAATTTCTTTTTCAAGCTTTTAATTACAAGAAATAAAGCTTTTTATATTTACTTCTGTGTTTTCATATTAGGCTAAATTGTATTAGCAAAACAACAATTGAAAAGATAATAGAATGTTCCAACAATTTTTCAAAGTGTTCAGTCTCATAACTCATCCAACCAAAAAAAGTTAAGAACTGAATCAGATCCATAGATCTTCCCTGTTAGAGCTAAAGGTGTTCTTCAATTCAGTCAAATTTTATAAAACTGAATCATTAACTTCATTCAAAATCGAATCAAATCTTGAATTTTCCCAGAGTTCTAAATATTTAAATTTCTCAATTTTATATTGAAACTTCATCTCAAGATTTATCCTTTTCAAAATATCATTTAGTAATCATTCTTTTTAGTGATTCATATCTATTATTTATATATTAAAATTTCATTCTGTGAAACATTAATAAAAAACATTGTAGAAATTCGACCTACCTCTTAAATATTCTGTTGTCCCATCCAACACAAGATTTAGCAGAGGATCATAACCTTTGAGCATACCACTGGCTGAAACATCAAGAGAACAAATTGAAAAAACAAAAGTAACATTTTTAACACAAGCAATCAACTTTCTATTCTTAAATAATGTGGAAACAAGCAGATAAGGGCATAAATGTATTTGTAATTAAACATAAATTACGTTACAGCCATCATCAAGAAATAAAAAGACTAGGATGAAACATTTATAATTCATAACTTGGATAAAATACAGTTTCATTCATATATTTCTAAATCAAGATTTATTATATGATTTATTCTAATTAGTTGTGACCGTCGCATCATTTGAGTGGTGTTTCATTGAATATTTGTGTGGGTGGTGAAGGTTGATTAGGGAAGGAAACCCTCTCCCAATGAAAACAGTTGTAATTGTTATGGATATTAACAACAACAACAAAAAGTCCATATTATGCTTTAAGTGTGGGTGGTATCGTACACAAGTGACTTCAGTAAAAGATAACCTGCCCCCACGATCACTGTTAAATGAAGAATCTAATCATGTGCTTAAATTAACCCGTTATAATTATATTACAGTAAAAGGCCTGGAAATATATTACTGCACCTTCCATAGCTAAAACATTTTCATTCATGAATGTATTTAACCAAATTCAGACACTGCTGAAAATTTTTTAATCACAATTCATTAAAAACTAAAAAATATTTATAGTACCTTCTTAATATTTGAAATTAGACAATCTTTAAATCAATAAATTCTGAACAATTTAAATCTATAACCAAAAGTTGTTAACTATGAATATTTGGTTTCAAAAAAGAATAATATAAACATCATATGTGACAGGTAAAAGGAGAAACTCATCTATCAAACGAGGATTTTCTTTTTCTTCTCACCATTAAACATTTCAGTATCTTTTCAGTTGGATAATATACTAACGAGGTGCATTCAAGTTATAACACCTCCGAATTTTTTTCTCAGCACTGCAAACAGATAGAAACATGCGGTTTGTTTTAAAATAAGTGGTCACTCTTTGTCATTGCGAGACAGAAATGGCAGCACTGTACGGCACACAGAACCTTAGCGGCAGCAGCAAGAGTGAGCGACTGTTTTTGATACTTGAAATGGCGACGTTTTCATTACAATATCAGCGTGTTATCATTCGTTTTCTCCATTTGCGTGGTGTGACACCAATTGAAATTTATCGCCAGATGAGTGAGACATGTGGTTAAGGTGTCATGGATGTGTCTAATGTGCATGCGACAGTTCAAAGAGGGCAGAACGACGCGTGACAAAAAACCACGACAATCGCGGCCTCGCACAAGCCGGTCTGGCGACATGATCGAGCGAGTGAAGAAATTGGTTATGGCGGATCGTCGATCTGTTCCACACTCATTCGACGATCCACTCGCTCGATCATGTCGCCAGACCGGCTTGTGCAAGGCCGCAATTGTCGTGGTTTGTTGTCACACGACGTTCTGCCTTCTTTGAACTGTCGCACCCACATTAGACACATCCATGACACCTTCACCACGTCTCACTCATCTGGCGATAAATTTCAATCGGTGTCACACCACGCAAATGGAGAAAACGTATGATAACACGCTGATCTTGTAATGAAAACGTCGCTATTTTAAGAATAAAAAACAATCACTCACTCTCACCGCTGCCGCTAAGGTTCTGTGTGTCGCACGGCGCTGCCATTTCTGTCTCGCAATGACAAAGAGTGCCCACTTATTTTAAAACAAACCGCATGTTTCTATCTGTTTCCAGTGCTGAGAAAAAAATTCGGAGGTGTTATAACTTGAATGCACCTCGTATAAGCAAATAAATTTAAACAAACAAACAAACCTTCTCTTCCACCAGAAAACTTGACTCTGATTGGTTTATCCAAATATTTGGATAAGTCTAAGATGCTCTCCTTCTTCTTCTTCTCCTTCTGATCAATCGGCTAAAATGAAATAAAAAATTAAGTTTTCTTTCTAAGAACAGTGAATGACGTACAAATTAATTATTTCGCAATTTCCTCTTTTTATTTATGAAATTAACTTGTATATGTTCCCATTTCAAAAAAAAGTAATTGTTTTATCATTTCTTATGTTAAATTGCCATTACTTACTTAATATTTAATACTAATGTAATTTATATTAATCCCTTATCAGAAAGTTTAGTTTCTACGAATATTTAGATTTTGCCAAAGAGAAATCCAATTCTGATCCCCAAGTAGGCAATCAATTATCTTCATTTCTCTTCAGTTCATGAACTGAAAAAATACTTGCAAAATTGCGGAATACCAATAGGACCTGCAAAAGCCTGAGTAGGTTTGTAATTTTGCGTATTACTAGCATCAGCACAGTGCCAGAATGGAATCTTGTATTTCATAAGACAGAGAACATGCTTCCTTCCTGTCATTCCATAATGCCAGAAGTCTCTGTTGTGATTTTGGAGCAAATTTTAAATAATAAAAATGAACTAATCTGGATAGATGCTCGGTTTTTTTGTTTTGTTTTTTAGGTGCTGGCAATCCAAACAATTACAATATGAAAAAGGCTGTTTGATACGAATGCAGTAGCAACAATAAGGAAATGATCGTTAGACTGTTGGGGACAAAAACAAAGTCTAACAACTTTTTTTACCCCCAGCTGCTATTCTGAGGACTTGAAACATTTTCAAGAATAATACAGATGCCAAGATTGGCCAATGAGCTTGGAGTAATAACCATCATAGTTTTAAAATACAAAGGCTTTTGCAATATATCAGACATCTATTTTATATTGCATTTCTAGAACAAAGTGGAAAAATTCAACTTCAGTCAAGAAGGTGCTGCGTTACTCATTATTAGTCTTATAGCGCGGCACTGAAAAATAACTATAAAAAATGAAAAATTGAGAAGTTCTTGTCAGATAAGGCGTATCATTTAACTATTCAATATAGTTAAAAGTTAAAAGTTTTTACAATCGTACTCAATTTGGGGAATATTTTGTTTTAGGGAAAAAAAAAATATTAATCAATTAATTGAAGTTATATTTAAAAAAACCAAGTAAATAATAATTTGTTTGAAATGTGCTTTCAGTATTTATATGGAGTAATCCAAGAAAACAAAATGAAGTAAAACGTTCAACAGACGTTAAAGACAGACATTACATGAAGGCAACTAGTAGAATGGGGAGGAGTTATATTTTAAAGAAATTTCATAAGATATCTTGGAAAGTTTGTTAATTTGAAACTACATGACTTATTTATGCCCTTAACAATCTAATAACTTAAAGAAACTAAGTTGAATTTTTGAATTTTCGTGTACCTGCGACATGTTACTCATTTTGAGACATCTATTGGTGAAAATGTGAAACACTTGATGTCTTCAACAATAACGACGCTTTTCCCTTGGAATTTTCAATTTCAACAAAAACGACGCTTCTCCCTTGGAATTTTCAATTGATCTTACCAACAGAAATTTCACAATTTATCTTATTTTTTTTTTTTTATTTGCATATTAAAATACAAAATATAAAATTAAAAATTTGGAAGGCAGCTAACTAAATAAACAATTTTTGGCTGTAAACAAGGAAAAGATTATTCAAAAGCAGGAAAGATTGAGTAAAACTATCTTTCAATATCGCAAAATTTAAAATGGTGACTATTCTGTTAAATTGAAAGATATTCCTAAGATATCGGGTAGTGTTATTTTGTTAAAAAAAAAAAATACAACGTTATTGAGTTTGCTTTCTGTATTCTATTACTTGTAATTAATATCAGTTTGATCTATACAAATGCATATGTGCATCAAAAAGAAATGACTGTCTAATAAGATCAGTGGTTTTCAAAGTGGGTGCGCGAATTAAAAGCAAATAAACATAGATCTTTAACATTATAATATATTCTAATAATACTTCCTTTTCTTATACAATATTTCAATCCAATACAATTTTGTATCTTTCCCAGGTTAATCGAGAATTGATTTTATTCAAATTCCAAACTTCATATTAAACGTTGGCGTTAATAACAATACAGAATATGAACAATATGTAATAGAAAACAGCAATTTAACGTATCATCATGAGAATATGTAACCGAGAGAAAGGAATACAAGTAAACAATTACACTATAAGTTTGTGTAAAAAAATGGTCAACAAAAACATATTGATGCAATGTCAACGAGGACACAACGAGGAGCTATGACGTAATATCGACGGACCTGGCAGAGACTTCCAAGAGAGACCCCGATTGCCAGCGTTGAAGGCCGTCCCGGATTGGCCAATTATGCCGCGCTGTGATTGGCCAAGCCGGGAGGTTTGAGAATCCGAGATCGGCTCTAGTGACGGACTGAAGAGGAAGCTCCGAGAGCGACCTGGATTTGAGAATCCAATCTGTATAATATTGATGCAAAGTCACGAGGAGCTGTGAGGAGCCATGAAACAATATAGGCGGACCGCGAAGAGAGCTCCAACAGAGACCCCCAGACGCCAGCGTCGAAGGCCGCGCTGTGATTGGCCAAGCCGAGAGCTCTCAGAATCCGAGTTCGTCTCTCCCATTCCTAACGGACCACGCCCTTCCTGACGGACCGCACAGGAAACTGAGAGCGACCTGGATTTGAGAATCCAAAATATTAACCTGGATTTGAGAATCCGATCTGTATATCTTTGAACTGTATTAACCTGGATTTCAGAATCCGTTGACCTATATAATCTTGTATATAAACTGTAAATAAAATTGTAAATAGGTGTGTGTAATTATGCTGAACCTTTGACTCTGTCTCTCTCATTTTGACCACACATCAATATTAACCTGGATTTCAGAATCCGTTGACCTGTATATTCTTGTATATAAACTGTAAATAAAATTATAAATAGAGGTGTGTACATTATGCTGAATCTTTGACTCTGAGCCGTTCATTTTGACCACACATCAATATTCTTATGTTACATCCCATGTCAACTTGCTGTTTTCTGTTGTATATTGTTCATAGCTGCCAAACACAGATCACAGTGACAGCAGAGGTTGGAACCTCCCAAAGCGTGATTAGCAGATTCTGGACTCGCTTCAGAGAGACTGGCGCAATACGAAGAAGACCAGGACAGAGCCGCCCATGTGCCACCACTGCAAGAGATGATCGCTACTTGATGTTAATAGCACGAAGGAATCGGCGAAGCAATGCGACTGAGCTATGGAGACAATTTCTCGGTGCTACTGAACAATGGGTGTGTACTCAGACCGTGCGAAATCGACTCCGTCACGGTGGACTGTATGCCCGGCGACCAATGGTATGCATTCCGTTAACTGCTGAACATCGCAGAACCACCAGAAGTTGGGCTGAAATGCATCTTCCTTGTGCCCCTGAAGAGTGGTCCATGGTTCTATACAGTGACGAGTCAAGATTCAGGCTTCAGCCTGACAATATTACACTTTCTGAATGAACAAATTGATAAATCGAGCTTTATCCCCAAGCACACTTTAATGAGTCTACAAATTTGGTAAAGCGAGCTTTATACCCAAGTGCACTTTCTGAGTATACAAATTTGGTAAAGCCAGCCTTATCCCCAAGCGCACTTTCTGAGTGTACAAATTTGGTAAAGCCAGCCTTATCCCCAAGCGCACTTTCTGAGTGTACTGTAACGCCTAGCTGTGGTTCTTAAGCGCACATGTGAGGAAAAGAGTTATGAAGGAGAATTAACGCAGTGGAATGTCAATTGTAACGAAGCAGCTGGGCCCGATTTTCCCTCATCAAAGAATTGAGAAATAAGGAAAAGGATTCACAGAGTAGAATCGGTGTTTGACTGTGAAGCCAGTAAGATTGGGGACCATTTTGTAAACAGAGCCTAGGGACCAATGGCGGTCCGCAGTATGGTCAGTTCGGAGGGGTGACTCAGATGGGTGGCTGGCGAGACTGGCCTAGGGCATCTACCACTTGACTCAGAGTTCTTCTCTCTACGCTGGCCGAGAAAAGGGACAATAACAAATGACTGAGTAAAGATAGGTTATAGCTAATGAGTAATACGGGTAACTAGTTTAAAAAAAATGCTGAGGCTCTGTCAATGCTCAGCATTGGGCAGCCTCCAATTATGTGATCTATAGTTTCAGAAGCTGAATGGCATTTTCGGCAAGAGTCGTCATCCGATGTTTTGGTAGTAAATTTCTGATAGTTTTTTGTGCTTATCACCTGATCTTGAATGTCATTAATAAATCCTTCCGTTTCTGGGTGAAGGTAGCCACTCGTTAGGTATTGTATCGAAAGACTCTTAGTCGCCTGTTCTTCGTTTAACATTGTAGGGTATTTCCCATGTAAACCTTTTCCTTTCCAGGTATGTATTATATCCCCAAGATAAACTGGAGTATCTGGCATTCTTATCTGACATAAATTTAGAGGAGTGTAGTTATTGTCAATGGACGCAATGCAATTGAGATAAACCTTTGTAGATTTTAAGAAATAGTCTCAAGTTTTTGTACTTGTGTTTGGCATAATCTAGAAATGTTTAATAATCCTCTACCTCCCTCTCTTCGTGGTATGTACAGACGGTCAACTGAGGATTTAGGATGATGCATTCGGAATTTGGTAAGTAATGTCCTAGTCTTTCTGTCCAAGGCTTCAAGATCAGAGTTGCTCCATTTCAGGATTCCAAAACTGTAGGTTAACGTAGGCACAGCCCAACTATTAATCACCCTTATTAAATTTATAGAATTTAGCTTAGTGTTGAGTAATTTGGTGAGTCGTTCAATATAAGTTTTCTTAAAATGCTCCTTCAATTTAGTGTGACAAAATTTTGAATTTTGGTCAAAACCAAGATATTTATCTTGTGATGTTAAAACCCTGATTAGAGTGTCAGTGGCCGAATTCCCCGAATTATCCTGCTTCCCTCTTTTAATCGTAACAACTCCACATTTGTCAAACCCAAACTCCATTTTAATGTCCATGCTAAAAATTTTTGTTGTTTCAATTAAGCTATTTAATTTGGAAGAGTTTCCACCAAAAAGCTTAATATCGTCCAAATACATTAGATGGGTAATTTGACACTCTTTGTTCTTTACATCTATCTTGTAACCAGCAGTTGTTTTATTTAGAAGAGTAGAGAGAGGAGCAAGGGCCAAGCAGAACCAAAGCGGACTGAAAGAGTCCCCTTGGAAAATACCCCTAGCTATTTTCACATGAGGAACAGACGTATTACCTAGTTTAACAGTCGTAGACCAATTGGACATACATAAGCGTAAGAAATTAACTATAGATGGGTCACATTTATAAATTTCCAAAATCTTAATTAACCAATCGTGCGGAACCGAATCAAAAGCCTTTCTATAATCAATGTAACAAATTGAGAGGTTGCAGTGCTTATCTTGCACTTGCTTTAACAAAATTGCATCAATAGTTAATAAGTCCTTACAACCAAAGGAGTTTTTTGCACACCCTGCCTGTTCCCAAGGTAGGAGGTCATTTTCGCGGCAGTGTGAATAAATTATTATTATTATTATTATTTAAATATTCATATAATTGGGTTTCCCAGCTAAGACAACATTGCGGGTCAAGAACCAAAGCCACATGTTGTTAAGTGCAAAAAAGTGTGCAAGGAGGGGTACAGGATATTAGGAATGTGTGGTTGTGTGTATGAATTTCCTAGCTATGAATATTGTGTTGAGTACCACAGCCTTCTGGAGTTGTGCATAAGTATTTTTGTGACGTCCCAGTGTGCTGAAGTTGCAATACAATGTGTGAGGCACCAAACCAGTGGCGGACAGGACGATTGGTACAACACTTACTCGGTCTTGCCTCCAATGCTTCTAGAGTTCGTATGCTAAGTCAGTGTATTTACTGATCTTATCTGCACGAGTTTTCTGCATATTCTTGTTGATAGATACTGCAATGTCAATAAGATAGGTCTGTTTGTGGCCTTATCAAAGTGTAATGTCCGGTCTGTTGTGGTGTATGATTTTGTCTGTGTAAATGGAGCGGTTCCAGTACAACTTATGTAAGGGTGACTAGCGTGCTTTCTGGTGTGTTCTTGCAAAACTGGACTGCGTTCTTAATAAGTGGGTGTACTAGCTGTTGATGGACGATTGACGCTACCTGTTTGTGTCTGTGGAGGTAGTCTTTTTTGCGAGAGAAGGGGGCAGTCTGATATTATGCGGTCGATCGTTTCACATGCAGTGTGGCACTTCGGGCATGTGTTATAGTGAAAATTTTGTATTATGTAGAAATTTTGTTTTCTAAATTGTTTCTAAATTTTGCCACTGATGACATGAAGATAGAGTGGCCGTATCTTCATAGAAACAGTGATTTGAATTTTGTATTGGCACTTTTCAAATTTCACATCAGTGTCTGGATATATATAAGATAGAAAGTGTATGGATTAGATTTTCATTTTCCAATTAATAAAGGACAGGGCCACCACAAGGGAAGAAGTGGGATGTTGATCCTTCAGCACAGGGGCCCTGGCTGAGGTCTTAACCCAAAAAATAAATATATGAATTAGTCTATAACTTCTAGACTTCTTTTCATAATTAAGTCTATATTTTATATAAACTACGCTTCTGCTTTAACCGTCTGCATAGAGCTATTCTGTATTATTGAATAAGTGTTGTATTGAATAATGTTTACATAAGTGAATTTTTTCAAAATTTCATTTCAAATTTGGGTAAAGCTGGAATAAGTAAATGTTGGTGTTAAATTAAACTACTCTAAAGCAGTGGTTCCCAACCTTTTTCAGCTGGCGATCCACCTTTCCTTATCGGAATACATCCATGGTCCATCGGTCCATAAAAAATAAAATAAAAGAAACCAATCAAAATACAATTCGAGTTGTTTCGTTTTTTCTGATCTTTTCTGATAGTTTTAGGATCAAGTCGCGACCCACCGGTTGGGAACCGCTGCTCTTAAGTAATGTTAATAACTGTGGGCGCCAAGTTTAAAAGGGAGATACATGTGTTTTGCGATATTTTTGGCTAAGAATCTATGGCTTTCACTATAGTGGTGGAGGCATTACTGCATTTAGTGTCTGGGCCCTGATAATGGAGAAACATGAATTTAACTTACTTAACATTCATTGAGTATGAAAAGCCATTTGATAAGGTCAATCGTACAAAATTATGGAGCATCTTAATCAAAATGACATCCAAATCATCTCATAAATCCAGTAAGAAGCTTAAATCATAACACTAAAATAAAAATAAATATAACTGTTGAAGGTTGAAATAGATACAAACTAAGGAGTGAGACAGTGATATTGTCTTTCACTCACTTTATTTAATATATATTTAGATGATATAATAAGGAAGTGGAAGAATGTAGTAAATCATGTATACTTATCAATAAAAATACAATCAATACTTTATTGCAGATAGTGTTCCGGACCGGATATCCTTCCCTCCCGCTCCCGAAGATTTTTTATGAGAAAAATTGATCGGGAAAACGGGAAAATTGTTCTTTGAACCCGGTGTGTGTGTGTTGTACCAAGACCATAGTTTACCTTGGACCAATTTGAATATCGGGGACATGCTGGCACCTAGTGATCTCTAGTAGAACAACTTCTTAGTGACATACTTGACTACCAGTCTGCGTTTGGACGTGTTTCCGTAAGGATTACATATGCTGGAGCAAAGTTATTTTTGCGAGTTAAAAATAAAAATTTTCGCCCCCAGTTGAGTGCGAGTTTATTTTCAACTAACACATAAGGATTATTTACTGTATAATTGTTGAAATTCCCGTTATTTGATGAGTGTAATGGTCTGAATCTTAGTAATTTGGTTGTATGGGGGGTAAAGGTAGCCGTATTTGTTGAAGTACAGACACTTGTATACCTCTTGTGATTTGTATCTTGGGCCAATGCCATATGGTACAAAAGGTTACAATATATTTTGTTATGTTTGAGTGGTTAATACCAAGGACAACAGCGCCTCGTAACAAGAAAGAAAAGGGATCCTGAAGACCACTGATCCTTGTTCCAGTGCTCTTTAGCCCATACTTGTGGGTTCTCCAGTATTCTGCAGACAGAGAGAAACATACTATTGGTCATCGGGCATACACTCCACTATTGTGTAGGCAATTTATAAGTGGTGTGGCTGCAATAAACTGATCCCGGAGCTGCATCGGCATTTCCTTTGTGCCAAGATATACAAGTACCGATCATCTCATACTGTTGTGAATGAGGGCTGATCCTGTCCTGAGTGGACAGTGGTTCCACAGTCGGCTTATTTAGAGCCTTTGGCGGTCCTTGGGGGGCTGTTCGGGATGGATTCCTTCTGACCACTTCATACCTTCACGAGCCTTTGGTTATTAATTTTTTTTTTTTTTGATGTTTTGTTAAGAAGTCCTAAAACCTGCATTGTTTGTACAGGATTCCTTTGTCTGTTTATTTTCTTTATTTATATATATATATATAAATATATGACTAAAGTCGGCTTATGGCCACACGGTTGGCATTGCGCTCGGCTTCTGTGCCACCCACACTCACTACACATAAACATAAAGTCGGCTTATGATACTTTGGGATGTTCCAAATGCCACAGCCACTGTTGTCCTCCAAGGTGTTTATTCGGACAAATCACATTACAGACACATTGTCCAGTGATGTCTCAATTGCAACTTTTTTGCTGAACTACAATCATCCAGTGAATTCAAAATTTATAGCCGATTGAACTGCAGTGTCGTCCCCGTAATAATAAGCATTCTGCTGAGTTGCATATTCCTATGACTTTAATTCTTTATGCATATGCGTATCTATATTGTTCGTTAATAAAACCCTCAAAATGGTGATATCGATTCTGTCTTCCTATTGTTTTCGCAGTGTTTTGACCAGAGTATAAAGTGTGATCTTGATCAGTGCTCATTTTATTGAAGGTATTAACGCATTAGTGGTTTGACTCTTTGGTGTAGACCAATTAATTTTTTCTCAAGTTATGTTTCAATGTTTTGTGTAAACTGGCAGTTAGAACTAACCGTATTTCCAACATCTAATCATTTCTAGGTAATAAAAGTAAACTACTTTTACTAAGTAAAAGTGAAAAGTAAACTCTAGATACTAAAAGTAAAATTGTAAAATTTGGTAAATTGTGGTGGAAATCAGTGCTTTTTTTCTTAAAGAATAAATGTCTCTGTTTTGTCCTTTATGGGTCAATTATATTCCAAAAATCTAATCAGATTTTTGGTAACCCTAAACTCGTAAATACTAATTTGAGATCAGTTAATTTCTTCTTGATATTTGGAGCCCACAAAATTCTCAACATCAATATTTATTGTGGAGATCATTTAAGGATGTAAGTTTCAATCAATATATCTAACACAATTAATGTCCTTTTATATATATATATATTATTATTATTATAAAAAGTTAAAATGACTAGAAAGAAAGACTGTATTTGCATGTCAGTCAATCTATAATTTCCCATTACTATCGGAAAAAGTAATATCCTTTCGAAAATTAAGTTATTATTAATAAGATTAAGTTTGTAGTCGTTCTCCTTCAAAAC
Source organism: Thereuonema tuberculata (assembly GCA_023159025.1). NCBI lineage: Eukaryota > Metazoa > Arthropoda > Chilopoda > Scutigeromorpha > Scutigeridae > Thereuonema > Thereuonema tuberculata. Next base: position 65,164,754 of record JAFIDM010000003.1, read on the forward strand.
TACTTGATTGATGTTGGGCAGCCAGATAACATTACTTTAGTCCAATAAATCAAAGTCAGTTATCCCCGAGAAAATAATTACCAACGGAAAAAAAATTGTAAATTTGTCCCAGTTGTCAAGAAGTAAGATTCATTGCTTTTATGCAGCGGTAGAGATTTAAAAAAAAAAGCAAGATTTAATAGAGGGAGCCACCCGTCACTGGAATCGTCTACAAATTCTGTCCGTAAAAACACCCAATTCTCCAATTTTTCCTCAATTTCTTAAATAAAGTCAATAAATAAATTCTGCGCTCTTATTCTATAAATATGCTAACTATTTTTAACGATTTTTCTTTTCAACAAAGCAAGATTATCAAAATAAATAATTTATAATAAAATCGCCAACGATTAAAACATTATGTACAATTAAAATAAAGTGCACAATAAATCGCTAAGTACGTTTCGAGTCCCCTTCTTATTGGGACTCTTTCTCAAGTGTGCCTCCCTCCCCGCTTAAATTTATATTCAAGTATGATAAGGCTGATCAGATGAAACTTATTCATTGAACATATAAGAATATTTTTTTGTAATTATATTTCCATACATCTTAAGTCTTGTCTGTAGCTCTTAATTAATATTTTTAACAGTTCTGCATCATAGTTTACAGCTTTTAAAATATTAAAAAATGAAGAAAATTATTATTTGAAATGTTAAAAAACAACAATGGATGAGACCAAATTATTCACAAGTGACATCCTGGAACAGCTGTTTCACGCTCGTTGGCGATCATCAGCCATAAGTCGTCACAGTAAATAACAAGGTCTCCATACTGAGGCTAGTATGAAGCGCAGTGAGCGTGAAACAGCTGTTCAAGGATGACACTTGTGAATGATTTGGTCTCATCCTTTGTTGTTTTTTAACATTTCAAATGTGCAGTTTGAAGTCTTTAAAAAAATTCATTGACGCCGCTCTTGCTGGCACATGGATTTTCTAACTGGTTTTTTCCTTGTGTATTAACTTAATTTGAACAAAAAGCCAGACGAAATTCGAAAGGAAAACAAAATTTATTTATTTGTATTTTATTGTTTGAAAGTCTGTAGATTTTTTTTTAAAGGATATTATTTATATATGGAGATTTAAAAAAATAAGTCCTTTCTTCGGATATAACAATATATAACACAGACATAATGTTAATATAAATAAAATATGATACCACAATATTTTTAATGAAAATTTTATAAGCTAAAGATTTTCTTAAAAAAAGAAAAAGAACCCGAGTGAGTGACTTATTTCCCAGAAAAATTAATCCGAATTATGAGAGAACTCTAATCAGATATTACAGCATTTTCCTGTAATTTTCTCATTTTCATTATTCAAGCATCTCTTTTTTTTCATAATAAAATCGAATAGAAATAAACACGCAATTCAAGCTAAAATATGGCCTTTTTTTTATTTTTAATTAATATGTAATATTCATATATACATTATTAATGACTTAAAAGCTTATGTTTATTACAATTACGTGAGCGTCCTTTGTAACTTCGTCCTGCCTTTGAAAAAAAGTATTTTGTAATTAGAAAAAAATAATTTTATTTTATTTTTTTAATACAAGTTTCAAAATTGTTTGTGCCCTTGTTAAGCTAACAATAAAAATATTAATTCGCATCAACAAATAAAGATTGCAGATTTATAAAAAAAATACTTATTTCAGGAAAAAAAAATACTATTGCTTAGATTTTACTGTTTTTAATGAATTATTGTTTACATCTAATTAGCATTATGATGTAAGATCATACCTAACAATAAATTATTTGATAACTATTGCTTTGTTATTGAAAAGAAAAAAGAAAAAAAATTTTTTTAAATATGTAGCATATGTACAGAATAAAATAGGATTCTTATTGATTTAAGAATTAAAGGGAAAATTGAATCGAGGTATTGTTGTTTTTAACATAGGTTTCTATGGGCCGAATTTTGGTGGCTCCCTCTAAAAACATTGGAAATTGTGTTTAGATCCCATCCCATAATTCACAATATTACCAATCAGCTTCGGAGCTGTCCTATCCGGATGGTCATTTCTGAGAAAAGGCCAAAGAATTTCCTGAACTTCGTAGAGGTTCCATTCAAGATCAATTTAGAATTTTATCATACAGGCCTATCGACAGTTGTTGTGTATCAATCTTTCAAATGAAGTGACATTCCTACTTTTTTTTTTTTTAACTACCCTTTTTCTACAATAAATGTGATCATTCTAACCGAAATAAACCAGGCGATTGCCCCCCAAGTGTATGGTGAGTGTGGGTGGCAGGGATGCTGAGCACTACGACCGTTGGTCTATTGTGCTATATTATTTCCAGGAAATAAGGATAGGCAGAAAGACTGAAAGAATGGTGAGATAAGTGCAGGGAAAACGAAAGAAACCAGCCCAGCATGGGTCGTCCACCATCATGAAATCCACACGAAACCAAACCTCAGAACTCAAAGAGGTGAGAGGCCAATGTCTTAGCAACAACACCATGCGGCCATTGCCTCCACACTATTCTTTCAAATTTTTATGAAGTCACATGCTGATAATTAACGTTCAAAGCCCCAATTCTAATAAATTCATTTTTATATAGCATTTCAGATATGCCCACTGTGACTATCTAATTAATGTAATTGCAGTTCTTGGTCCACTGTACTGAAACGCTTCTTTTTCTGTAAAACTATTTCAATTAACTGCCAAACAAATTGAAATATCTCCTTACGACAATGGACCAATACTGAAAGTCAATGTTAAAAGTATACTTAATATATGAAACACTGCAAATTTCTATTCCACATTTCTCAATATTTTGGTATTCAAGAGCAATTGCTTCAAGTAACATAATAATGAAGTCATCTTAGTTATCAATGACCAAAAATATTTTTTTGTTCAAAAGATTGAACATTGTAGATCAATGTTTTAATACAATTACAATTTCGTTTCCTTTTCATAATTTTCTTCCCTGATAAAACTGAACCATAATTTCCAATATTCTGACATAAAGAAGTTTCAACTAAAATTTTATAACTAAGTTTACTGTTGCACATTTTAATTTTATACTCAATTTTTATTTTCTCGAAAATACATCAAACTCATTTTTTTTTTTTTAAATTTCAAGGATGTTAACTTGTAAAAGATCAACAACTTGAAACAATATATAACAATTTTTTTCTTTTTCTTTTTGGTATAAGTAGGAATATTGTAACTGTCAATTAGTGAACCCCCCCCCCTTTAATTGTTAATATAGTAGTTAATAATGAAGATGTCAAGAAAATAGAAAGGGATTAACTATGTGTTTGTATGGTTTATGTTTTTCTGTGATTCTGTGATTAAAAGAATTTAATTCTGCAAGTCAATTAGACAAGAAACAAATGCAAAAAAATTTGTTTATGCATGTGGTATTTTTTTATATATATATACATAAAGTACTGTGTACTTACTAATAAGGATGAAGAGAATGAACTGACACTAGTACAATCAAGTACAAAGAAAAAAAGAAAAAAGGAAATTTGCAATAGGTGATTTAACCAATTACAATAATTCTGAATTTATACATTAAAATAAAATCACAGGGAAATTTCCCAAATATTCATTAACATCAATAAAAATTACCCCAAATTGGCCTTCTCTTGATTTGGCTTACTTTGTTTTCTATAGAGTATAAATATACATTATATCTATTTGTAATTTCTTTTGGGAACTACAATATAACATCTCATCTTTTTTCACCTTCGAGTTATTTATTTTATATAAAGTATTTAAAATTTTTACAGGTATTTGTAGGAGTGAGTTTTATATATACTTTTTAAATTCAAACTTGAAAAAGATGATCAAAAATTTATTGAGGGTTGGAATAAGGGTTGGTTAATGATCAGTTGGTAGCTGTAACTGATAAAAGTAGTTAGTGTGGTTTTGAGTCGAGCCAATGAAATATATTGCAAGCCTATCATTCATATGCTTTCATGACTGACTGAAAAAGGATTACAAATAGTCTTCTAGAGATGACACAGTGTAATTTCCAACAAAGTAACGTACAAACATTGAACTTTCAATAACAAAAATTATTCCTTTCAAGTTTTCAAACCACTCCGCTTTTCATTTATACATTCCAAGAGAACTGGGTAAAATATACTTCTATCACTTGACAGACATTAACAATGAATTGTCCAATCTAAGATAGAAATATCTCAAATGATAATGATACATATACATGAAAAGAAAAAATAATGAATTAATGATGAATACTGTGACTGTTTCAATTTACATTAGTTGTATCAGTGAATTTTATTTTTAAAAGATTTATTTCCCTTTAAATTTCTTCATAAAAATAAAATTCTTCATAAAGCTTTATGTTATGCAAATACTTCAGCACAAGTCAATGCCATTATAAAAAATTCACTCATAATTAACTCGGAATAGGATAAAAATTACTAACTGCATTTCTATAAACTTAAAAACATAGGAAGACACGAAAAAAATACTTCTTAAAAACAATTTCAGGAAGATACAAAATCTGGACAAACCTCTATGCACAATTATAAATTAAGTACAAAAGATTACAAAATTCTCTTTGAAGAGATAAGCATAGCGGTTTGTCCATGGCACGGTATAGCAAGAGTCCGAGTGTTTACGAAGAGTGCTCTTTTCCATTAGAATTTTCATAAACACAAGACAAATGTGCAAGTGGTATAAAAACTCTGGGGGAAAACAAGTTCATACGCATTTGCAGCAGATGTGAAGACTCTCCCTCTTGTGATGAATCAATGGGAGCGGTGAAGTTGTCAAATAACTAATTCTACGTAGTGGAGCAGTTGAAAAGGATGATGCTCCTAATGGAATAATAGGTGACTGTCCAACATCTCTTAAGTTACTCAAGAGTAGGCATTAGTACGAGATGAATGCAGGAACGCCAACCACAGAATGGAAGTTATTTCTATTTTGCCTCTTACCAGAACAGCAAATCTACCAGCATAAATTGTATTTTGTTTTGCAAAACCTATTAAATGAAAAGATAGATGCTAAGACTTACGATATGCAGGATACTGCGTATAAAAAAGGCATTTTTAGGAAGCTGTTCGGAAATTCCCACGAATTATTAAAGTAACATTCTGTGTAAAATGTTTTGATGATGCTTTTCTGTAAGTTGGCATCCTTTGCTATAAAATTGTTTCTTTTATGTAAGGAAAATGGATACATATAAACAAAACAATTCAAACCCATTAAAAAAAAAAAAAAAGGATTAAATATTTCTACATTCAATGTTCAAAAATTCAAATTTATGAATTCTTAAGAATTAGAAACATCGTTATGAAAATGATAGAAACTGATAAGTTTCTCAACCAATGGAATCGTCAGTTAAAAGTTCAAATCAAAAAAGAATATAAATACACAATATTCTTATTGAGGAATGAAAGACCCCCGTTGGATTCAATGACACTTCAACCGCCTTCCATCTACTGTGACTCATCTATAGCATGCTTTGTTCTTCCAAGTTTATAATGAAGCTGCAATATACATATACCAGTGGTTATACATATATAAAAAGTATATTTAGACAGTTTATCAGAGAAGAATTTACTATTCTAAAAATAATAAGAATTTTCATTAAATTATAAGCTACTAGCGGTGCTACAGAATTAGTTTCTTGGGAATCTCCCAAGTGAAGCCATGGCGTCCAAAGTGACCATAACAACTCGTCTGTTGATAAATGGGATTTTTGAGGTTCAACTCCCTGAAAAGACAGAAAGATAAAAAAAAATATTGAATTTACTACAAATCAAAAAAGAAAACTTAATTTACAAAAAGGATGGTAAGCAGATATCACATCTTTTATTTCAAAATTCTATTTACTTCAAAAGGCAATAATATGTAAAATGTTTATGCATTAATAAAACACATCTATTCACAATCACTAAGAAAGTCAATCCAAGCTTTATACAAAATGACTAGTCATTTTACAAGATTATTAGTGCACTAAACTCAATGTTGTCCCTATAAAAAACTCAAATAAACATAGCCTAATAAAAAATCAGGAAGCTTCACTAAATTCAGCAGTTATTTTTGAAAGATTAGGTCTTCAAATAAAAGTTGGTGAGCACCAAGCACAATTACACAATAGTTTACTACTGATAAGTCATTGATAACGGTTGTGTTCAGATTCATCAACTACAGTTGATAGTGGATGGTTGAGCTGCTGACTGCAGAGATGATAGAACCTTTCCTGGAACATCCAAGCGCACAAGTTGACACTCAAAAATGGCAGATGCTATTGTGCACACTTCGTTTTAATAAAATTGAAATTAAATGAGAACAAGGAACGACTGATTTAAGCAAGTAGGATGTGCAAAAAATATTTACTAGACGAGAATAGGCAACCTATTCAGAGGATCTATAGTAGTTTTCATAAAAGAAGGGTTTGCCATATATGGTCATTACGTAGCGATTGATTTTGTCTGGAACAAACATCACCAGTCATGTTGTCATCAACTAGAACTCCGAGCAGTCAGTCCAAGATGGCGTCATTTTATTATCGCATAAGCATGACCAAGAAAGGATAAACTTTGCATAGCCAAGTAAGGGGAATAGTGTGGAACATTTGTAATTCTTTAACTTTTTAATTATTATGTATTTGTAACTGAAGAAAATACAAAAACCAGAATTTTTCTTAATATAAGATTCAGTTACAGATGTTAGCAATAGATGGAGCTGTTACGTCCTGGAAATATCAATCTATAAGGAAATTACGTCATCAACAGCTCTTCCTTCATGAACTGAACTGTAGATCCACACAACAAAGAACTAATCAAGAAATGTGCCCTATCTTGAGTATCACAACTACAATTCAAGTAAATAAACAGCAATGCAGCTGATTATTTGTCTTCGCAAATTTGGGATCCCAAATTAAAAGACAATTATTATTTAAAATTAAAAGACAATTATTCTACTATAAGTACTCTTTTTCTATAATATTATAACTGTAGTTCAAAGAGACCGAGAAAAATACTCCTTACCACCTCATCTGTAGTAAGGAACTTTGAAAACTGTCACAACCACAATCACATTATTTTAAACATTTTATTTATGTGTTTGAGACATTGTATTATTTTGATAACATATTTTAAGAGATTTCTATAAATATTTTAGTTAATAATTTCATTATCTTGATGTTTGTATTTATTTTGCCCGAGATAGATTTATCTTCCATTCATCTTCTACTCTTATGCTTCGATATTTACTCTTTGGGCCCAGCACTATTGACTGCGTAACTGTTTACATTTAATCTTAAGTTACTTGGAACTTTTAACAGGGTGTCTACAAAATCTGAATAAAAAAATTCCCTGATTTCATGAACAATTTCTTTTAAAATTCCCTGATAATTCCCTGATCTGTTCAACCAAAAAAATTCCCTGATTTTAAGTAATAATTGCAAAATTCCCTGATAATTCCCTGATTTTTTCCAGAATAACAAAATTCCCTGATAATTCACGGTTTCCCTGATTTTGTAGACACCCTGTTTAATCATATAGCAGAATATTTTGTTTTGATGTCCATTTTTCCTTTTTATCTAAGATATTTGGGATTTTCATGTTATTTTTTTCAACGGATTGATCACGTTTTTTTTCTTTCTGTTATTTCAGTAAGAACTGTGACTATATTAGTAGCAGAGCGTAGTTTCTCTATTTACATCTTTTCTTTTGGTTGGATAGCTTGCTTTATAGATTTTTTGTGTGACAAAATTGTTTTTTTTATTATTATTATTGTTGTTCACAGAAAATACATCTTTCATGACAATTGATACTATCTCCACTTATAAGGTCATTCTGTCCTATTGTAAATCTACAGGACTTTATGATGACTGATTCATTGTATTTTATCCATTGACTGTCATGAATTTTTTTGAGGATGCAGAATGGACCTTTATTTTGCTGAAATGGAATGATTATCCAACCAATCTTTTATCCTTTCCTATCTAATGTTATTTTCATCAAAACCACAGGAATCAAAGAGTTTTTGTCCGGTTACCTTGGAAAAGGTGAACAATGCAGGGGCTAATAAAAGTTTTCTAATTGATGAATGATTTAAAAAGAAGAAAATTGGGCAGCTAAATTTTCACAATTCAACAGCAATTTAGCAACCAATGATTGTTAGTGCACAGTCAATATATGTTAAGAGGAAATTTGCACAACCCTCACTTTAATATGAGCTTGATACACACCATTCTACAACAGATTGGTTTCCCAAAATGTTTGGCAGTTTAATTGTTCCTGGAGTGCAAAAATGTAACATTTACACTTAGATTTGAAACCATGTTATCTTGATGAAGGGACTGTAAAGTCATCATCAAAATATCATGCTTATTTTTTTAAAAAAAAAGATTGGCAACTATTAACAAATATAATTAATCATTTAGAGCTGTTAAAAAGAGTGTTGCCACATAAGGAAATTCTCTTTTAATATCAAGGTGAAGGAAGTTTCTAGCAAAAGTAAGTTTCTGAAGTCTTATTCAATAAAAAGAATAAAATAGTTCTGTCCTCCAAGTAATTGGATTAATGTTTTATAGGTTAAAACATTTGAGATAAACTGCAGTATTATTTGTTGTTATAAAACTAGGTCAGCAAGACAACTAAGAACAAACACATTCCAAATACAATATTCTAAAAAATAACCGGAACCACACTACTTTACGATGTTAATGTTAATCAAATATTAAACATTAAAAACACACTAAATTTAAAAGAGAAATAAAAAAAAGCCACGTGACTAATTTCGACCTGAACTCTTCCAAGTATCTTCTTCAGACGCACTAGAAACCAAGCAAGAAAAGCCTTCGTGTAAAGGAATTTGACAAGTGCAATAACCAATAAAAAATGGGAAAGTCCACTTGATATGGGTGGAAACTAGAGTCAACCATTATCCATAGAGTGAACCATAGGATTTGTTGTCAAGTGCAATTGAAGAAAAGAAGTATAGGTGGCATCCACAGAAATTCAATCATTGTATGGAGTTTTTCAAAAGAATAAGAAGCAATTCACGAAACTTTCTGAGGTGTTCCTTTTCCTCATGGCCAAAAATACGATTAACTCAGAAGTTTCGTGAATCTGTTCTAATTCTTTTGAAAAATCCATACATGATCGAATTTCTGTGGATGCCACCTATGCCTATTCTCTTCAATTACACTTAACCCATACCGTTCGCAATGATAGTGGTCAATTCCGGCTTCCACCCACGTTCAGTAGACTTTCCCATTTTTTATTGGTTATTGCACTTCACAAATTCCTTTATAAGACGGCTTTTCTTGCTTGGTTTCCATTGCGTCTGAAAAAGACCCTCGGAAGAGTTCAGGGCCAAACTAGTGGGTTTTTTCCCCTCCCTCTTTTAAATTTAGTGTTTTTAATGCTTAATATTTGATTATTTTTTATCGTTAACATGTTAAACTTTTTAGGAATGTTAATGTTATTTTCCTAAACGAAATTCTTAATGTAAACCTTGACAGTGAAACTGTAACTTTAATTTTTTTTCCCCTCAAAATATAAATGTATTAAAAAAAAGTATTTACTTGACAATTTTTCCAGGCCTTAAATCAAAGTTCTTTTTGACAATATCCAAAAGTTCCCTTTGTGTTCTATTTGATGTGCCATAAGAGAAAATCGTAATAGATAGAGGCTCAGCGATACCAATAGCATAGGAAATCTGAAAATAATAAAAAAATTAAGCATTTGGTGAAATGTAAATTTCAACAAACAAATTTTTATGAAAAAAGAACTATCCAATTATCAATAAACTTCATGGTTGTTAATTTATTAACATTCTATGCATAGTAATACATTATATAATTTCTGAAAGAATTAAAAAGATTTATTGTCCTTCCCTCCTACTCATAAATAAGGTATGCTTAATATAGCTAGGCAATTACAAATCTTGCATCAAGCCTTTAGATTTACCATTCCTCAAATCTGTCCATGTCAGCATTTTAAAAATGTTAATTATTTTGCTGAAGCTTCAAATTGAAATAACTTATGAACAACTAATAATTTCATATTATAAAAAAAACATTGAATTTTAGAAGATAACATAACAATAAATAAGAATCGACAAACAAAATATAAAATGTTTTGTTCATATAAAATATATATGTTAGTTTATGATGGGGTTAGCCATTTACAATGATTTAATGCTTTTGTCGGAATGTTACCAATCGTCTAAACATATTTTTAAAGAATCAACAAAATTTATTTACCTGAACAAGACAACGTCTGCAAATCTTATTGGAAACCAGTGACTTAGCAACCCATCGTGCTGCGTAAGCAGCTGATCTATCCACTTTTGTGTAATCCTTTCCTGAGAAAGCACCTCCACCATGGGCACCCCATCCTCCATAGGTATCAACAATTATTTTTCTTCCAGTAAGGCCTGCATCACCCTATTAAATAAAAACATTTACATAACTTCCTCATTTATACTTCATTCTATTAGAAAAGTCCAATTATAAATCTAACAGTAAAAAAATAAAAAAGTAACATTACATGAAAAAAACATACATTTATAAGGAATCATTGATCTGTTTTTTTATTTTTCGATACTGGGAATCCAGAACAGCTGTTTCAGGTTTCCTAACCTTCATCAGTTGGATTCGCCCAGTATCTTACAACTCAGTGATCCCAAGAAATATATAAGTAAACCAAAGTCAACAAAATAATGGCCCTTCGTATTAAAAAACAATATATAAAATAATAATAAAAAAGGACAGAAATTCAATCCCTGCTAGCAACAACTTAGCTTATGAAGGATTACCGTATATGCTCCAATAAACGCAGAGTCTCTTATTGTCGCCGGTCTCTAATAAGCGCCGGGCTGCAGAGGGGTGACGGCCAAATAATAGCCGGTCTCTAACAGTAGCCGGGTCTTTGATATTTGCCTACCGGTACTAGTGTAAGTGTCCGTATCTTTATAGTCGTGCGTAATATCTTACGGTACATTGCCTTACAAAATGCCTCCGAAACAGTCATCTGACATTGCCTTTAAGATTCGTGCGGTGGAATACGCGAAAGAAACTTCTGGTGAGGCGGCCACTCGTCATTGCGATTTCGGATGACGAATAGCAGCGAAAGGTACAGAAAGACATTGCGATTTATCATTAACAGTCTGTGAAATTCAAATAAAGTAGCTGTTTGTAATATTAGCCTGTATTTATGTGTAAAAATATTGCATTCTGAAGGTTGTTGTTAATAATGGCCGGCTTCTAATAGCAGCCGGTCTCTATTAAGCGCCGGGAGCCGAGGCTAGTTTGGCAAATAAACGCCGGGGGCCTCTATTGGAGCATATACGGTAAATTATAAAAAAGGTTATATTCAACAAGTTTAACGTGCCGAAATAATACAGTCGGACCTCTATTCAACGAACCTCTATTTTGCGAACTTTTCTTTGGAACCAAGAACATTTTGCTAATTTCTTCGTAAAATAACCTCCGAATAGCGAAGTGCATTTTCTATTTAACGAACTTTTTCGTAGTATCTATTTTTTTTTCTCCTTGAAATGCTTTTTATTATCAATATTCCCTTAGAGAAAATGAAAGAAATGTGGATACAGCTGAGGGAAAAAGAAGAAATTAACGATTATGTGCTGATTGATGATTATCTTTCAACTTGATTTTGAAGTTGGGACCTCGGAAATACTAACTGAATCGGATATTTTGGACAGTGTGAAAAATAAAAACAATACTGCAATGAATTGGGATATATGATGATGAAAATGGAAATGATCATTATGCAAAAATCAAAGAACAGTCGTATGATGAAATCCTAAGATCATTTGAAACAATCCGACATGGATTTCAATTTGAAGAAAATACTGAAGGGGTTTTTGGTGCATTGCAAAGATGCAAGACATGAGCGAAAACACTTTTAAAAAAAATTAAATAAAAAATAAAGCTCAGACAAAATTAACATACTTTATTAGCAAAATTTAATTACGCATGTGGTAATGTATGCTTTATGTCATTAAAATTATTACTTTTTTTAATAACATTGAATAATAAAAGGTGAATCTCTATTTAACGAATTCTCCATACAACGAACTTTTTTTCGGGATTTA
>JAFIDM010000003.1:65181619-65199218 GCA_023159025.1 Thereuonema tuberculata
AAAAAAAAAAAAAAAAAAAAAAAAAAAAAAAAAAAAAAAATCTTAACATGCTATTCAATGCATTTATCTTTTGATAAAGAAATAGCCACTTACTGACATGTCATAATCTGATTTACTAGCTAACTCTACAGATTTTACTCCAGCAGACTTTTTTGTTTCATATTCATTAATTTCATCAGGAAAGGTACTTTTAATGCTATGTATATTTATCTATCTCTTACATTAGTAAGAGACTGATGCCCAAGTGCACCAAACTTCAATTAACTTTGATGGCTGCATTGTGGATGCAGCTAAAATTAGTGGGAGGGGGGTGCTGCTGCAGAAAAATTTGAGCCTTTGCTTTAAAATTGTGTTAGGCTGGCCAAACACGTGTCAATTTTCTTCAGTATTGACGGTCGATATTGATTAAAATTGATATTGACAGTTGATATCATGCGCGAACACACAGTTTTTTCTATTCGAGTATTGACCTGATTATTGATGCTTAGCGGTATTTTTGTCCACTCCTCCTTCAAAGTTGATGTGGGTTTGTGGTCACATCAGACGTGCACAAATCCGGTGCTCCAATTAATCCCACAGATGTTCAATAGGGTTGAAGTCCAGACTCTGGGCAGACCAATTAAGTTCCTGGACATTATTCTCTGGAAACCAGGCGCTGACAACACTGGCCTTATGGCACAGCACATTGTCGTGCTGGAACACAAATGGCCCTTCACCCAACTGCTACCAGAAAGTAGGAAGCATGGAATTGTCTAGAATGTCCAGATACTGTGTGGATGCCATGTTCCCCTCAATCACAACCAACGGACCGCTTCCAAACCAGGAGAAACACGACTACCCCATCAAACTTCACTTTGGGATGACACACTCTGATAGCTGCCGTTCCCCTGGCAAACACTACACCCAGGTGCGCCCATCCGATCGGCAGTGTGAAACGTGATTAGTCACTCCACAATGCTCTTCCAGTGGTCCATCGACCAAGACCCTCGCTCTTTACACCACGCCACACGACGCTGGGAGTTTACAGGGGTGATGTTAGGTTTGTGGGCAGCAGCCTAACCGATATACTCTAAGCCATGGAGCTCCGACGAATCATCATGGCACTGACAGTTGCTCCTGCTGCCTGCTGGAAGTCTTGCCGCCGTTGTTCTTCGGGAACAGCCCTGTTCTGCCATACCAACCGCTTCAGGGCCTCCGGTCTCTATCGGTCAGCATGCGGGCTCGGCCACCTCCATGACACAGTGTTTCATTTCCACTTCATGATAATAGCACCCACAGTCAACTTAGGCAGGTTCAGTGTCGCTCCTATGGCTCGCACACTCTGGCCACTAATGTGGCAGCTTATGATTACTCCAAGTTGAAAATCACTCGGCTGCTTTGATATTGGCATTTTACCTCAGCACGTGGTTAGACACCAAATGACTCCAACTACACATGACCATGATGTTTCATAACGAATACATTCAAATTATTGCCCAAATTTGCGTAAGTTGTTCCACTACAGCAGGTGTTCACTTTCAATTGAGCAGTCAGTGTAGATGTCACATGCAGCCATTTCGAGAAATTAAAATAAGTTTTATAGTTAATTATTTCTGGAAATGATGTAGCATCTTCATTGAGCCATCTTAGGATTTCTGTGGAAGGGCATGTCATGTTGCAATCTTTGTTTACTTTTAATAAATAATAATAATAATAAAAAAAAATTACTATCCTAAGCCTGATAAATACTTCCCATTAAGCGTTAATAATTTAACATGATACATAGAATTTAAAAAAGAAAGTTAGCTTAGGGAAATTTCCAACATTCTATCAATGAACATTGGCACAACTTGAGCTATGATTTAATAAAACATTGTAAGCAACTGAAATATTAGCTCTTTGTTTTTTAACTAGCTTAGGAAAGACTAAATTTAATGTATTTATAAAATGGATTGTAACAATTCATTAAAATAAGAATCACATTTAACACAGAACTTATTTAATTAAAAAGATTTCAGAAATGTTGGTAGTTAAATTCTACTACAGTAGAGTGCCGATTAACCGGATCGATCAAGGACCAAGCGTTTTTTTCCCCACCTTCTCCAAAAAAATTTTTTTCCCCACAAAAATCCTTTATCTTCAGATTCTCTGAAGAGGGTTGAAAAATTGCTTCTTTTGTCCCTAGGTGTCCTGGGAAATAGGGACCCCGCACCCTCCACACGCGTTTGTTCTGCCCAGTTTCAATGAGGGTGGGATGTAGGAGGTGTTTTTTAAAGTTGTCCAATTATCCGGATCGGCCTCGGTCCCGACCTGTCCGGATAATCGGCACTTTACTGTACTAAAATAACAATGAAAATTGTGAAGACACTAACCTGAGTTTTGGAATCAGGACGTGCCCACCAAAATGTTCCATTTCTTCTTAATTCTGCAATTTTGTGGTTCAATCGATGTGCAAGTACTACTGTAAGAGGCATGCATTCTTCAGTTTCATCAGTGGCATAACCAAACATTAAACCCTATGACAATGGAAAGATTTTGAAATTGATATCTGTTCTTTAAATAAAGATTAAGAAATCTGTTCCTTTGAACTCATTATACAAATTGAAAATACTGTTAGTTTATTTCCTACCTGATCTCCAGCTCCGATGTCATCTTCATCCTTGTCTTCATGAACTCCAGCGGCAATTTCCGGAGATTGTTGTTCAACAGCCACGAGAACATTGCAAGTCTTATAATCAAATCCTACAAAATATAACTAATTATCAGACTTTTATCAAGAAATATAATTAACAAAATTTTGTTATAAAAGAAAGACTTTCAAGTTGTCCAGACACAGAACTTAAATAAATTCTAGTGGTTATTATTTTTTTTTTTAATATTACCTTTCTTGGAATCGTCATAGCCAATTTGTTTAATTGTATCTCTAATGACTTTCTGGTAATCTACTACAGCTTTGGAAGTGATTTCTCCACAAATAAGTATCATTCCTGTCTTTGTTACAGTTTCTGTAATTACAGAGCAAAAAAGTTTGTTAGTTTTTAAGTTATGCAAATTATATTTTTTCTATTAAGGAAATTAGATGGAATTAGGCTAAGAACAAAAGAAGCCAAGTTCCAAAAATAATTACACAACATTTTTCCCGTGTTTCGAGAAAACTTGATAAAACAGTAATAAAAATAAGCCTCACAATTCAGTGGGATCTTACATTGTTAGCCATACCTCAAGCTTGAATTTACTAAAGCAAATGAAAAAGGCCAAAATAACATTAGGTTACTGCTAAAATGCCCATTGGTCTTACCATATTCATTATCTGGAAAAGAGACCTGATTATATTTTTAATGGTGCTATTAAAAAGTTCAACATTCAGCCAACCTGTCAAAAAAAATTTTGAAAGATAGCTGATCAATGATGAATTTTAAAGAATTTCAGTTGATTAAAATGAATCCAGTAATTATAAATCTCCATAAATGTAAAGCTTGCAGTAAACAGAACTACGGTTGGAAGTATTCCAAATTTCCCCTTTGATAAGAGACAAAAATGTTTGAAGCAGGGAATTATGATTCCTTGTCACAGACAAGTACTTGTCTCCAAACTGAACTTATGTTGAGAGTTCATTTATTTAAAACCAAATGATTTAAAGAGTTATGAGAATTTAAAACAACATTTGTAGCATATATAATAAACTCCTCTTGAAAATAAATCAAACTTTTATTAAACATAAATTCTTCTAAAATAGAAATTCTCCACAAGACAATATTTCAATAGCTTTACCAGCTATCTTTTTCAAGCACCAAGTAAAATAAAATAAAACTAACAGGGAAAAGACATTCAACGTCCTCTTCCTTACCAACTTTGTAGCATTTCCATGTTTACATTACTGCTAAATGATATTTGAATCAACATAGGCAGTAAATAAAATGACAGACAAAAAGCCAGCAAGACACAAAAGATTTCGCCCCTGAGTTATCGTCGGTGGGAGACTGAGATGGCAGTTTTGTCCTCTTTAAGGACTAATCAGTCAGACAAATCCCTTGATGAAAGCTCAGATCACGAAACCAGGTTAGGGATCCAAATCACACCACTGCCAGTTGAATCCCAATAAAAGCACAACCAAAAAAAATCAAAATAAAACATTAAAGCAAACCACAATCAATAACTAAAGAGAAATAGAAAAATAGAAAAACGCACTTACATGTAAACGGGATAAAAAGGAATAAAAATGATTGTATTAACCGACAGTTTCGGAATACTGAGCATATTCTCAAACTGTCAGTTAAGTACCATCTTTTTTATTCCATTTACATGTGTGTTTTATTTTTCAATTTCTCTTTATGTTAGTACATGCATGTTAAGCCTCCTTGCACAATAAATAACTGCTTTAACCTTTTCTTTCTTCAATTTCCTCTGTTCCAGATGGATTCACAGGCCAGGAACTGAAGCTTTTTTATTCATTTATTTAGAGGTTTTTAGTTGTGCTTTTATTTCGTTGGATCCCACCGGTCGATGCGAGACTGGAATCCCTAATCTGGTTTTGCAATCTGAGCTTTTCATCAAGAGATTTGTCTGACTGATGAGTCTGTAAAGGGAATGAAATGGACATCTCAGAATCTCACCGATGATAGCTCAGAGGAAAATCTCGTGTGTCTTGCTGGCTTATTGTTTATTTTTGTAATGGTCACATTAATTTTTATTTTAAAAATATTCACTTGAAAACTATTATATTTAGTAATTTCAGAAGCTTTCTTCAAGGAAATTCTAAAGAACCTGGAAAGAATCCTAGAGATTTCATATATTTTCTGTAAATAAGACAGATAGCACAATTCCAACAGAAACTTTTTTGTTGAGGGGGGAAAAAAAAAATTCAAAAGAGAAATCCTATCCACTCAAGTTTAAAATCAGTCAGTAGACGAAGCATAAAGTGTGGATGTTTTGAAGGATGTCAGCAGTCCTAGTAAAGGATAATGAATAGCTACAGTAATGGCAATTGACAGCTCCTGATATTATACTTCATGATTATCTCGTTAACCCTTAATGTAAATCTGGAATTTTTATTTGGTTGGCCTCTAGCTCTTGGTATTTTAAATTTTGATTGACTTTTGAAAAATATATGTTAACCCTTCCTATAGGAGGTAAGTGCTTCTGCCAAGTATCTTTGACTTATAATGTAAACTTCGTTTTATTAATGACATAGTTCTATTAAGAAAAGGATTCTGAAGACAGCTCTCTAGAGAATGAAAAGAATGGACAAAAGTGTTTAATTTCCCTTTAAAAAAATGGTAAATTGCAAGTTGTTTATCCATGATTGTAGAACATTTACTAAATATTTACCATGTTCTCAGACACTAAATCCTTATAGATATTTGATAAAGTGTAACCTTCTTAAGATATTAATTAAAATTCCTTTTTGTCATTAAATACAACTTTGCTGATTATATTATTTGAGAAATCTTTTAGTTACAATTTTAGAGAGTATTTGAACTTGAGTAGAAACAAATGCTTTTCCTCACCTTGCTCTTTATGGTTACCTCAGAAGATTAGTTATTTATAATTAAGTTTCAATTCTAAGTAACGACGTATTTTTTTTTAAGGTTTTTAGACGTTATCATAACTTTAAAATCTTCCTTATAAAGCCTACTCTTAAATAACCCAAGGTAAAGATGTGGTTTTCCCCATATGACAACTCATTTATTTCTCAGCACAATTGTTCAAAAAAGGATTATCTTGGAATCTGATAATCAAATATCAGCAATTATGAAATAGATGTAGGGGTGGGTGATAATTTGCCTTCATCCTAGATTTCTTCGTTTTGGATAAGAGAACATTTCAATAATATCTGGAGAAACCCACTAGAAAAATAGCTTCTTTGGTTTTTCTCTTACACTTTTAATTGGAATAAAGTTTAAATGGAACCAGAAGTGGAAACAGGACTCTTTGATGAAGAAAGATTTTCAGTCGGAATTTCTATTCAATCAATTTAGGTCATTGGAATAAGAAAGTAATTTTGCTTCTTTTATAACCGATTTAAGCAGAGGATTCCCAGAACTAAGTTTTACTCTCTGTAACTATGGAAATGTGGTCATTCTTGGATGACAAAATCAAGACATGTTTTTGATTTGCCTTCACAAATGCAAAGCGCTTGTTTTATACTAAAATTCTTAAAAGTAAACCTAGTATCTCCAGCAATCCAATCATTTTTATTTTTTAAATTTTAACTTATTCATTGTAGCGGTCATACACCTTATATGTAGTCATCACAAGTTCACAAAATTAACATCTACTAAGGATAGTGATTATTTTAATATTCAATAGTCATATGGATGGGCAATGGGAAAACATCAGACTTCCCTTATGACCTACAGAACCTCAGGGTAATTGGAGTAAAATCTCTTTGCTGCTTGGTCAACAAGAGAAATTAGATTAAGAGAAGAGAGCCTGAAACACTTGTTCATATCTCTTACTTCTTATTTCAAAGGGGATTAGATAAATTCCAGTGCTTGTTTCAACAACAAAAAGATATTTCTTCTTTTGTTCCTGTTTAAGAGAAGTCAAATTTTGCCATTATTAACTAGCAGAGAAGTGCCTAGAATATTTAACCAGCCAGGCCCACGAATTTATAGTTACATCAATGACTTAGTTTTACAAAATCTAAGTAATAAAAATGACTAACAATCTAGTCATTTAATAAGTTTTTACAAAGCAAATATAATGTTTCATCTCATTCACAATCCCCTATCAATTTCGAACTTAAGACAATTAACAATGCAAATTGACAATTAATACAAGTAACAATGGCTTCATTTTTAAAGTGAATTCTGGGCATATGAAAATCCAAATCATTTTGTAAATTTTACAAATACATAATTTTTTTTTTTTCGTTTTTTATAAATGACAAGTTTGTTCATTTTGATTTGAATTATCTACACATTAGATTTCTATGAATTAAATTCCTTAAAACTAAGATTTTTTTATTTTTTTTAATTTTACTTACCGCAGGCTACTTTGGCATCAGCATCTTGTTTTAAATGTGCATCAAGAATTGCATCACTAATCTGATCGCAAATTTTATCTAAAAAAAAAAATATATTTTACGCATTACTTCAAATTTACAAATATGATTTAATTATAAATTAACCAATAAATCACTAATTTTGCAAAACAATTTCTTTAATATCAAGTTATAAAAATGGATATGATCTATCTTTCACATACTTGATCTAACAAATAATTTTTTTTTATATATTTTTTCAAATAAAAGAGTGCCACGTGATGTAATATGCGCTTTATTTTTCAACCCAAACAGTCTGCTTATAACCCGACAACTTCTTAGTCAAATCGAAAAGAAGTTTTGAGGAAAACCACCAAGAGCTCCAAAGGTTATAAAACTGTTATCGATACCTTCACTGATGGAATGAAGGCATTACTCAGTTTACAATAACTTCACTTCATTTGTATTTTCACGTTGTTTCATTACTTTGACCAATAATTTAAATTTCAGAAATCGACGTAATAAAATTAACTACTTGGGGTGCAATTTACTTAACATTTATTAAAGGATCTATATAATAGTTCTCAAAATGTATCTCCCACTGATTTCAGTGAAATTAGAGCCGACTGTTTTTTGATACTGTGATCAATGGTTTATTTCGACAATGTGATCAGTGTCATAGTAATCAAATAATCAGTATAAAACAAACTCAATCACAGTGATCGTAGCTTAATCAACAGAGCACACTTTCATCTTCGATGCAAATGTATGTTAGTGCTGTAAGTAAAGATCGTGGCCTCGTGATGCAATCGCACGGCCGCCGACTCTTCCCTCCCAGGCCATGTGCCCATCGCGTTAGGCCTAACGTCGTTCATTATCTCGTACTTGTAAGTCAAACCACTTCAAATCCAACCACCTACCTGGATGTCCTTCGCCGACGGATTCCGAAGAGAAAAGGAATGTGTCCACTTCATTATATTCTGCTTCCGATGCTCCGTACACAATATTATTTTCGTCTACATGATTGGAATTGGAGTTGTTATGATTGTTCATCATGGAATCAATTCCTGCGGTCACCTGAGCTACTGTCTAAATGGAAAAGAGGCTACATTAATGATGCGCTTCCAATTTATACCAGGCTCAAGTCACGTGGTTTCTCCCACGATTCTAATTGGTTAGATTCTTTTACTTCTTCATACTATTACGCTTAACGAGAAAAATAGTTACTAAGAAATCAAAAATTCTTTAGAGTTGCAACTAACCACAATTATTTTTATGAAGGAAATAGGATGTAGTAATCGATTTCACTTATCAAAAGCATAATGTTCTTTATTTTCAATGAGAAAAATTTAATTGTTTTCACTTGAGGTTATTGATAGTCTGTCTGTAAGTGTAGTATAATTTTACGATAACGAGTGTTTCAATGAATTTTGCTAATTTTGAAACTTTGTAATTATAAGAATCACTCAACTAACTTTCTATTATAATTTTGTAATATTATTTTTTATAATATTTCTTTGTTTATAACAAACATTCAACCAATTTTTTAAATTGCTTTTTCACATAAATTATTTAATCTCTATCAACAACATTTACAAAAATTATACTGAGTTAATAATTTTATTTCATAAATAGCTTTTACTCTCTGACAAATTCATCCACATTATTTAGTTGCTTGATTTATATTGCAAGCCTTGTATACTATTATTATTATTATTATTATTACTGAATTAATAGTAATCAATAGTAATGATGTTAATTTTATTTCAGTTTATTTATTTTTCAAAAGTAGATAAAAACTTGCTGCCCATCGGGTTACTATTTGGATTATTTATTTATTTATTTATTTATTTATTTATTTATTTATTTATTTATTTATTTATTTATTATCAGATCAGCTCCAATATTGGACTTTTTAATTCAATATATTAGTCATCAAATGGAAATGGATCATAATGATTTATAGCCTAAAATATCATTGACCTTCTGTTGTAAGAGCCTCAACACTGATCGCATCTTCAGAAATCCATGACCAAAAGGTGACCTGAATCAGAACTTTACATTAACGTAATCATTTAGGTTTATTTGTATCATCTAGAGTTGATTAAATATCAGAAACCTCAAAATCTACTTTTGACCACAGGGTCTCAGTTGAGGTTTTTGGGCTTACAATCTTAATTATTCTTTCCAATTCATTTAATAAACAATTTGGCACCATTAACAAGTCTATTTTAGATACACCTTTTTTAATTCAAAGATAACGGAACACCGCGAAACTTTTAATTGGTTTGCTTTTTGCTGCAAATATAAGAGTGTAGTTTACATTTTCTGCACTTTACAGAATTTTTGAACATCATTGTTGTAGTATTGTTCAATATTGTCCATTTACTGTTACAAGAGTAAGCATATGATCAACAGAGTTATATTATAAACAAGGTAGTGACAGCGATTAGTAAACCAATCACAATGCTTCGCAACAGCTTCTGATACGTATAAGACAATATTAATTGATATTGTTTTACTTTCCTTATTATTATAAATATAATGGTTGCGAATGCCAAAGGCGCAATTGTTGCGATTATTGTGATTGTTTTAGAGCTGTATTATAAATGTGATTGTTGCGTATGCAAAAGACGCAATTGTTGCGATTGTTGCTAATGATAATTTAATGATATTTTAATGATATTTGTCCATAGACAGACGGACAACGCGGGATTAGAAGGCTTCTAATACAAGAATCAGAAGTCTAAAAGGGTAGTAATGTATTTTTCCCTCACAATTTTTCTTTAGCAGAGCAATTGTATTGAGTTGAACCATACATTGTTATGGCTTCGGAGTGAGGAAAGTGCTACAGTTCTCTGGTTTAGACTGATGTAACAGAATTGTAACTTTCATAGAAACAAAGTAACTTTTGTTTTTGTCATTCATCAAACATCAGAGTAAGTAGTGAGGATTTAAGTAACGTATTCATCTACAAATGATTCAACTACAGTAGAACCTCATTATAACGGACCCTATTATAACGGACGTCGCTTATAACGGACTGTTATAAAAAAAACATTGTAGTAATTATAAACGATGCTTATTTTTATCTGACGAGTTTTACGTTTCAAAGCAAGCGATTAAACATCAATCGTTGTGTTGTTATACGTAAACATGGATGCGCTGCATGACTCAAGAACCAGAATCTTCGGAGGACGAGGAAGAAGAGATAGGAGACACTACTCAGCCTACAATTAAGGTGAGCGAAGTGAAAGACCATTTAAATTTTGTTATTTAATATGTTGAACAATCGGCAAATGAAAATGTGTTTGCATATTATGAACACTTACGGCCCTTCCGTCAGTTATTAACTGAAGAAATAAGCAGCAAACAAACCCAGCAGAAAATAAATGATTTTTTTCAAACCAATGAATGTAAGCAATCAACATGAACCAGGACCTTCTTGTTCTAAAAATTAATGCAGTGCATATGTACATATCTTTTTCAATTCAACCTACTATGTTGAAGGCTGTTTTTTATTTGATATATAATAAACACTTTTTATAGCTAACTATTTTACTCTCATTGATGTAAACCCTGCTGCATTACACCCCTATAAGAATTATTTGTTGTAAACCGGACTTTCATTAAAACGGACAACCTTCAGTCCCTATTAGTCCGTTATAATGAGGTTCTACTGTACTTCCTAATCTTACTTTGCTTCTAGAAATGTTTACGATGTGTTTTCAAAATGCCTTAAACAAATGTAAGGTTCATCAAAGAACTCAGTTTCTTCTCCTATCGTCAATGAGTTGTGAAGAGACAGCTCTTGATTCAAGCTTCTCAAAAATATTTAATCAGATTTTGGGAAACGTTTCATCTAGACAAGACTTTCATCTGCCTTTTAATATTAGGCTTACTATCTGTCCCATATTAAATGTCAAAGTTTTATGATCCGTTTTATTAGTAGTTTTCTCCGAAAAAATAATAAAAAAAAAGAAAAAGAAAGGAAAAACTCAGTTCAAATCAGAACATGAATTTTTAAATCAAATCTTTCATTTCAATATTTAGTTTTTTTTTTGTTTTTGTTTTTTGTTTTGTTTTTTTTTGCATTTTAATCCTAAGTAAAATTTCTTTACCAAGTTGAACAATGCAAGACAATCTTTTTTTTTAATCTATTAAAATATCTGAAAAGTTTCATAAAATATCAACGTAATAAACATTAATAGCAGATCATTAATTATATTTCAATTGGTAAAATATTTCTTTAAATTGCAGGGAAATAGATTGTTAAGAAAAGGCAAAAATCAACATTACACTAGGTTTGGATGTTTTCACAATGTCTATAATTTCGCCAATTTTGAAATCCAACCCAAATGAGTCACACACTAGAGTTCTGATGTCTCGTATATGAAAAAAATATTGTAATATAGAAACTTAGCTTAATGAATCTTTATTTTGTTTATATATATATATATATATATATATATATATTTAATTATATTTTTTTTTCCTAATATCTAATTTAAAGTATTTTGATATCTATTTTAGTTTACTGAAGTAATTAGAAAGTTTTAAAATAGGAAGTATTTAGTTGAATTGTTATTGTTATTATTATTATTTTAAGCTTTAGTAAAAGCTTCATCCTAAAGAAATTTAAAGTTAAAGAAGTTATATTTGAAGGACAACAGAACAAGGTCCGTTGTAAAGTGATAATAAGGAAACTCCATATTATGACCGACCGTATTTACCATGTCAGTGTTATTAGTTCAAGTGATAGAGGGACTGATGCAGAGAATCTGGTTACCAACAAAAGAAAACAAATGGAGAATTCTGACCCCACACAAATTCTTAAAGTAAGACTGAAGACAGCAGCTCAATATAGTAATTGACAAAAAAGTTAATTTTAGATTGCTAATACGAATGTAAATTAACAAAGATATTTATCAGAGAAATAAATATAACATAATCCCGTAATCTGTTACTTATAATAAAAAAAGCACACCTCTAAATCGTGTTTCATCTCGGAATAACAATAATTTGGCTGTTACACACACACACATATATATATATATATTTAACTCCTCAGTCTTTTACTCGGAGATGAAGGTTGTCTGATTGGTTGGCTGGGTTTCATAGCTCACTTAGCAACGATGACCATGCTGCGCCAGGAAAAATAAAACAATAAAGTATACAAATGAATGTAATTGCAATACGCGTATTGCATCAAATTTTGCAGTACTAAAATACCGGTACATTACAGTTTATCTAAAATATTCTAAAAGTTTTTTTTTTCTTAATAATGTCAACATCTGGAATATAGATAACTTAATTATTGCCTTCATCCTCCGTCTCCATTAATTTGGGAAATTCATTAAGCTAAGAAATTATATTTCTATTCTTGCTATTATTAACCAAAAATAAAATAATAAATATGGAGACGAATCAAATGTATACTGTAATCATTTAGAAAAAAATCTGTCAAAGCAAAGAGAAATTATAGTAGATTTCATTTTCATTAAATTGTGTAGTCAGCAGAATAGTTGAATATCTGCGTGAATCAAACGTTCTGTTGTATAATTAATATTTACTGCTGTCTTTATTTATGCAACTATTATTTCTCATGATAAAATGTCCTCATTTGACGTTGTGGTGATATTTGAAAGATAAAAGGTTTTTAAAAGTCAATAAAAAGGCCAACACACATAAAATATATTTTTTTAGAAAACTATTTTTTGTGTGTTTGCCTTTTTATTGACTTTTGAAACTAATAACTACACACGTTAAGCGTGCTTCAAAGAAAGGTTTTCTTTTTCAATATCTTGAATATTTAAAATATTTAAATCCATTTTATTTAATCTTCTTTTTTTAAACTCAAGTAAAGCAATGAACTAAATTAAATTTTCTATGATTCTACTTAGTAATCAAAACAACTTTTGCATTTATTCCCATCGAAATAGGGTGTGTTGAGGGGCGAAGGAGTTTTAAATCAACAAATGCTTCCGGAAAAGGTTCAGTAGGTTCATGTTTTTATTTATTTATTATTTTGATTAGTTGGATATCAAATAATAAACATTAAATTCCAACACAAACCTTCAGAGCAGGCTAATAATATCTCGAAATGAAAGAAGTCTTGACTTGATCTAAAACCTCTGCAGATTAAATTTAAGAAAGTATTTTGATAGAATGCAATTTAAAATTTTTACAAAAGATTAAATTTAAACGTTTTAGATTAATAAGTTAGTAAATTGGTAATTTGCTTTCTTTGAAATCAGAGATTGTAATTTCAGTTGCTTGGATTTCACAATTTATATTAAGAATTATAATTATATTCATAATAAAGTTTGTCATAATTTCATACAATTGTACGAAATAGTAGAACACTATCACAAGTTTATTTAGTTTTTTTTTTTTGAAGCAATAATAAAGCCATACACCTGCGTAAAGAATTTGACATCAGGTGTAGGGCTTTATTATTGCTTCAAATACTACGCAGTGCACGTAAATTTTATGTTTTTGTACTATCACAAGTTTACTCCGCAGAATAGAAATGATTATATGAATTTTTTTTTTTTTTTACGGTAGTTCTTGCCGGAACCGCATTCTATTATATATGATGCATGAAGAACAAGCATTATCAATAAATTGCTCTTATTATTACATGATTAAGGAATTTTTAAATAATTCATAGTTGCTTTCTATTAAGTTAATGAGGAATTAAATTGAAAGGAGTATAAATTAATTAGCATTGTTCCATTTAGTAAGAATTTTAAAGATGTGGTTTTTGGGGTTGAAGATCGGCTTCCGAACTTACATGTGCGCCCCTCTCCCCCAACTCCTTCCCCCCAAATAAAATCCTTCATACATCCAAGAAGCAGCAAATTCAACATAACAAAATACAAATTCTTTAGTGTTCATTGTCGATTTTGATAAAACTGGAAATAACTTTTGCTACAGATAACCAAAATGAAATTTCAACTTCTCTCTGCATAGGTTGACTGATTCTATTCAATGACAATATGGCGCTGCTTCTAAACTGCCTACACACTTCCTTTTCAAATATTCTTTTCCTTTTATTCCGATTCCAAGAAAGTAGATCTGGTTCGAAGCTTCTCACGAAATTTTGCAGCTTATGAATGAAATATATTCATTTCTCGTTGTAAACAACGAGAAAAAACAATGAAAAATCATCTTTTTCCTTTCCTTATAATCAATCGAATTTTGTTTACATTTCAATTTTATGTGCTTGGATTGCTGGCAATTACGCTTTTAGCCTGGTCGAGGCAAATTCAAGGACTATTTTTTGTCAAAGAAGTTGCCCGTACGTCAGAGGAAGCAATCTACAATTAGATTAAATTGAAAAAGCTAAAATTAATTTATCTATTAATTCAAAAAAATTTGTGCTTAAAATCAGAGAAGAGAAGATCCCTTGTTCAGTTTTTATTTCTTCATCCAAGATATTTACATATAAGCTTTCAGAATGTTAAACATTCACTGAAAGATAAATGTGATATTATCTTTCTAATGTTGATATAAGATGATCAGTTCGTCATTCATGGCTTTCTTACTTATGGAGCACCCTGTACTTATGCCTTTTATTCCAAGTACATATTTTGCTGTAGAAACAAAAATGAAAGAAAGAAATCTTGCCAGTCATTGATGGTTAACTGATTTACAACAGAAGTGTTAGGAATCTCAATGGCTTTGATTAGATAACACCAAGAGATTAGATTAGAAGGTAAATGATGCAACAATAAGGGAATGAGCTCCGAAATAATGTCACTACTCTATCTTTATTTCTTTATCCTTAAAATGCATGATAATTTTAAAAAATACGCTAATTAGATCGAAATTCTTCAAGATATGAAGCATTAACCTTCGAAGAATGTTAATTTTTTTTTTAAACTTAAAAGAAGTAAATAAATAAATAAATATATAAATAAATAAATAAATAAATAAATAAATAAATAAATAAAATAGGAAGAAATCATCTCTCATCATGATGATTTTTTTTTGAACTTTTAAAAAAGAACCATTAAATTAAAGTAAAACTTACAATCACTCTTGCATCAATTCTTTCATAAATGCTTATAATTATTGTATACATATTTCAGTAGGCTATATTTAAATATACTGTACAGGAAGAAAAACATATTCGGAACAACCATTGGATTGCATTACGTTTCTTGTAGTCTATAAGTCTCTTGCGACTAAAATATTTAATAAGAAAATTCAACGAGCAGAGAAACAATAGTTGGTGAGATTTGCAATAAACGAGTAATAAATTTTTGACAGGAATGAAGATATTCTAGCATCGGTGAAAGCAAGAGTGGATTAAACTGAGGGGACCGAAAAAATGGTGCTCATACTGCCAGGTAAAAAAAGGGAGAAAAGAATACACAATAGTTGTAATGATATTTGTATATTTTCAATTTTGCAGTTTAATGTTAATAGTTCTTTTTATTACATAATAATCGCAATGATATTAATAAAATGAACTTGAAAATCTCATTATTTTTATCTCTAACATTATGTTAACTTGATTAGGGATGGGTAGTTCGTATAAAAGAACTATAGTTCATGAACGACCTAGTTCAAATGAACTAGTTCAATAAAAATAACTATCTCAAAAGAACTAGTTCAGTAAATAGAACGACTTTGCCCATCTCTAAACTTGATAGAGAAAAGAATTAATCAGAAAATAGCCTAAACAAAAAAATAACAATGAATTTTTGAAAGAACTTGAAGCTTACAATTAAAAGTTGCATTTATTCAAAAAATAAACTTTCAAGAATTGAGAAGCCGCCATTCTTACTACAGTGCAACTTGGATAATTCGAAGCTGAAGGGACCACTATAAAACTTCGAATTATCCAAGACTTCGAATTAAACAAGTTACATCTTTTAACTCTAATTTCAGGTCCACTGAATGCTTGAAAAGATTATTCTGTCAATAAGTAAATATTTATTCAGAAAGATCATGGTATGAAAGACTTAACACTTTATGTACGTAAACAAAATAAGATTTACATTACGTAAGCTACAGTACATATTGCATTCAATACAGAAAATTATAGTTTTTCAAAAAATTGTGCAATGTCTGATTGTTTTGTAGAATTCAGTCGCTTAAGATTAGCAAAATCATCAAGCATGTTTAGTGAACGGAAAACAGCTTCACTTACGTTGGTTTGTCCTTCAATGTATCGACAAAATTCGACGCTATCCCGTACTCGTTGGCGATTTGGCATTTCTTCTTCACACCCTTTTCCACCTCCCGAATGACGGCGACCTTTTCAGCGAACGTTAAATTCTTGTACATGCGTGGTTTACTGAAAGAAATGGTGACATTGACAGCAGGAAGCTCGAATGGCGTCTGAAGCGTCACGTGTCGAACGGTGGCGGGAAGGGGATTTCAGTAGTCATGTGTCGAATTTCTTAACGATGAAACGCCGAAAAGTCGTTATGATTCGAAATTTTTTATAAAAAACTTCGAATTAAGGAAGTTGAACTTCGAATTATCCACGATTTTTTAACATTGATTTACTAAGAAATTCAAGGGACCAAGAGAAATCTTCGAATTAACCACGATTTCGAATTAAAGACGTTCGAATTATCCAAGTTGCACTGTATTACCAAGAGGTAATAATGAATGATTTTAATTTTTGAAGAAATTGTTTCAGACAAAAGTTTTATGATTTTTAAAATTTTAACGGTTGTTCAATTTAGTTTACTATTTACAGCTTGAATAAAGTTATTACGATTTATGTCATCGCCTTTCGCTAATACAAAAGAAAAGAAAAAAATCATGTAAAGAAATGAGAGACCCAGGCTCTTGTCGAAAATATTGTTGCGAAATTTCAAGAAGATCTATTGACCAGAGAGGACACCCTCGCATACACACACATGAGAGAAGCGCGATATGCAGTGGTATTCGGGAACGTCGCGCGTCGTGACGCTCACCGAGCCAAGATCACGAGGGCCGTGAAAAGCAAGACAACGGTCAGATGGCAGAGACGATGGGATTCATCGACCAGTGGAAGATGGACTCATAATCTTATACCTAATATTGCAACATGGATGGAAAGAAAGCATGGTGAAGTGGATCACTACCTGACTCAGCTATTAAATCAATTGTTAAAGCTATTAACAACCAGTGGCCATGATTGTTTTCTAGCATACCAGAGGCGCTTCGGAATTGTCGACAGTGCGTCATGTCCGACTTGCCAGTTCTTGGACGAGGATGTGGAGCATGTCTTCTTTGTCTGCCCACGCTTCCATGAAGATAGAAATGAGCTGAAGAAATTCCTTCGACAGCGTGTGACTCCAGAGAACATCGTTGGCTTGATGACTATCTCCCAGGCTAATTGGACGGCAGTGGTTGACTACGCTGCCACTATTATACGGAAACTCCGTATGGCTGAGAAAATCAGACTTGATCAGTTGCGAAATGATATCTGAGTCGGACTTTTAGTCATTCTGCCCTACGCGATGTAGTACCTGACGGTGGTTCCGTGTAGGGTGTTTTGGAAGTCGGACGTAGGGTTTTAGTGAGTAGTAGTCATTTATGACTGAGTCTCACATTATCAATTCCTTGGTATGCGTAAATGCATTTCCCCCGTCCTTAAAAAAAAAAAAAAAAAAAAAAAAAAAAAAA
>JAFIDM010000003.1:65210681-65226014 GCA_023159025.1 Thereuonema tuberculata
AAAAAACCATACGGATGAGGTTTTGAAACGTCATGCAGTTTTATATTATTATTCTATTTTAGAATTGATTTGTGTCGATTAAGTAGACTTTTATCAATAGATTATTTCGACACGTAAAACTTTTTTACATAATCAAAGAGTTTTCTGTTTAAGTCTTTAAAAAAATGTATATCATTTAAATTTTGACCCCGTAGTTATTTAGAGATGATTAAAATTTTGATTTTTATAATAGTTGCTTCACAAATATAGCATTGTGGGTTCGTTTTTATTTAGAAGAGTAAAATAATTCTTTAGTGTAATTCTGTGCAGAATTTTTTTGTCGTGGATAATATTTTGTACTGTTTTTTTAGAATATTTTTTTTTTTTTCAGTGTATAATATTTGTTTGAAGTTATAGAATTTCTTATAAGCAAACTAATGATCATAACAACTACAATCACAATATTTCACAGGAAACAATGCCCATCATATTCATCAACATTTTTACATGTTAAAATATAGAATGTGTACTAAAGTATATTTCGGAAACACAAGCAGAACACTAAAAGAGAGAGTCAACGAACACGTAGGAACTTTCCGGAATAACCATCCTAAAGTTTCAGGATTGGGTGGAACATTGTCTAATCAACAAACATAATCCTGACCCAAGTGCGTTCTTTATAAGAAGAAGCGGAAACAACTTCCAGATTCATATTAGAAGCATGTGTAATAAACAATATCGAATGTATTAATAAACAGAAAGGCTTAGAAATTAGTAAATTTATAGTGGAAAACTTCAAAAAATTTTATTGAAAAATTACAATATTTCAGTAATTCAACAATAATGTATGTAATTAGCAAAACGACCAGTTCTTTGCTCGGGTTACAAAAAAAAAAAAAAACCAAATGTCCTAATGTGGATGATAAGGAAATTGCAATTGCGAGATCACTTAAAACTTTCCCGGTTGTACAAAAACAACAAAAAACAACAACAACTGAAAAGGTCTGATCTTATTACAAATCTACATCTATCCCGAAAACCTCGTAGAAGTATCTTTGAACCATGTTTGCCCATCCACTCACCGTCCTCCCAGTGTACACCCCTAATTCGAATTTTGTAATGTCATAACCCTATCACTTCAAACCTTTCTTAGTTCGTAAAAAATCATCTGATCATTACAAATCTACATCCTCCCAGTGTATACCCCTAGTTCCAGGTATTTTGTAATGTCATAACCCTATCAGTTCAAACCTTTCCTAGTTGGTAAAAAAAATCATCTGACCATTGCAAATCTATATCTAACCTGAAAACCCCGTCGCTATTGTGCACAACACTATTTTAGTTCCAATTGTTGCACAACACTATTTGTATAGTTCCTATTGTCGCCACCGGGTGCATATGTAGCGCTTATTGTGCAGAACAATATTTTAGCTCAATTGTTGCATAACAATAGTTGTGTAGTTCTCATTGTCACGATAACAAATCCTACAACCTAAAAATAGTAACGGAAGCAAACTTTCAGCTTTATAACTTAAAGCAAGGATTTTTAATCCTATCCGGTGGGAATTTCGCAAAATCCTGAAAAAGGGTTTTAATTATTATAATTACCTACTTACATGCCAAATTTGAAGTCTCTACTAATTATAGTTAAGAAATAAGAAAACTTTAAAGCGACAATAAACCCTCGTTATTCCCGAACCCGTGGAATTTCACAAAATCCGGCTCTATTCCTTGTCTACATCATAAGGGAAAAATTTCCTGTGTGCAAAATTTCAGCTTTCTAGGTCCAACGGTTTGGGCTGGGCGTTGATCAATGAGTGAATGAGTCAGGTCTTGTCTTTTTATATAGTTAGATAATGTTAATAACAATAATGTTAATATATTACTTTTGTCATTAATTAGATACCTTCATTATTAAAAACAATGTTTTATGACATCACTTTAAACCTTTTTGTAATATCCGTTTTTAAATTCATAATATCCGCTGAAGAAACAGAGGAAACCATTTCTATGAAATTTTGCGTCTATAGTTGTTATGGTCATTAGTTTGCTTATAATAAATTTCTTATTCTATGATTCCTGAAGTTAGGGAAGATTAGATTAAGGATATTATCTATGGATTTGTTTATTAAGTGGATTTCATTCTTGTTTCTATGATCCCGTTAATTATGCTACAGTTTATAGTTGAATCAAACAATCTGATTAATAATTTCTCTTAATAAATCATTCAAAGACAAAGTATCTGTCTAATGTTCGTTTGATATTAAATGATAAAATTCAACATAATGTTTTATCTCAAAGGATGTAATTCTTAAAAGATGAATGTAAATCAATTCAATTTCTTCATATTATTGAATATTCAGTTAAACCACCGATATTTCATATTACGTTTAGTAATATCTTAATTATTCTTCTTTGATTATTACTTTCAAATTACAAACCATGATATTTTAAAAATCTCATTTGCGGTTTGTTTTTATTTTCCAATTAGCTTTTGCTCATTTTAAATGTAGTGAGTTAAGATATTTACATTTTATATTCTGTTGCTTTTTTATTCTAAGTAGCAATTTTATATTCCTAAGGAAAAGTCAGGAAAAGCAGTACAGTATTTATCTTTGTGTCATCTTCGTCCATTATTGCTTGTTCACTTACTTAACAGTGAATCTTGAAACGTATTTTAAATATTCATTATAATTTTTTATTTGGAATTTTTTTCGCATGGATACATATTTCTTCTTTTTTTCCTACTTCCTGCCGAATATCGAAGTAGGATAAACTTTCGTTTTATTTTTTTCTCTTGTTTATTTACTCTTCCTTTGCTTTATCCACCTTTGTCAACTGTTCCTCTTAAAAACAGATAATTTCTTAAAACTGCAGAGGGATAAGTTTTGTTGATAATCAAATCCATTAGAAATGAAATCTGATCTTCAGTGGAAAGGACTATCAATGTCACCGTCTTAACTAACGACCTTTCGTTTCAGTTCTAACATTCGGATGACTATTTTTAATTGGTGAATTA
Organism: Thereuonema tuberculata; assembly: GCA_023159025.1. Taxonomy (NCBI): domain Eukaryota; kingdom Metazoa; phylum Arthropoda; class Chilopoda; order Scutigeromorpha; family Scutigeridae; genus Thereuonema; species Thereuonema tuberculata. The sequence continues at coordinate 65,213,680 of JAFIDM010000003.1, forward strand.
TCGTCTTAATTATTCTTATCGAAATATTATCATGTTTCAGGTTTTTTTTTTTTTTTAACCCAGATTTCTTAAGGAAAGTCAGACTCTTAAAAGCAGTGAGTCTGTTAATTTGTTTGTGGTCTTTAACTAGAGAATATCTTCTGTAAACCTTGTTTCCACGTGAAATTGATAGAAATTAAGGTAAAAACGATTAAAGCAAAACAATTAACTCTCACTGATGGCAAATAGTGAATTTCTATTAACATTTCAACTATGCATAACAATCCATATCCTATTCCACTCTTTTTACGCATATTTTTCGTTGCTTTGATTAAAATTAATTGAAAATTAAGATGATTTAAGTTAAGATTTGCAATTCACCCAATTTTCTTAAAAGAAAAACCAAAGATAGAATGAAAAAGTTAAAAATCTCATTCGGGGGATATCATAATTTTGCAAATATTTTTTTTTTTTGATTATTCATTTTAAAGTAAAAAGAAAAGAAAAAAATAAGGAAAATAGAAGTTCTTTTAAGAAGTTGTTGCTTCAAAGGACAAGAATGTTTTTTCTGTAAAATTCCGTTTGGAGTTTCTGAAATGCCTACCTGTCTTTCACGTTCTGTATCTAAGAATAAATAAAGCACTAAGGTACATACGATTTACATCAACTACAAACAGCGTTGGATTATGGGAAAGGCGCCCCCACCCCCGGGGGGCTTAAGGCTTAAGAAGGCTACAAATTTGATGTGTGTCAAAAACTTAATTTGATCCTAAAATAATATCAAACCAAACTAAATATCTAATAGTTAACGTAAGTTCGTAATTATGATGTTTTCAAACTATGCGCAGTATCGTATGCGTGAAATCCCAGTAGAAAATAATCTCGCGTTTAAGAAACTATAATTACTTTTTTAATCAGGAAGCGTTAATTGACAAAAGTCACCGATTGAAATTGTGAACTACATAAGAGCAAAAAATCTACAAAGTGTGATATCGAAGTTATGGGTTGCTCTAAGAATTTTTATTGACGCTATATTATGTGACAGTTGCTATTATGAAAGAAGTTTAAAGTTAATAAACTGTAGCTTATTAAAACTTATCTCAGATTATTAAATATGACAAACGATCGCTTTAATTCTCTTGCAGTCTTAACAATTGAAAACAATGTAATCTAAAAAAAAAAAACAATCTTAATGAAACAATTAAAAGCAAGAAAGAAAAATTCAGAAAACAGTGTCTTTTAAAAGAGTTTTAAATATTCTATAAGAGTTACTTATACAGTAGTAGTTTATTGCCTCATTATATTGTTTTAACAAAATTAATTGTTTTTTTCAAGGGACACCTCTTATCTGTAAGATACCTTTGTGTAAAAAGCTTTGGCCTCTCCTCCCTTGATAATTTTATTTGCTAAACAGGACGTGTTTCTTAATAAAAAGGGAAGACTATTAATAGACAGGAAGTTTTGAATAAATATGACACTATGACTACTTTATTATTTGTTCTGAATGGAAAATTGATTTTTAAAACGTAATTCGGCTTCCCACGTATTATGGCACGTGGCACCTTTGTGCAGTGCACAGCTAGTATTTTAGGTCTGCTTGCGGCGGACCAGGTTTTTGTTTTGTGTATCACTTGTAATCCGGAGCAGACCGACAACATATGTTTATTTTTATTGTTTCACAATAATAATAATAATAATAATAATAATAATAATAATAATGTAATCAGTTAAAGAAAATATGATTTTTATATTTCATGTAGTCCGTGTGCAATATTTACTTTTTAATTTATTACTAACAAGTAAGTACAGTAAACTCCCGATTATCCGCGGGCAGATTATTCGCTTTGCGGGTTGTCCGCGGACCTCTCCTGTTTCCGTTTTTTTTTTTTACTGCAAAATAAATTACGGAATTAAAAACTTGTTTTTAAATCTAGAATAAGGTAAACAATAAAAGAGGCTAACAAAGTAAGTGAAGACAGTTATAGACAAACAATCTAAAGAATGACCTTGTGGGTGGAGCTTAGGCCGGCAGGTTACACTAAATTACAGGAGAGCCTTCCCGTAATAATAAAATTTGAAAATAAATAAATTTAAAATAACATAATTGTTTATAATGTATGTACTGTAACTGTATATATTGCCATTTTAATGTAAATAAAACATGTTAAAAGCATTTTTGTGTTGATTTTTGTCCTTTTTCGTCCTATTTCGGATTATCCGCGGAATTTGCTTATCCGTGGTTGCCGCGCCACCCAATTCCGCGGATAATCGGGAGTTTACTGTATTTTATAAATCAAGAATAAGTCACAACTGGATAGTAAATACACCTTCGCACACGGAGCCAACATCAACGGCAATCTTGAATAGCTGTTTCATCCTTATTAGAAATCATCTCGGCGGCCCATTCCCGGGATTGAGAATGCTTTTCCCTTAGCTTTCGCGCAGACTGAGCCAAACATGAAGGGTAAATTCTGCTGATGATTCCTAACAAGGATGAGGATTCCTGTTGATGTTGGCTCAGTGTGCGAAGGCATATATTTACTGTCCAGTTGTGATTTTTTGTTGATTTATTTGAATTATTATGAACGTTAAATTTTGCTTTTTAAGTAAGTATTTTTTTATTACATTATTTTCCTCAATTTGTTGTTTTAAAATAAAGCAAATAAAAAAGTAGTTTTTTTTTGTTTTTTTTTTCTGGTACTATTATAGTAAAGGAGGCTATCAACGCCTCTACCCGGGACGCGAAAACATCGTCCGTGCTCTATACAGATGTATAAATGAATAAACACATATAAAAATTAATATAATACATATTAGTATAAGAAACACAAATTTATATTAATTATGTATATTTCAGAAATATAAATTAACTTACGTTCAGTATATTATTAATTTGTTTTAATTTACACTTCTTAAGTACAATAGTTATGTATAGAAGCTATTTTGAAAATAAAAACTTTATAAGATTTTTATAAAAAAAAGTATATCAATGTAAGAAGAATATCTGTGAAAATATCTGCTGGCGCCCACAAATGCAATTCGCGCCTTAGGTATCTGGATTAGATGAAGCTATCATTCTAACTACAAAACACTAATATCTATGCTCTACAAATGATAGATTACGAATGGGTGTAAGATAAAAACTTTAATCCCACCGGGTCTCCAAACTATGATTCCGTATGATTCTCATTCAACCACTCTTGGGACATTTGCTATCTGTCTAGATCTCGCAATCAAACTCACCCTGGATAAATCAGTGTTTCCTAAATTATCTGTGGTTTACACAATTCTTATCCATCCAAAATTGCAGAGTTCGAACATAATCTATCCCATCTTCTCCACAGAAGAAAAGAAAGCCTCATTAAGACTTGAAAGATATCGAATGAAGGATCATATTACGTTAATACATATATTTAATATATGCTACATTAATTTGTAAAAGTAACAAATTTATTTTAATTACATATATATCAGAAATATAAATTAGCTTATGCATATTACGGCAACCCACCCACAGACATCCGGGTTTCACTTTTATCGGCTGTGGAGTGGCGTCTAGCCGAAGATCTAAGACGTGACTCCCTCCCATAGAATTCACCCAGGACAACTGGGTTCCATTTACACCAAGGTGTAAAATGCTTTTGGGAGCCGTCGAAGGGCTCTCGACGATCACTTGAGAAGTGATTAGTCAAGGTCACGGCCCTTGAGTGCCCGCCACAACCCAGCAATACAATGGAGGGTTGGCGCCCATTTATACTGCTTCGAACTATTGCATCTCCCCTCTTCACATTTTCATCAATGAAAACTACACAAGCTTCGCAAAGAACATGAATTGACGAGTTCACTTTTTCCCCTTATATGTGAAGAATCTCAATCACTACAAATCCTGTTCTAAAAAATAAAACATGCCGCAAGATCTATAATGCCCCAGTAAAAAAAATCAAAAGCCTTGGATTCGAATCAGTTGACTTATTCTACTATAACCACAGAAATCCATATTTTCATCGTTACAAGTGTTCTGACATCAAACAAATAACCAAAACTGTCCAATCCATGAGATTTATCAATGAATAGTCATGAATTGATTGCCATCCACGAAGCCCTTTAAAACCAAACCAGTTTTGATTCCTGTTATAATAGTTGTTTTTCTCTGGTTTTCAGGCAACCATATCGTGCCCTTAAAAACTGTGAAACGAGCTCCTTAAGAAGATTGCAAAACACCTTTGAATGTATTCAATTCACGTGGGAATCTCAGGGACACAAGTTACTTAGCAGAAGCGAACCTGGATTTAAACTGAAACACAAAAGAAATTGCAACTCCATCATCATTGTAAAATGTTCCAGACTTTCTTTCTCGTTTCATAAATCGGGAAAATTTCACTTTTTTTTATTTATTTATTGATAATGAAGATAATGAAGATACAACGGGCATATACCCAGTTACAGTATCTAGTATAACTATACAGTACGGTCAGTACCTAGTATAATTAAAGTATCTAGTATAAAAATAAAAAAACAAACAAACATGTATATAGAAAAAATAAATATGGAGAAAATAAGCTATACAATATATACAATATATTTGAGTCTCAGAGACAGAGAAAGAGTGGAAGAAAAAAGAAAAAAAAAAGAAAGAGAAGGGGAAAGAGGAAAGGAGGAGGGATAGCATAAAAAGTATAATTATATAATTGCTAATTTAAAGGCTTTAAAGACATATTAAATAGGTTACTACACTACAAACAAACCATACTTCTTCCTTAAATCTTCTCTTTTATAATAAATATTATTAAACATCATCCACCAGAAAATAAATGTCATAAACTACATTTATTAACTGAAAAAAACGAATTTTCAAGGAGATAAAATTCACCGTCTTCTCTTTTTCAAGCCTTTTACATTATAATAATAAATAGACGAGATTCTTTTACAACAATGACCTTACAATATTGATATTAACAATTAAAAAACGTTAATACAATAATAATAAAAGATCATAATCTACAATATAATAATCACACATTATTAATAATCACAAATTCTTATCAAACAAAGGTTACTACACTGTTGGTTGTATTCATTAAATTTTGTGACGGTTAGTACGTGAAGAGGGGTGTAAAAAAGTGATCTGTTCCTAGTACAGATGGTAGAGACATTGAAATTAATTTCCGCAAGCAGACTGGGATTATCGATTTTATTATTTAGAAGATTAAATATAGAAAAATCAGTGATGCTTTTCGCCTTCTGACTGTCAGTGAATGAAAAGAGAAGATATTATGTAGAAGAGTATCGTAACTGATTTCATCAGGATAGAATTTGAATGTTTTCAAAAAAACGAATTTAAGAAACCTTTTTTTTGTGTTTTTTCAATTAGTTAAATATTAGTTTGCTGGTAAGGTACCCAAACTATAGCTGCGTACATTAAATGGGAGCGTACAAAGGAATTATAAAGAAGATTTGGAGATTTTGGTAAAGATTTTTGCCTTGGCGAATCACAAAACCCTGAAGTTTATTGGATTTATTTGAAATAAATTCGAAGTGAGAATTGAAAGAGAGATTAGAAGAGAAGATAACGCCAAGATCTTTGATTTCTTGATGCGAAATTAGTTTTTTGCTGTTAAGTTTATAAGTATAAGTAATTTGATTACCCAACGGAACAATAGAACATTTAAGAATATTGAAGTGTAGCTTATTAGTGATAGACCAAGTGTAGAGATTATCAATATCAACTTTCCTCAGCTGACATCGGGATACCTGCATCGATGGATTATCTTTCCCCTTCTGCTTCTCTTTTAACTCTTCATCTCCTCAACTGTCTGAATATCAAACACTACGCGGCTTTTTGTTCTTTATTATCAGGATATAGAATCTTTTTGAACTCCTTTAACCTGAAGGGATTTAGGATAACCAAAAAGAAGACGACAGAACAACCATTAGAAAAATATGAACAAATTGTTAATATTTTTATGAGTTTTTCATTTTTGGTGAAATAAACCTAACACTTCAATTAGAGTTTCATTCGTTAGTTGTCTGGTTTTTGGTTATTTTTGTTTTTTGTTTCTTCTTCACAACAGATGAAGAGAAGAAACATCGTAAGGCACAATTTTTGTAAATTTGGTTTGGCAATATGATAATTTTCATAAATACAGCTGACGAAAGGAAAATTTGAGGAAAAGTTTCTCCGAGATAAAATAGTTTCCAAAGGGTGAATCATTAGACCTTCAGATTGTAAGATGTATTGTCTTATTGCAAATCTGCGCATTAAAAACCTTCGGAACTTCATTTATTTAAAAAATAAAAAACCAGCAGCTGTAATCTAAGCAACAGATCATGAAAGGATGGGTGATAATATCTTGCGAAACAAATAAAAATTGAATAATTAAATATGTAATAAATTTATCATTCTCCCACGTATTCTTCACCATGAACCGGCAGGAATTATAATTTTAATTTCGTAGAAGCTTCTTACAATCTTACAAATATTTTAAAGAATGTTTAACAGTGATCTAATTTTTGTTCTAAAATAATAAACATCCAAAAATTGTACATGATAAAACACTTATCTAATATAAACTTATTACAGAAATACCTTCTAGAATTCATTTCCTTACTATAAATTCAGGTTAACATCTACAATGATCTTTTTCTTAATTTCAATAAGAAAAAAAAAAAAGAACTACGACCTCATGTGTTTATGAAAGTCATAATTATGGTACTGGATGTCTGAAGAATTGATAGACGAAAATTAACAGTGACGAACTAGATATTTTGTTTTCTGTTTTATACAATTCAAAAACTAATACAAGGATTACGCAATGATTTTCGCTATTCTGTTAATAATTTTCGGCCCCCTTTGGATAAGTTTTTTGGAAATCCAGTTCAGTTCTCAATATGCTGGATTCAGTAATCTTATAAATATCCGAAATGTTATAAGGATTACGGACTGCTATTGTAAGTTTTATACTTTATTAAAAGCTGTACTTTTGTTCAAGAGTCATTTTACAACACCACCGCGGAATACTACCAAGAAAGAACGAATGTATCTCATGTTTTGCAAGTGAAAACCTTTGTCTAAACTGAGACATGTGATTCGATAGACAATGATGTATTTCTCCACTACTTAGGTTTACCCATGAAGATGCAGCTTATTCTATGTAAGCAAATTTATTTCGAAAATTCGATATTTCGAAGAATATTGAATGCATATTCACTGGAACACATTGGAAAACAAAAGTTTTACAACAATAAGGGAAGTTCCGCAGGAGATAAATAAAACCGCCGTAGTTTCATATGCTTGAATTAAATAAAATGTTATTTACTTAAATGTTTTTATTTTAATATAAAATATATATTGAATATTACTGTTACTGAAAATTCTGAGACACACTTTAAACTACTTCATTAAAACCAGTTGAGAAATCATTTGCTTTAGGACTCAAAAAACGGCCATAAAGATTGAGAACCTCTGTTGTAGATCAAAGGACTGAAAGCCTAGGGAATTGTAAGTCTAGAAAAGATTAAAAATGTTGAAGAATTATCTCATTCTAAATATTTTTAAAATTTCTGGATTTCAGTAATCAGAAACGATCATTTAGAAACTGAAGTGAATTCACTATAACATTAATAATAATATAATTTTAGATGAAGAATGTTTTATGTTTTTATGTAATTTTAGATGAAGTTTTTGATGTAGGATGCAGTTTTGTACATCAGCAGTCCAACATCAGAAAGTCTTTGTCAAAAAATGTACACTTATGCTTTGTTACAATAACTGCCCACAAAAGGTCGAAAGTCGAAATATAATTAAATTAATAGTTTACTTTTTAAACTATATTAAGTAGAATAAATTTAGAAAAAATAAATAAATTGAAATTGTTTCGTTTATTGATTTCAAAATCTAAATTTGGTTCCTTTTCTAAAACGTTTACATTATCAAAAAATCGTCTTTGAATCTTAGCGATTTTAGATTGAAAGCAATGCAGAATTCGAAGAATTCCAAATTTTCGTAAGTTTTAGCCGGAAAAAAAAATGCTATCTTACCTTAGGATTGTAGACATTTTGATGCTGATGAGAAGCAAAAAAAGGATCGGTCGAGATCTTTCTCCTGTCCCGGCGGATCGGTTCACCTTCCATTGCTAACTGAGAATGAAGACACTAGTGATCTGTTGCGACCAAGGGTTGTTTAATTTTTAAGCGTAAATCCTTCGCTGCAATTTGGCCTCGAGTGTGCAACGCAATCTTCTGTCGAAGTATCTTCATCTTTCTTCTTATCAGCTTTCACACACTTGATAGCAATCGAGATTTGAACTCTAGTGAAGAGCATGATTTGACAAAAAAAAAGAGGGCAGCTATTTCGTCAACTTTTGAGATTTCTGTGAAATATTATAGCTGGGGAAATTAATGAGTTCATATTAATATCATTGAATATTTTCTTTTATTCTCCTTCCTTCCCATTCTCCAGTTTTATTGAATTTCTTATTTCTAGGAGAAATATAGCTAAAATTTATTGACCTGCATTCGTTGAAAAATCTCTTTTACATATCTGTGTCCAAAAACAGGAAACTTTTTATAAATTCTAACTGAAAATTGTGAAATTGATGAGATTGAATTCTTATTACTCTTTATAATTGCTTTAGGGATTAGGACATATTGATTGTTTGCAAATCAAAACAATGCTAAGGTCCTTTGACCTTTAGTTTTCACTGCCCGTGGGCATTCAAGAATCTTTAGGATTTCCTTAAATTTTCAAATATATGCTAGTATTGAGTTCAAAACTGAAATTTTTGCAAATTGAAATGAAAAGCAGAAATATAGAACTTGAAGGAGCCTCAAGGACTTGTCCTTCACTCTTCGCATCTTCGTTATATCAGTAGGCAGGCTAGTATCTCTCCAATAAGGAAACCTCTCGAACATGAAAATGGCCAATTTTAATGAAACTTCGTAGGATTAATATGTAGGTTGACTTAATTAAATTACCAAAATTTTAGGTGCGGAATCGAACCGGAATAGAAGAAAAAAAAAAAATAAAACAAAACCCTTCTGGCTGTTCCCTTCTTTTAAATTACTCCCTCCACATTTCCGTACCTACAGTAACGTAATACAGTACGTAGCTTCGCGAAAAAGATTTTAAATGACTCTTTTACGATATAAATATGTCAATTAATTGATTTATTTCAATAAGAAATTCGTAAAATTTCTCAAAACTTATATGACATTTCGAATATTTACTTCTGAAGTTTGAATTCACAGCAGACAAACAAAATAAATTACAAATAAAGAAAATATCTACGTGTATCAATAAAATATGAAACTTATTAATAAATTAATTAAAAAGAAATATAACTACCAAATAACTTACGGAAAAATAAAGCTTTTAGAAAATAAAATCCTCGATTTATTAAGATTTCATTTAAGATTGAAAATTTGTTGATTTGAGTTAATTAAATTACCAAAATCAGAAGCAAATTAATAAATAAATAATCCAAAATAAATACCAATGTTAATGTATATTGTTCAAATAAGAATTCCTTCCACAACATGTACAGTCATGAACACAGATAGAAATGATTTCGAAAGCTAAGGAAATCAGTCTTCTACGATTTAGGTAGGGTCAGTAGCGTAGCAAGGGGGGGGGGACCGCCCCGGGCCCCCGCCTGGGAGGGCCCCACGACGAGACGAATTCATATTTAAAATTTATCGTTAGTCCTATTCACAACGTTTTTTTTTTGTTTTTTTTTTATTTGTTTGTTGAATTAGAGATTGCGTTTTTTTTTTGGTTGTTGAAGGCCCTGGCCTAGGGGGCCCCACCAGCCAGCCTAGGGGCCCCATTCACCTAACTATCCCGACCAGCCCCTTTACCACAAGGTTTTTTTTTTTTTGGTTGTGGAATAATGGAACTCCCGCCCCGGACCCCCAAAGGCGTTGTTACGCCACTGGGAAGGATAAATCCTAATCCTTTCCTTTGTCTGCAATGAGCAAAACTATATCAACTAAACAGGTTATAGAAAGTGATAATCAAAAATAAATAAGTTTTTAAGTACTATCTAAATACAATGTAGTGAATAATAACCTGTTTGTGATCACTGTTAGTTTTTGCATTTTCAGGTAAATAGTTTAACTGAAGAAACTGTATAAAAATAAATTGCAGAAATTATGCAAAAATGATTTCTTCCAATACTTTCCAGGGAGAAATTTGAAATCAGGAAATTTTTGGTAGCATTGAAATTAAAACAAAAAAGTCTTAAAGCACTTCGAAAGACCTGAATATTTTAAGCATGTCTTGAGTGTATACTTGAAAATTTTTGTATTGTAAATGCTGTAGCTAAATGCTATGTATAGAAGCTGTAGAAATTACGCGAGTATTAAATGAATGACGAAATTACGAGAGTATTAAATGAATGACAGAGAAGGATTCTTCTAGTTTTCTTTCTGTCTTAGAAGTCATTTTATTCGGTAATTTCAACAAAGTGTTTAATCCAATCTGTCTTTGATTAAATAGGATTCTGACGAGTTTTTGATAAGAGGATTTAAATATTGGATTTACTAGTTAGTAATTAATAATTAATTGATTACTTAGACATTTTCTACCCAATGGCGATGATACAGCGTGGCACACATAAAACCGAACCCAAAAGGTTTCCAGATATATCCTGAAACTGGACACTTATTAAACGCCGTTACTCATACGCAGGCCAACGAACACTAAGCACTCATAGCGCATGCGCATTTGTGGCGAACAGAATATCCAGAGCGGATATCATCACATGCGCATGATCATTAAGGTTGAATACTGACTATAGCGAACATACAACATATACCTTGAAACCAATTGAAGCCGGTTTAATGTGCGCCACCCTGTATGTGAAATCAAAGGCAAACCCAGAGTTTTGGGATGGGAGGGATTATGATCAACCAAAAAAAAAAAAACGAAATGTCTTTTTCCGTATGGGGGGGGGGGGATTACAAACAAGCTCCAACCAAAAAAAAAAGGTTTGATTAGATTTTGAAATCCTACATTTTTCCATTTTCGGATGGAATAGGGGGTTTAATCTCTACCACCCCTCTCAGTGCGCCAATATGTGAAATACAGAATAAAAAAATGTGAATAAAATATACGAAATACAAAAAAAGTTTGTTTTTTGATGTACGTTAAACAATCTTTCAATGAATCAATGATAATTCACTCGAAAGGTTTTCTTTAACTCCACTGATCTCTTCATTTACAATATTTTTGATATCGCGCGAAATTGAAATTATTAAAAAAAAAATAGAAAAAATGAAGTAAAATAGCTCAGATATCGCATAATGCTTTATTGATTCTAAGTCTGTCTTGAAATTCTTAGTAAAATAATTAGTTTAATTAGTTAGATCCAGAGTTAGATCCATTAGTTAGATGGTTCCTTTTTATTCACTAAGAAATTTAATTTAAAAAATTGAACCTTTTCTTTTTTCTTTTTAACTGCGTGTTTTCTACGAATGAGCGAAAAAAGCAAAAAGATCGAAAATGCAGATAAGATTAAATGATGATGAAATAAAAAGAACTATTGCATTATAATATAAGAAATTGAAAAGTAAATGCCTTTTAAGGGACTAATTGAAACTTTATATATTAATGATAGCTATTACTTGCATTTACAAATTTATTTTATTTATTAAAGTGTTTAGAAAAATATGTAACTTTCATTGACAAGGAAGATCATGAAATTGGAGAAGATATGTAAAAAAAAAAAATCACTTTATCAATCTCAAGAGAGTTAGGTGTAAGGAGTGAATAGTTAGCGGTTAATTTATCCCACAGAGATAGATTGAAGATAAGGTCCCAACCGGGATTGAGATGAGGCTGGGTGGCCAGTCCAACGCTCGCCCGCCTGTACCCCCAGGAAAGAAACCTGGTACCCTTTTTTTCGGAGGGCTGGGCAGGCCCTAGGACCCGTTTGGAGGAGAAAAAAAAATAGTGGAGAATGGAAAAATCTCAGCTTTCCGCCGAAACCGGGGATCGAACCCGCTATCTCCAAGCCGAGCGCCCTTACCGGATTACCTCAAAAGAGTAAAGCAGCAATTTTAAGTCTATATATCTTTAGATTGAACTGCGGACTGTAATAAGATAACACTGATAAGCATTCTGCACTTAACATAATGATCAATTAACTGAAAATGCTTACGTTCAATGGCTTTTGATAGGATTTTGATAGGATATTTTCTTTTTTATTTGATAATTTTGTCAGATGACGATTTTATTGAATACAGAGAGTTTTTAGTTTTTTTTTTCCTTTTGCCTTTTTTTTACCTTTTGTGTCTTGTTTTAAATATTGCTTTATTTATTTATTTATTTATTTATTTATTTATTTATTTATTTATTT
>JAFIDM010000003.1:65226024-65236226 GCA_023159025.1 Thereuonema tuberculata
TTTATTTATTTATTTATTTATTTATTTATTTATTTATTTATTTATTTATTTATTTTTTATTTGTTTATTTTAGTCTAATACGGAAAGCACTTTTTTCTTTAAATCTAACTTAGTACTTTAATGAAATTTAAATGAGTTTGTTCAAAATATTTTTTTTTAACGAAAGTTAACGATATTATTTTTTAATTTACTGATAAATTTTTAAATCTTTTATAATTAGGAGATATTAATGACGCTTGAATGAGATTATCTGCCACAAGTTTAAGATATACAATCTGAATCATGGAATCATTATTATTATTAGTAGTAGAAGTATTTTGAATGATGTCAGAACAATGTAACAGTACTGGTGCAATTATGAATTAGCAATTTTTACTAACAAACTAAATTTGGATTAAGCTTCTTTTCACTAAATAGCAATTTCTAATTCTGATAATTTACAAAGTAAACATTTAAAAAAAATAATGATGACGATGATCTTTCTATTTAATTCTCTCCAGTTTTCTTTCTTTCCCAATCCCATCCATTATCTTGTTTGCTCTGTTTTTATCTGTTAACTAGTTTAACTATCAGAAATGTATAATTGTCAAAAGGAACAACATCAGTTATCCTACATTTAAAAATAGGTTAGCAGTGGATTCTTTTCAAAGAAAAAAAAAATAATAATAGTGATCTTTGATATCAGATTGTGGAAGAAGGGTTAAAGTAACATGTATTTAGGAAGAGAGAGAGAGAGATCTCTATGCTTAGATAAATAGAACGAAGTTGTACAATTTCAAACATAATATCTAACATTAAGGGACCGTTCAAGTATTAAGTAAATTTTAGTCATTTTAACCCCCCCCCTTTTAAACAAAAATAAACAGGATGCCCCCCCCCCCCCACCCTTGTGCTGACGTAAGATTTGCCAAATCATTAACAGTAAATACCACTAAACAAAAAATTAAAACAGTCAAAATTACATCAAAGTTTTAACAGTTTATTAATTCTTAGTTCGATAGCTGTAAATTATCTTACAAATAAAATAATATATTAGGAATATATCATATTCACCCCTGAATTGAAATGTAACAAATTAAATATAAAAGTAAACATGAAATACTGAGGAAAAAGTCTATCTCGCGCAGCGCACTCTCTCGCGTGCATGTTTATCTGTCTTACGAAAGCATTGCTATGATCCCCTCCTCCCTCTTGTCAGAGAAAATAAGCAAAGCTTTAACCCCCTCCCCCACTTAAATGCTTACGTAATACTAGAACTAAGCTATTGATACTCTAAAAATTTTTGTGACAGGAAAAATGTGAGGTCATTATTAAATATTGTTATTCTATTTTATTTTTTTTTTCAAATATTTATTGTCAGACAATGTTAAAATTTTTTTTTTTTTTTTAAATCAATTATTTTTGTGCAGAAGAAGCAAATCTTTTTGCTAAAAGTGATTCTACATGAGTTTGAAAATCTGCCAGAAAAGATAATTAGACAAAAAAAAAAAGATCATTGTGAACAATCAGTGGTAATCTACGTAAAGCCACCAATAATGAAACACTCCGAAGAATTACATAACTCATGTTAATCTAAAGTGGTGATTACATTAGATAAAAAATAATAATAAAATCCTTAATAAGACTTATAAAAATCTTAAGAAAGTTTTAGGCCAACTTTTAGAGGTTATAAAAGGAGTAATTCGTTTACATTTGACTTTATATCGGTAAAAGATTTTCATTTGCACAAACAAGGCATTTATTAAATTTATTCTATTAATCACAAAAGAATAATAAGCCGTTATTATTGAAATCTAATCCCGGAAGAAAATAAGAGGCAATGATAATATTGACATTTATTACTTAGAAAATCCTTTCTCTACGTATTCTCGAGCAATAAAACAGGCAATTTTCGACAATACTTTATTTTGTTCGAAATTATAGCCGATTAATGAATACTGTTGATGTTTAAAGTCAGTCATTGTTTTTGCGAAGAACGTAATATTATCCAGTTGACTTTTTTTTCACTCGATGCGGACGATGTTATCTTCGAAACAATCATTGTTGACGTCATAAAACAAACTCCTTCGTCACAAACGTGATTTTACAAAACTTCAGTTTATTAGTGGATAGCGAAAGTTTTTCAGACATTTGAATCAGGAAATTGAGTAATAATATTAACCATACGACTGTTAATTAGAAAAATTAACTATTTTGTGAATGGCCTAATTATTAAAAAAAAAAAAATTAAATATAAATAAAACTTAAATAGAAGATGATAATTGAAAATAGAAGATAATTTAGTTTTTTTCCACGGCTCCAAAGATATTGATATCATCTTTGATACATTGAGAAACTAAGATAAAAATTAAAAGTTAGTTTTGCGTCATTCCGATTACCGTTAACCTCTAAATTAAGTTGCGAAATAAAATTTCTCTCGATATCATTTTAATGTTATTGACATCTCCATTACAAGGTTAAAATATGAAATTCAGAATCACTAATACTGTCTGAGCAAGGACGAATCTTTGATTTAGGATTGCAATTCCTAAATACAGGATGTCTCAGAAGCTCTTGTAAATAACGGAATTAAACTGAATTGGATAATTTTTGTTGATTTGTCTCTACTGTGGATGAATTAAAGTCTTACAGTGTAAGAATTTTCTTTCAGCGTTCCTAGGCCAGTCTTTATGTATTTCGAATAATATTGTTCAGAAATTATTATAATATTTATTGCTTCTATAGAATTATTAACCTTTTTATTCTTATTGATGATTGTTTAAGTTGGGTGATTGTGTTTCTTTTCGCCTTGAAATTCCTAGATGATTTTAATTCTTTATTACGTTTATCTAGAGATCAATTCTATTTTTAACTTCAGAATTTCCAAATGTCAACGTAGATTTCATCTTCGATTGACTTTTTAAGTTATTATGGTTTTCTTAGTGAATCGTTTCTACTAGTAAATGTTTTCGTTTTTCTTCGCGGAACTTCAGTGTTTGTAGTTTCCTGGCATTTTGACACCCTTGGGTCGCTTTCTTTCCATACAATGTAAATTTCTTGTTGTATATAATAATATAATAAGCAATAATAATATTAAATAATGAAGTTTACTATTTTGTCATCTTTGAGGTATGGGATATTATTATTATTATTATTGTTAATGTAAATTACAACAATTAGTTATCCACTACCAATCTTGTCTATGCCTGTTTGTAAATATTCTTTTAATGGCGGATTCATGTTTGAATTGAAAATAGTACAATATGTTTCTTTTAATATTCTTTTTGATTTTTAATAACTTTTGAATCTGCGAATGGATTTTCTTCAAATCCAATGCATATAGAATAAATATAGATGTATTTGATTTGAAGTACATCTGTATTTGAAAAACTTCTGCTGGTTGGATTCTTATTGAAATTATTTGTAGAAAATTTTTAAAAGAGAAATAATAATTTATATCGATGCTAAACAAACAAAACAAGTAATTGTGGATTTAATTAATTTTCTGAAAAGTAATAAAATATGAAGATTTAGTTCTGTAGATATTAAATTACCCTGGTGACATTTTCTTTTGATGATTTCCAACCCATACCATCTCCCCGCAATATTTTAAATTAGGTTTTAAATTTTCTTCAGGAATTTGTTGTTTAATTTATAATTTACATGGTCAAAATTATTAAAAACCAAAACACACATTTAATTTGTAACGATTTTTTTGAAAAAAATAAAAACAGTGAGATAACCAACATAAGATAATCAGGAGTGATTCTGCAGAAAATGTATCTGAATTAATTTCTTTGAAAAAACAAATGCCATGTGTTTGTTTGTTTTGAATTATTATTTTTAAAGCTCTGCATTATTTAAACGATAGCTTTTTTTTTTTGCTTTATCTTTATAATAATAATAATAAAAAAAATCGATAAATGCAAATAGAAAAAAAGATTAGCTTATTCTTTCCATTAAAGTAATAGTAAAGAATCGTTCAAAATAAGTAGTTTGTGTAATTTGCCCTGAATCAAAGGCCGTAAGCAATCTTAATGCTAATCAATGATCTTAACCTTGGCTCAGCAATTCTTCTCCAGTTGGAGCTGGTTTGGGCATTTCAAATCTAATCAGAGCGAACAGCAACCATAGGATTTGACTGATGTGCCAGACGTTCACTAAGTGATATCTACATGTTACAAATTATTGATGAAATTAAAAAACTAAACAAAAAAAAACAAAACCCTGCAATTTCAGAATATGTATGTGATAAAGAAAAAAATAAGCTGGATTTTATTATACTCTTAACCATTTTCTTCCCTCAAAATAATGAAAAGAAAATATTGCTATTTTCTTCCAAATAATGGAAAGAATTGTTAGCAGTATGGATATCAAAACAACACGTAAGTGAAGATTAAAAATTTACCTTTTTTGGCCACATAATTTTAAAAGTGATCTTCCCTTTGTGCTAGAGTTTATTGAGTCTTCGAAATTGATGATTTTGTTTTCTTATATTTATATCAAACGTCCCGGATTTTAGTGTACAGTCCCGTTTCAGTATATGTCCCAGAAAAGCCCCGGATTCTGCAAATGGTCGACGTGAATTTTGCTAGTGTCGGACCATAAAAGGAAGGAAGGAGATATTTTTTGTGCTTAAAAATTTGTAATATTTTTGGGGGAGTTTTTGGAATCAGCATAATGTTAAGTTTCGTATAGCAGTAAGAAAGTCAAAGTTTGTTTTGTTTTTTTAGTCGTCAAAAGTTGTCTTGTCCCGGAATGACGTCGAAAAAATCTCGTCACCCTACTTATATTCCTTTATATATATTTTTTATAACAATTTGGAGTTTAATAACTGTAATTTCCACATCTGATTCAGCCTACATTTTTGTTTTCGCCTTAGTTCTTGTAGGAACTGCTTCAAAGCTGAAATTTTTTCTAAACTTTTATGTGGTCTGAGTTTACAAAGAAAGCTGTTTTTCACAAAGTGCTCCAGTTTTGTTTACATCCAGTTTCGTTTTGTAGCTTATCCTATTAATCAACACATTCTACGAATTTCTATCATAAAGCCTATTTACACAGGATATAAATAGGGTGATCAGACGTTCCAGATTGTGCGGGTGAGTCCCGGATTTTAATGCAGTGTCTCGCTTCAGTATATGTCCCAGAAAATGTCTCGGATTTTGCAAATAGTGGACGTGAATTTCGCTAGTGCCAGTGCATATAAGGATGGAGGTATTTTTGTGAAATCCGAATAGAAATTGCGTTCAATAATCGATAAATCGTTCTAGATTTTTTTGTTTACGCGCATACACCACACATATTGTGACTCATGTGCACAAGTATTTCAGTTTTCAGGAATTTAAGTTCATCACCTAAGTTCATCACCAGTATTTATGCAACAGTGTTGTTTTTTAGTCGTTAAAGTTGTCTTGTCTCGGATTGTCTTCGGAAAAAACTGGTCACTCTTGATGTAAATGATTTCAGCACTAAAAATGATTATAATAATATCTAAAAATTTATAATATATCATAATCATATTTCTTATTGTGTAACGGATCCTTCATCTTTTGCAATTATGATCTACATCAAAAAATTATTTATAAGAATAACAACATTTAGCCAGGCGATACTCGGGCCCTCTTCAATCTTGGGCCCATGTAGAGGTGTGATTGTTTCGACACTAGTATTTAAATATTAATGAAAGTTACGAGATTAGTTAAAATTAGTATGTTATACATATGTAATATTAAACGTCCATTGTTTCAAAAGGATTAATCTTATCAAAACGTAAGTAAATGAATAAAATTAAATTCCATGCATGAAAACCTTCAAATGGGAAGATTTCTGTAACAGGGGGTTATTTTATCCCTGACTCCTTTACTATAAGGAGTGTTTTTACTATAAATGAATCGGAACAGATATTGAATAGTTTCAAAAGTCTATAAAATCTAGCTTCAGAAAATAATTAACTTATTTGGTTGTTGTATCCATTGACGGATGTGTGTCATTGGTGGTTTCGGTTGTATTTTCTACTAATACGCATTCAAAGAATCGTGCATCAGATTACTGAGATTATGTATCTTTTTGGTCACTAGCTCTTATCTTTTGTGTTTCGTTATCAATAGCTAAAAGGGCATTAGGTACAGAAATCAACAGGATTTCTATATTTAATAACTGAAATCTATTACAGGCTTCAATAGCTTCGAGGTCATTAGATACAACAATCATTCCATTTACAAGCTTCATGTTCTTGGGATATGTATTTTAAGTATCTTAATTACAGATCATTGGCGTAGCTAGGGGTTGGTAAGGGTTGTAAACCACCTCATTGCATCCGAAAATGGCAAAAAAATAACTAGGATTTTGGACCTGTGTTCTAGTTGGAAAGTCCATCGCTTTGTTTGTAATTTTTCCCCCTACCTCTTTTTTTATTTTTGTTATTTTGGTTGAAAGGAACCGACAATCATACCCCCCCCCCCCCTGCCCAAATGATTTCAATGATCTTGTGTACGCCTATGTTAAAGATTTTGTAGATGAACTTCTTTCTATCCATTGTATTCCGAACTATTTTTTTTGTAGAAGCCTTTTCTTTGACATTCGATTTACATTAATGATATAAAATATTAGTCTAAACTTATGATTGACAACGAAAATAATAATAATAATAGACTAATAATAATAAAATATTTTTGCAATCACTAGCATTTCTATTAGGTAATGGAGATGTATTTCGAATGAACCTAGACTAAAAGATTCACGTGCTCAGTTTTTATTACTTAACAACGACAATGATAATAATAATACAATGGAAATAAATAAAATGTAATAAACATCAGGATTTCTTGGAAGAAAAAAAAAAGATCAAAAATAAAAATAAAAAATAAAAATTGGAAGCCTAATATTAAAGAAACTGAAATTATAAACGAAAGTCTGCAGTAATATGTGAAATTGCGACTCTCAATAAATTTGTTAACAACTTTTAGAAAATTTTATTTTCTAAAAAAAGAATAAATAAAAGACTACCGCTGTTCATTATATTTTTGTAATTTTGTTACTTCTATTTCAGAGTACAGTAAAAAGAATCATTATTTAATAATAAATTTTTGTTGGGATGTATTGCTAGTGATTTTTTTTTCTCGTATGTTTAATATTCTATTACCTAACTGTGTTTATTTGCCTCGTTACGACCAGTTTCTGAAGGACATTGGTTAAAGGGTAATCAAAAGTACAAAGTATGTGTAATGAATAGTCTTTGCACTCATACTTTGTTTATCAATAGTATGGAGTAACGCTAGTTTGCTTAATTGATAAGAACATTTATTTATTTATTCTGTTGAAAGACAGAAGTTTTTATTGTTCCAAATAGTAACTGGAACAAAAAAAAAAAAAAAAAAAAACCCCAACAATCTGATGTTTTAGACGAAGTCATAATCCTCAGTGCTTATGTGTTAAAATCAAACTAATTAATCACATATACGATTCTTAATTCTTAGATTTCAGTATATTTTGATTTTGTTTTTTAACTATTAGTGGCGTAATCAGGGGTTAGGGATGAGTTGCACTCAGGGTCGGATGAAGATTTTGTACGTCCCTGGGCTACAGTAGTGTGAGGCCCATCGCCATTAGTAATAATTTCAAAAGGAAAAAAAAAAGTTAAAGGAAAACTACATTTGTTTTTAAAACTGACAACAATTAAAATTCTAACATTTGTTTTGCGTGATTTCTAGGAAGCTTTTTTGATTTTCTGATTTGTTTTCTTGATGAATTTCTTAATTTTTTTTTCCTTCTGACTGGACAGAAACAATTTGAAGAAAATTAAATGGGAATTTCAGAAATACATTTTATCTTTAATATGGTTATTAGGAAACCATTCCAAACAAAATTAATTTACACTAAAACGAAATTAAAAGATTTTTATAAATTTTAAGAAGGATATCATCATGTTTTATTTGCATATGTATAAAATAATCATGTTTTTGTGCATGTAAAATACAAAAACTGCAATTCAAATACATTCAACTGATAAAAATAAATAGCAGTGGAAAAACTGCAAGACTTTCACATACGAAGGAATTTAGATACATAAAAAACCCTAAACAAATCACGGACAGAACCTAAATATCGTTAAATTGTAAATTAGTTTCCATCACTGGATCATTAAAATACGAAAGTAGACAGTTTTTGGGCTTTAAGACAAGTGTCCCTTCAGTTAAAAGAGCAATTTCGAACGTTTCTTGCTATTTAGGTAACAAGATTAAACTCTGAAATGTGAAATTTGATGTATAACTTTGAAAAATCGCATTTTGGACCAAAATCTAATCAATAATAGGCAATAATGCTAATAACCTAGAAGTGAAATTTTAGTTAAGAAACAAAAATAAGAATAAAACTCACAAGACTGAGACTTCACTGATCTGTCTTTTGAAATTACGATACCGGGAACCCAAGATGGACCATTTCTGGTTTCCTGACCTTCGTCAGTTGGGTCCACCCAGTATCTTACATCTCAGTGAACTCGAGAAACTTATAAATAGAACAAAAGTAAACATCAAAACGGCCCTCCAATTAAAAAAAAAACATCAAAACCTAAATAAAGAATAAAAAGGGCCAATGAATTAATCCCCGCTAAGACTCGCTTAGCATAAAAGAGATTAATTTTAAAACAAGAATGATTATTTTTTCTTTCTTATGTTGTTGTACGCTCTTTAATTTTATGCATCGAAATATTAGTTGATAACAAAATTATTGAGTTATTTAGGGTAGGTTTGGCGTTTATTCGAAGTGGCCCTTAACAAAGATCTACAAACACCAAATCGGAAGAGGAATATATAATAAGTATCAAATCTGTCCTATTTCAGATTTGATATAATTGACATTAATCTTTGAAGTATTTTGGCCCATTTTGTGACTGTAAACACTAACATCAAATCAAGACGATAATATTTCGTTTTAATATATAATTTACTGACTTACTGTTAATCAACGTATACTTTTATTATTTACATTTCGGTGTTTTAGTCCTTACAATGGGACTGCAAAATCCAAAATTTCGTCATATCTTGATGATAATAATATGAAACTCTTAGATTTGAAGTTTGATATATAGTCTGGTTCATTATTATCGTGCCCAAGCGATCTACAAACAATATACACAAACAGCAGTCAAAAAACGATTTAAATTTGTTCTAGAGAGCGGATAACATTCATTTACTCTAAAATTTCGGGAATTTCGTATGATTGACGTTCTATTTATAAGGCACGCACGGAAAGAAGATAATCTTAGATATCGATTATAATGTAGTTTTAAGAAATTAATATGGTTAGAAATAAAAGGAAAAAATACAATGTATAGACGGTCGTTTGCATGATTATTGCACTTATCCTATCGAGAAAGTATAAATACAAACAAAAAAAAATCCTTCATATTTATTTTTTACAAAACCTTAATTATTATCCTGATCAAATCAACTCTTACCAATATTTTCTTTTGTTTTGTTCGAATGTGTAAAGCAATATTGATATTTCTTCCTAATCTTCCTAACAGCAATAGATAATTCTATCAGTAGAAATTAATTTCAATGTCACCTCCTCTTACGATTTTTTTTTTTTGATACACTGAAGCTCGGTTATAACGCGGTTGTTTATATCGCGAATTTGGATATAACGCGATTTGGTCTTGGACCCCTTCTATTTTGGAAAAGATGTATAATTGTAAAATTGCAAAATTTACCGTTTTTTCGCCTAAAATCAAATCAAAGGTGTAAATTAATATGCTTGCTTCCTTATTATTTACAGTAATTGAGACTCTATACCCACCCTAATGTCACGAAAATGCGTCAATTACAATATAATTAATAAAAAAAAATACCAGAATCGTGGACTTTTTCGTTTAACCAAAATGAATATCGAGATCTATTTTTCTGCCAACGATTGAATGTATGACAACCAGTAAAGAGGCCCATGTAATCTAATAGGCATATGAATACCTAGTTTCGATCCATGTGATTCGTCGTTTGTACAAGATGTCAAGATGGCGGCGCCAAATCGATTTTGGCTAATATAACTCATCAAAGTGTTGAAAAGGTAATGATTTATGTATTTATAAATATAAAATTCTCTCACATAGCTCTTGATGATGTAGGTCAGTGGTCGGCAACCTTTTGTTGTAAAAGGGCCAAATATGTTATGTGGGGATTACTGCGGGCCGCACTTGGGCCAAAAATTTTAACAAGCAAAAAAAA
>JAFIDM010000003.1:65236326-65254736 GCA_023159025.1 Thereuonema tuberculata
AAAAAAAGGAAAATCTTACTTTGACAACCAAAAAAAAAAAAAAAAATTCCAACACGTTCCGCGGGCCGCACCAAAACGCTTCATGGGCCGCGGGTTGCCGACCGCTGATATAGGTAATCGCGAAGTGACCATTTTAAATCGATTTGAAATCGTGTGGGCGATAATAGGGTGCGATATACCACATTTGACGTCGCGAAGTAATAAAAATTCGGTTATATCGCGATCTTCGAAATCTTGGATCCGAAAGATCACGTTATAACCTAGCTTCAGTGTATTTGTTGTTGTTTTTCATTTGGTTACTGTTCGCATTCTGTAACTGGATCTTAAACAATGGGGCTTAACCATTGTATTTCTTACTAAAAATTAATAAAGCAAAATATACTTGTCGCTTTCTAATTCTGCGACCTAATTTTATAATGTAACTAAGAACAGATTCAATTACAGAAAAGAATTAAAAACTTACCCGAAACGAAGTTTTTTTTTTTTTTTTTTTTTTCCCCCTCAGTCTAAAAATACTGCCAACGAGTGGATTGATCTGTTCCAAAGAATGGGAAAGGATATTTTTAGCGAAATGTGCCATCTTACTCACATAGTTTTATCATTAAATTTCGATAATAAAAAAAAATATAGAAATTATTAATTTTTCAACCCGAAGTTCTTTCATGGATTTTACTAAACAGTAACCCTATATTGTTTTGTATTGGTGTGTGTCTGTCTGTATGTAAGATAGTTTCTTCTTTTTGTTGTCTGCATAGAATAAGCGCTGTTATTCAATGTATTATAAGCTCCTATAACTCAATTCCGGTAACGATTGAATGTATGGGTTCTTTCTGATTTATAATAACCTCCAAAATGCTAAGTTACTCATGTGAATTATCCTAAAAAATTTTTTTATAAAATTCAGTTGATTAAAATAGAATCATTGCAACATAAAACTCTATTTCGGATATCAGTTTTGCCAAATATATTATGCTATTATTTGCCATGTATCTATTATATACACATCTTTAATAATTTTAAAGCAAAGAAGAAATTTTGTATATTGTTTATTATCATTAAAAAATTAATGCATTTTTTTTTAGTGTGTGTGTGCATGTTTTTGTATTTAAATTCTTATTATAGAAGCGTTGTGCAATATTTTTAGAAAACTTGAATGGACGAAACTTTTTTTTGACTAATTTGTAAAAAAATTCAAGCTGTTTATTAGGTTGACTTTGATCAGTACAAATGTCCTCTTTCCTGAGTATGTCTGAGCTGAGAAACAAAAAATAGTATCTCCTATTGCTGCTGCCCAGTGACTTTGATCAGGTCATTGACTGGGGTTGAGATAATTCCTAGAATTTCAAGTGGGTCACGAAAGAAATTCAGTAAAATCTTATATTTATTTTCGTAAAAACTAATTAATTAAAATCGATTAAAAAAACGAGTACTTTATCTCCAACTGGAAAATTCCTTCAATTTGTCCTTTTTTTTTTCCTTAAAAATTCTTTACACTGTCCGTTTGTTGTATTCTTTACACTGTGTGTATGTTTGTATTCTGTTTGTGAATTGGAATTTCCGTTTCATAGCTTTGGGTAAGTTTAAGATTCAAAACTTTCAGGATTGGCTTTCTAAGCAGAGATCTTGTTGGATATTGTCATAGGAAACTGTAATGCGAGCATCCTGTTATTGTTACATACATTGTTCGTTGTGTTTATTGTTTTTGGGATGACTTCAGAGGTGATGTTAGAAGGAATCAATACACCCCACCCACCCGCCATAACTAATTATGATGCCACCACTAAATATTAGAAATGAATAATGAAATCATAAATTTCCAGCAAAGGTTTTTTTTTTAGCATAAATAGTCGTGATGAATCTAATAGGCAAATGTGTATTCATGCTAAAACTATGTTATCTGAACAGAAGGAAATCGAGGAAGATTAAAAAAATGCTTAAAAATGTTTCCATTAATAAAAAAAAATCTGAAAATGAACATATTATTATATCTAATAAATAAAAAACTGGTTTCAAAGTATTCGTGAAACAATAGCATGGTTTCATTTTCTGCCATTTCCTGTTAGACCGGAAGTGACCTCAGACCGGAACTCGTTCATTTCCTCATCTCTACAAGTCATAAGGATTGCAGTAAGGCAGTAAATACTCGTTTAGTAACCTTAGCAATAAGGTACCACTCATATCTGTCCGACTGGTAGTATGGGTTATTGTAGAGGTGATGAAAGCGCAACGAATCTCAAACTTCACTTTCCTCTACGGAATCGCTAAATAGGAATATTTACTCTCTTTGAAATAAATTTGATTCCTCTTTTTATTTTATTTTATTAATTAATTTTTTTTTCTTACAGGAAATGCAGAAAATTCCTATTAATTTTTAACGAAGTTATCTAATAATACTTGAATTTTTAATTCACAAATTTTATTACAAAATTTGAAAATTCATAGTTGATATAATTATAAAAATTTTAAAAATATAAAAAAGAAATTTTGTAAAATTTTTGAAAATTTCGACTATTAGGAATTAGCATTTTCTCGGTTTCGTTATTTTTATTTATTGATAAAAAGAAAGCATTGATCGCTGTTTATTTATTTATTGTTATCTCGTCTATTTTTAATTTTATAAGAAAAAAAAATGAACCCAAAGATTTTTTTTTCATCTGTTTTTTTTATTAGTTTTTTTTTATTAAGAGAAAAAAATAAATAAAAAATAAATACTGTATTTGAGTGAAACTGTAGCTTCACAACATTGAGTTTTAATTCTTGAGTCGTGTATTGAAGATTATATTTATGTGAATCTTTTACAAAGTTTTACTGTTTAGCAGTTTGATGATAACACATGATTGGGTGACCAGACTTTTTACGAAGTCAATCCGCGACAAGACACTGTTGACGACTAAAAATAAATAAATAAATAAATAAATCTTGATCCATTTTGCATTTTATTTCAAATAGAAACGTCTAACTTGCAACACTGTTGCGTAAATATTGGTGATGAACTTAAATCTATAAAATTAAAATATTTGTGCGAATTAGTCACAATATGTGGGGTTTCCACGCGGAAAAAGTTTTTTTATAGAATTCACAATTAATCGATTATTGAACGTATTTCTATTGTGATCCCACAAAAACAGCTCCATTCTTACATGCAGCGGCACTAGAAAAATTCATATCGACTATTTACAAAATCAAGACTTTATGTAGAATCCGGGACATTTTCAGGGACTTATGCTGAAGCAGGACACTGCACTAAAATCCGAACGTCTGTCATCTAGACATGAAACATCATTTACAGTCTAAGTTATAATAAAATTTTTATCAAAAGAAAGACAAAAAAAAAAAACAAAAAAAAAACCACTTTTTCTGTATAGCACAATCGCGAACTTTCTGAACAGCAATGCAAGAAATACTGGAGTAATCATTTCATTTTACTTGAATTGAAAGAAATCTAAAGGAATAAAACATTAAAAATTTGAAATAATATATTTTTTTTTTTTATGATTTAATCTTTTTTTATCCGGACATTGCCATTAGCTTATTTCTCATATCTGACATTTGCACAGTCTGATGTAATGAACCATTCCATGTAAAATGTCTTTCCAATCTAAAAGCTAGGTAAGGAACCCTGATTTTACTGAATATTTAGTAAAATTGTTTACTTTTTTTAAATATCTGAGGATTCATTAAAATACTTAAGAATGAAAGCGAATTTAATTTTCTTATTTTAGGAAAAATTGTTAGAATACGATCTTAACAATAAAAACGCTTTAGCGCTGAAGTCTTCTAACAAGATAAATGATCATTATGTAAATACTTCTATCTAATGTTTGAAATTCTAACTGTTTTATAATGTTGTTATAATTAACATTATTCACAAAACTTCCGTATTCTTCTATCAATTCCTTCCTTTTCATATTACTACTTTAAACTACACTACATATCTTAGTATTTAAAATTGTTTTATTCAAATACTATGCGAATTTTCGGGACGAAATTGTATCGTCATCCCTTCTTCAAGCGAAAAATTAAAATATTCTTTGGAATAAATACAACAAAATAGTATTGAACATGAAACTAATTAAAAACACGTTGAAGCAATAAATACAATTGTTGTTATAATGAAAGATCATACAAGTTCGCTTCATTACTTAAAACAATTTTGAAAAATATTTAACAACTAAATAAGATTTCCAATAAAAACAAAATTATTAACACTGTAGATCAACATATTCAATTGATTTCACAATAATATATCTCCATCATTTTAATCCATTACTTTAAATAAAATCTGGACATTACTCATTACATTATCATCAATAATTAAACACTTCAATAATTAAACCCTTCAATATTTACTATTTTTTTCACATCTATTTTTATTAAATCCCTTACCAACACAACAGTACTGATAACAAGATAAGAAGATAAAAGATGACGACTACGAAAAAAAAATACATACACAAAAAAAAAAAAAAAAAACTGACTCGTAAATAACCGTGAAACTTTAACATCACGGTTATTCCAAAAATTCCCAATAATAACAACATAAATTTTTAAACGCAAAAACATTTCTATCCTAATATGAATAGCCACTAGCAAAATTCACATCGACTATTTACAAAATCTGGGACATTTCCCTGGACATATACTGAAACTGGGACCCTGTACTAAGATATGTCTGGTCATCCTAGATATGCGGTGTGAAATCCAAGCAACATGGGTGCATGCATTATTGTAGAGACTAAGCGATGTTTAAGATACATATTCGTGAACATAAAAGATCTATAAAAGCTTCTAATTGGTGCTTATACGACGGATGTCACTGTTAGCAGCCATCACACAAGAAAGTATTTCTTAATCCAACAATTTTCAGAAAGTATTTCCTCTGAAAATGTAAGCAAATGTACATTAAGTCATTAGAGAAAGTTCAAAAGACAATTGTCAGTCGGAGTCATTACAAATTATAGTCTTCAAAACATTACCAAAGCTTTAGAAAAAAGTAGTACGAAAGTGATGAGAGAACCCGTTTTTTTGTACGGAAGAGCTATTAGGGTTACTGTGTCTGATGTGTAACGCCCAGCACAATCGAAACTGGGAGTTGGATGTCTCTCTTGGACTGGCGTTTTGGTGAAAGATCCGACTTCAGGTTAAGACCATTTCTGGTTTCAGTTGGCCTTTGACCCGATCACGAAAATAGTTGTAATTGAACTAAATTGAGACCCATCTTCTACTGAATTGACTATGCTGAGCAATGCTCTCAACTTCAGTTCCGATTTAAGATGGACACTGGCCACTTACCCAGAATCATCCGAAGGGAGCTCTAGACACATTAAATGAACTAAATGCGGGCGTCGCTTGAAGTTTACAGTGGCTTGCCTAAATGAGTTTGCATTCCATTCAGTGTTACCGGTAACAACAAAAGCCTATGGCAGATTGCAAATTTTACGGGTCGCTTTATTTTGAATTTACTAAAAATCGTGAATTGACCTGTTTTTAATAATTTATGAATAACTGTATTTTTGCGGATGAATTTAACATATATAAATATAGTTAGGGAGCTTTAGAAAAGCTATCATATTTGCTTAAAAAAATTTTAATTAAAATTTTAAAAAAAATGTCTTTAAAGCTTAAACATGAAGGGCCAGACCAGGTTTCGGCCTGTTAACAGACTTCTTCAGTGAGTGACTATGAACAGGAAAGCAGGTAATAATTACAAGGAGATAAAGGACAAATGGCATTGTTAAGAAATAATGCGCCCTGCGGAAGTGGAGTCTGCCAATGGAAGAGAGGATGACTGCTGCGTCACCTGGTGGGAATCACTAAAACAAGGCCCATGTGATAATGTTTACAAACAAAACATCATCCTCTCTTCCATTGGCAGACTCCATTTCCACAGTGCATTATTTCTGAGCTATGCCATTTGTCCTTTATCTCCATGTAATTATTACCTGCTTTCCTGTTCATAGTCACTCACTGAAGAAGTCTGTTAACAGGCTGAAACCTGGTCTGGGCCAAAGACATTTTTTAAATTTTAATGAATTTTTTTAAGCAAGTGTGATAGCTTTTATATATCTCCACAATTTTTTATTTTTCTTATATGATTATATAATATCTATCTATTTCAGTATTATAATATATATATATGTATAATATTTAGATAGATAGATAAAAAAAATTTAATTTTTATTATTATTGTTAAAATTTTAAAGGTTAAAAAGTTTATTTTATTTTATTTACTTTATTTCGTTTACTGTAAAAGCACTTATTTTCGCGAGGCTTTAATTTTCGCGAATTTCGCGAGCCCGTCGTAATCGCGAAAATTTAAGCCTCGCGAATTATTTTTTTTCGGTTCTTTCTTTCGGTTTATACAAAATTCGCGAAATTTTCAGCTCGCGAAATCACAAATGTCTTTATTTTCGCGAAAATTACGGCTCGCGAAAATAAGTGCTTTTACAGTATTTCTTTTCTGTGTTATTTATCTTCTTTCATTAGACTGTTGATAGGCCTGCAGAATTTAGTTCTTAAAAAGTTTTTTTTTTAAAAACTTGATATATATCCAGCTTGCTGATCTAGAAGCACGCATAGCATTTAAGATCTATATAAATCATCCATTGTATGTTATCTGTGTTAAGTTTGAGTTAGATTCGCATTCTTTGAGATTACCCATCTCAAGGTATGCAGACATTAGTCCTCCCTCATTGTACAGAAGAACACCTTCTTCTTCTTCTAGACTTCTTTTTACAGGAGTCGATAAAGAGCCTTCGTTGACCGACATTATACTCAATGCCAAAGTTTGAAACACTTTTAATGAAAATATTCGGTAATTTTTGGTAATAAAAATTATAAAAGACATAAAAATGGAGGATTAATATGTAAACTATTAATGAACACTCTTTTTTTCTAAATTGTTGCTTTTTAATTGCTAAATTCGTAGAATATCACCCAAAACAATTAATAAAAATAAATCTGTTGCATATGTAATGTCTTAAAACATGCGTAAGGAAAATAAGAATTTTATGAAAAAACTTATGAGGTATGAAATATTTACTGCGATTTTTGAATTCAGCACTCAAAAATAGTGTACATAAAGAGCAACTAAGATTTTATGAAACATTTTTCATTGCAGGCCTGTGTAGACTTAAACTATGATGCTTATTTTGCTGGAAGAGGAAGGACAACATTGTTATCTGAGTTACCAGTGGACACATCAAATGACTTTTGAACATTCAGGACTAATGCTATTGTATTTGTTTTTCATGTTTATTGTCACATTTGAAAAAGAGAGAGATCCCAAAGTTTTACGCTTTATTTTGTGTTTGTTATTTGTTTTAAAGTTCTAAGATTGCTATAATTGAGACATATCATTCCAACATAAAAAAAAATATTTAGATTTCAATAAATGTTTGAAGGGCTTACATATTATATACAGTCGGACCTCGATATAAGGTCACCCGCATATAAGGTCACTTTTCTAAAGTCCCGACTCATTGAATACTAATTCTTTGATATGGATTATCGGATACATGGTCAGGTCTTAAATACTGTAATCGCATATAAGGCCACTTTTGTCTATGATTTCGGTGCCACATTGATTCAATTCCAAGAATTTTTCCTTGGGTACGATCTTTTATCGGCGTCATTTCTCCTAATGACGGAGGGGACAGCTTTTTCACAAAGCACTTCATCCCCTCAAATTATAGGTAAAAAGATGATAAAGACGATATTCCTTTACCTGTGTTAATATAAGATCTCAGAAATCGCGGCTGTGCTGTAGAAGGGGAAAGTAAATATGTGAGAATTGATGATGAAATTGCTACCACTTCTCAAGCTTCGATTTCCGAAACTGTTTCGCAAGTTTTAGATTCCAATGCATTAGAAAGTGAGGATAACGACAGTGATACTAAAAGTGAAGCGGTGACACAAGCAGAAGCACTCAAAGCATTAAATTTTCAGAAACTACAAAACTTAGAAAACATTGTACAAAAGATGAAACCAAAATCGCGACAATCCTGCATTATGGATTACTTTCAGTAAGGTCAGTTGTACATCAGTACTTAGCTTGAGCATACTAGTACTATTTGTATACAACTTTATTCCGAATTAAAAATTTTTAAAAATATATTCTTTCTGATTCCATTAATTTTATTTGGTTCTACTAAATTAAAAAATTAAATCTAATAAACTGAGATTTTTGTACGTATTAAATTTTACAAAGAATTTTACTATATTTATATAATGCTTATTTATTGACAAATGCGTATGAATCGGTTATAAGGTCACTTTCGCGAGATCCCAAGGGGTGACCTTATATCGAGGTCCGACTGTATTATATATGTATTCAATATTCAGTGTAATAAATAATATTATCACACCTAAATAAATTGAGATAACTGTACAGAATGAAAACCGACAAGTAAAGGAGAAAAACTAATGTGAATTCAAGAGGTTTTTTTTTTTTTTTCTTTATTAAAAAAAAAAAGAAGAAATATTAGAAAGAAACTTCGATGATTGTCTCTGTGCGACTGGAATAAAGACTCTTGTCCGTATTTTTTGTCGATTACTGTCAGATTACACTGACCTTGATTCCAGTGTTGACTGATATTTTGTTGTTAGCTTATTAAGAGATCCATATAATTCAGTTCGTATTTATAGTAATTGCAGCTGAGGAAATAAAAAACACCTGTTAATAACAGCTGCGAATAAATTTCAGCAATAAAGAAATGACGTTGGTAATTTAAATAGAATCTCTGAAGAGTACGGATTAGTTTTCCCAGCTGAAGGAAAGTTATTAATAGAAGAAAATTAAACAAAATAGACGGTCATACCTATTTATTAACAACAAAGAAATAAAACTGGGATAATAATTTCTACATTTCATCCCAACACAAAACAGAGCATTGGAAAGTTTAGACTCGTCCATAGTGTAACATGGAAAAAAAAAATTAATAACTAAAGGAAATTCCTCATTTATAATGGATATTATTCTTTTTTTTAAGGCTATTTTCAATGGAAAGATAACCTCAGGGAATCGCTTTGTCTGAAGGAATGTCCTATGGACAAGCGACGGATCTTCTTGAAACTTAGGTGCATATTTATGGACAATAAACTGTCTGGTTTCTCCGTATAATTGCTATCCGTGTAATTGTTTTTACAGTTGCAATCCGAAGTATAAAAAGTGTCATTTTACAGTGTCCTTGTAAAAGATCAGGAAGAGAAACAATTGTTTATTGATCAAAAAGAAAAAAAAAATAATTGTTCAGAAATTGTGAATTTGATGGGGAAATGAAAAGGCAACTGAAAATTGCGAAGAACGAACGTAGATGGTTCAAAGATCAACGGAAGTTGGAGAAGTGAACAATGTAATTACTTCTTCTTCTTCATGTGCCATCTCCGATAGGGAGTTCGACTGCTAACAAAAACCAAAGTTCTCTGTCTCTCGCTTTATGGATGATGTCTTCTGTGCTCAGTCCAGTCCCTTCTCGTAAGCTGTCCATCCAGCCCAGTCTTCTTCTTCCCTGTGGTCTGCTGCCTTCCAGTTTTCCCTCCAGAGTTAGCTGAGGAATGTAGTATTTATCCCCTCTCAGGATGTGTCCACAATATGCAAGTTTCCTCTTGTTTATGGTATTCAGTAATTGTCTTTTTGTGCGAGCCTTCTCAAGGACTTTCTGGTTGGAAACTTTACTTGTCCATTTAATTTTCAGAATTCTTCTGAGACACCACATCTCAAAGGCCTCAATATTATTCTTTGCAACTTTTTTAAGTGTCCACGCTTCACAATCATACAGTAGAATGGGCCAAATATAGCATTTAAGGATCCTTATTCTCAAATTTGCGTTTATTTTTCCTTCGCACAGAATTTTTCTCATGTTATTGAATTGTCTTTTAGCTTGTCCAATTCGCCTTCTTATGTCTTTAGTTTGGTCATTATTTGAGTTAAAATGCCTTCCCAGGTAACAGAATTCTTCAACCTGTTCCAGTTTGTTGTTAGTACAGGTAATATTCATTTTCCTACTTTCTCTACTAATACACATCACTTTTGTTTTCCTGGCATTTACCTTCAGTCCCATCTCTTCACCCTTTGGTTCAATAACATCAATTAGAGCCTGCAAGTCTGTTTGGCTTTGTGCAATTAAAACTGTGTCGTCGGCATATCTTAGGTTGTTTATTATCGCGCCATTTATCTTTATGCCTTCGTTTCTACTTTCCAACGTTTCTCTGATGATTTTTTCTGCATAAAGATTGTAGAGAATCGGAGAAAGGACACAGCCTTGTCTTACTCCTCTTTTAATGTTGATCCATTGGGTTTCCTCATTTCCTAGTCTAATCTTTGCCTCAATGTAATTACAGGGAAGCGAATTCCAGTTTGTTTGTTTTTTAAGATATTTTGATATTAGCATTAATTCTTTAAAAATATTTGACATTCAATTTTAAGTATTTTGCTGTTGTTTGGAGTGCAGCATTTTTATCTTAATATCTTAAGGACCTACATTTTCCTCTAAAGCTTGGAATTTTTAAGACAAACAGTTTTGGGATTATATTGATCACAGACGGACGGACGAACGAACTTACAAACACCAAATCTACAAGTAAATATCCAATGTAAAAAAAAATAAAAATAAAAATAAAAAAATAAATTATTGACTTAAGATTTAATTCATTTCTTAAATTATGTGTTATATAATGAAAAAACGATCATTTTTATTACATATGTTTTTTTGTATTTTTCGATTGCATGCAAATTTTATTAATAATATAAAAAAAGAATTAAGTTAATAAATTTAATTAGCAAGTCTAAACATAAATAAAATACTTTACGTATTAAGTTTATGAAATAAAAAAAAAACAAACCTCCACTGCGTTGTTTTCCTTTCAATTAAGACCATGAATAGAACTACAACGTAAGATTGAAACTCTTTTCTTAAAAGCTTTCTTGTAATTCGTATATCTTAAGTATTGATTATACTTTTTGATTTCGAAGGATCTGTACAAAATATACAATGTAGAGAATGAAGAAATAGTTGAATGGAATTTTCAAAATCTTCAGTTATTTTGATAAACAAGTAAAAAAATATATGGAAAAAATCAGGAAACTCCAATCATGCACCAATGTAAACAAAAACCTATTCATCCTCTAATTTTGTCAGTGACGGGGGATCTGAAGCAGCTGTTTCACCATTATTATGGATCTTCAGCCAGATTTACCTACAATGACAAAATCAAAAGCATGAAACATTATGAAATCCACAACTGCTCCCGGTAGTGGGTTCTAACAAAAATCAAACAAGGTAAAGGAATTGCCTGTAACTCACAGAATTTCTAACAATGACCCTCAAAGACATTTGTACCCGAAGGTTTGTATGCAAAATTTCGAAGTCGATTACACAATTTTGTATAATAGTCTGAATTGGGTATTTTTTTTTTTATATACTTTTACTTTTTTTTAACTTTTTGTTTTGTTTTTTTTTTATATTTTTTTATTTTAAATATGTATATTATCATATATATTATCATTTCAGTTCGTTATCTGTTTAGTTTTGATTATGTTTCTCTTATCATTGTAAAAAAACAATTAAAGACTTTTAATTCACTTCACCATTACTAGAGATATTATTTTAACTATCAACAAAACAACTTCATTGTCCTTTAAAATTCTAAAATAGAAAGAATTAAAAATTAATTTTTCCATGGAACTTTTAACCATCTATTACACAGCATAAAATCTACTAAAAAAATAAATAAAAGGAACCGTGTGACTGTCCCGTGATTTGATTAGAAATTATCAATTTTTTTTTATATTTTAATTTCAATTGTATAATAATCTTTATTCAGTTGATTGTTTATTTAATCAAACCTACCTACTGTATGAGATATTTGAATTAATCTTATTTGTTTTTAATTTTATGATCTTTTATAGTACGATAGATGAATGAAGCGATCAGCGAGACCGGCGACATCGAACCACCCTGAGGTCAGCAATACGTCTTCATATGTTTCACGAAATCAAAGAGATTTCTTTCACATCAATAAAAAGATGATAACTTTTCTAAGACAGGTTCAGATCGCTCAGTCCGTGTGTATGTGTCCTCCCCTCTCTAATAACTTTTGAGCCGCTGGATGAATCTTCTAGAACCTTGATAAGCACATTTATGTACTACTTTTTATAATTGAGATATTTCCAAATTGAGATGGGTAAATGAACTCGAGAAATCAACAAAAATTCCGTAGAAAATTTTAAAAAGAATTTAAATATTAAAACCTACTTGACCCATCTATAGGGATATCCTACGGGGACCCACGATGATCCATGAGGGCGCTGGAGGTAAGGCTCCCAATGTTTCAATGATCCGGGACTGAGATGAGACCGAGTGGTCAGCCCAACGCTTACCTCCGGGAAAAAAAAATCCGGTACCTATTCTACAGAGGGCTGGATAGACCCCAGGACCCCTCTGGAGTAGAATTCAGCGTGAAAACCCTACTCCTCTAATCTGCACTGAAGCGGCTTACCATTTGTCTACCGGGCTCTGACCCATGTACGAGTCTCATTGTTTTACTTATAAGCCTATTAAAATGAAAGACATGTACATCTTCGCAGTATGAACGTGTGTTTCATAAACTGAATGAGACTTTAAGACAGCTGTTTCAAGCTTATTAGTTATCATCAACTAAAGTGGTCTGGAGAACTAGATGAATAATATTCACAAGTGATGAGTAACATATCTAAGACATTGAAAGAAAACTTAATACAAATCTACACCTGGGTTACCACCAAGGCTAGAAAATTTCTTTGTACTCTGTCGACAAGAAAACTTCAAGATTCAAATCTACCTAATTAGTTTCTCTATCTGTTAACAATGAAGGAAATGTTAAAGTCCTTTTTAAATTTCCTTAGACTGTTTTTGAGTGTTAATAATAACATTGAATCAAGCTTTCTTTCTGTTAGGTCACTATATAATAACAAATTATCATTATAAAACATAGACCCCCAAAATTACTCCAATATCATTATTAAACATCTAACAAACTGAATAGCCATTAAAGGAATAAAAAAAGAAAAGATCCAAATCCCAAAAATTCGCACATTTCTATATTCTGTCACCATGATTCGAAATGTATCACCATAGGCCACAGCTCATAGATTTTTATTTATTTACTTTTGTTTTAACGTAAAGTAAAATATTTGAAAATAGTAAGAAGGAAAAAAATCCGACAATAACTAAGGAATTTGACAGAATCTAAATAAATACACATTTCTCTCTGAATTGACATTTTTTGGAATCGTAGAAGGATTCTGAGGATAATAAACTGATGATACTATAGTTACTGTTTTGTTTAAGAAAGTTTTCAACAATTCCGATAAATTAAATTAATGAAAAAAAAATTATATTGGCTTACGAATTGTAAAATAAATAGAATAAAACAATTAAGAGAGAGATTCGCTATTTTTTTTATTTTTTTTTATTTTCTACAATTGATGAATTCATTTTACATTTCCTGTTTCCTAACTCGCTCAGTTGTATTACAAATACATTAATGGGCTAATAAATAAAGTTACTGATAAATTTGTTATCATGGGAGTTAAATTCCTCTTCCTATCTTAAAAAAATTGGAATTCAAGGCCAAGATTTCAAAGTTGAGTGTCAAGGTTGATTAATTCGAAATGTCAAGGTAGAATATACTCCATCTACTTTATCAATTATGTAACAGTTATTGGATGTTTTGTTGATATTGGATTTGACAAAATAAACAACACTAATAAGCCATCTGCTTTGCTTATATTTCTGAAAGAAAATAACTGAATCAAATCTATTCTTATTTCAGGGTAGAACTTACTCTTTTAAAAATATCTAACTATCTATATAAAAAACAGAAGGATGAAGTTATCCTCACAATTTCCTAAAGCCACTATCATTTAACTTACATAAGTGAATGAGGCATAAATTAAACGAAATTCATACATATGCTTAAAAAAAAAAATAGCTTTGTGCTTATAAGCTCTTGTCGGAGAGTGAAGCAGTTTTCATCCATAGAAATCTGAAAGGGACACGAGTGTCTGAATAAGAATAAATTCTATCCGTAGGCTATCTTACTTAGGAGGCTGTTACTTAGTTTTTACTTATTGCAGAGAAACCATATTCAGAAGACTTAGTTTTATGTCAAAAACGATGACGCACCTACCTCTCCTCAACTTTTATACAGCTTTGTTTTTTTGTTTTGAGTTTTAACTATGTAGTGGGAGGACGTCCATTGTTTTGATTTCAGTAATCTTCCTGAAAGGCATTTGTTATTTCCACGCAATCTTCTGTTACTGAAAGAATTCGAATCCTATTGGTGGATTTGTTTTCTCTAGTCGCTTATGAGATTCCAAAGAAAAGTTACATTGTTGTTTCCTAATTAATTCTATTTATAATGCTCGCGGCTAGAGTTGAAACTCCCAGAATGCAACGGAGATTATAGATTTTCCTTTCCTGGCCGTTCGCTAACATTCAAATAGGAGAGAAAATAGCGGTCGCTGCTTCACATTCAACATTTCGACGAGGAAAAATTCTCAACAGTCAAGCTAGGAAAATCGACGAGCAACGTTAAGAATAATTTCCCTAGCTTGACTGTTGAGAACTTTTCCTCGTCGAAATGTTGAATGTGAAGCAGCGACCGCCATTTTCTCTCCTATTTGAATGTTAGCGAACGGCCAGGAAAGGAAAATCTGTAATCTCCGTTGCAGTCTGTGAGTTTCAACTCTAGCCGCGAGCATTATAAATTATTTTCATTTCGAAAATTCAAAATCTAGTGTTTAGTCAGAAAGTATTAGTACTAAAATTAATTGACTTAACTTCTAACAAAAAGTGCTGTTCATTTGTTCTATTCGAATTTACAAACGATCAACGTAGTTAAGTCAGTCTCTTTCATGTAAACAAAAACTAGGCAATGAATGGGCGTGAAAGAAACGATTATGTTTAGTTTGATTGATGTTAAGGACACAAGTTTAAAAAGCTTTCAATTAGTTCTACTTTTCTTCGGATCGGTAGAATTCTCGTTTTCAACTTCAAGGTACTTTAAAAACTATGACAAGAACTCCAAGAAATTCTTTTGCTTCTTGCAATGAAGTTCCTACTGATTTTCTGTGTTTGAATCTATTTTTGAAATATTTAGTTTACAATTTGTTTACCAAATTTTAATTTATAAAGCGAAAATAAAAAGATGGAATGGAAGTTATACAGAATATACCCTTCAGAAATTTTCATCGTGCAAATATTGTGGATTTTGTTTTTTGGATTCAGTTCAGTATATTGTATATAATATGGCACCCAAATATTGGTTTGTCTATCTGTGGTTTATACAGGGTCTCCATTTTTTTTCAGATTTTTATGCTTGTAAGTGATGCAGTGCCATCTGTTGTAAAATTATTGAATTAGAAAGTGTATCGTAACATAATTCTTTTCAAGCTTTATAATATGAGAAATTCAGAAAATGACAATGAAAAAGAACGTACAGTTAATAGATAGCTATTTCTCTGTTAGCATACTTCTTAAAAGTTTGAAAACACTATTAATATAGTTACATCAAAATTTTATAAGTAAAATATAATATCAGAACTGCGTAGAAGGATTATGACTTTGTTATCAATTCTGCATGGACTAAATTTTCTACTACTACTACTACTATTATTATTATTATTATATCGTAAAAGTTTCAAACCATGGGTTTTCTCCAGCAAACACAACATGGTGGGTGGGTCAAGGACCAAAGCACATATTGCCAAGTGTAAAGACGTGTGCGGGAATGATTAGGGATGTGTGCTTGTGTCCATAAATTTCCTGACTATTATTATTATTATTATTATGTGGTTTGTTACTATTGACAGTTTTAGCTGTGATTGTATCTCTCTCTTTTATGTAATTTTATTTTATTATTTTCCATTAGCATTTGTATTTATAATATAAAAATTTACTTTATTTAAATAAAACTTAGTATATAATAAATTCGACGTCATTATCATTACTGTTAGAGCTAATAGTAAAGAAATTCGGCAATTGATGATTAAATATTATTATAAAATATTTTTAATCAATAAATTACAACAATAATTCTGTATATATGCACTAATAATTGAGACGAAATAATTTCTTCTATTGTATGATGATAAACTTGTACTCAGAAAATCACAATAAAACTAAAAGGAAATTTCATATAATTTCTTTACTTCATTACATTCTAATAATATCTCGTCATTTTTTTTCATGATTCAACGGATTAAAAAAAGTTACAACATGTGAATGAGAAAGTTCGTTAGAAGATTGGATTAGTCCGTTGATCTATTTGATTCAATTTCAGTTATTTGTAAATAAATGATTAATAAGCGATAGCAATTCTAAATAAATGTGATTGTATGTTTGTTTATATAATAGAATGGCAAGACACTCGCAGGACCTACGCCGTTATAACGATGTAAATTGATACAGACTCATTTGGATTCGACTAAAGATTGAGACGATTTGGCAAAATTTCGAAATTAGAAGTCTTATCTCCACGTGAAAATGAATCAATCTTATTTCATAATCTTAATAATATCTGTAATGAAAGGGCGATGATTCTTAGTTTACAGATTGAGAAACTGTTTGGAATGGATCTTGCACATTGACCCACATGCTAATCTGGCTTCAATAGTTAAATTATATAAATTAAAAAACTATATATAGACCAGTAATATTGAATGCTTTGATTTTACAGTTCTTTTTTCTACCTTCATTTCGTTGTTCTGATATCTATTGATGAAAATCTTCTATAAAAATGCAAGTAAATTATAATGCTTTCACAGAAATGGTCAAATGGCGGAACAGTGTAAGGAGATTATCAGTACGTTTGTATGTTTCTGTTTTAGGAGTTATCATATATTAGTTTTACTTAACTATCTACGTTAGAGTGAATCGTAAAACGATGGACAGTTGAGTTTTTGCTTCCCATGAAATCAAGGGAAATAATTAAGAGCTTTTAAGTCAATGTAACATGCATAGTGTTACAGTCTGATGAAATACTGCAAATTTTGGGCGTATATATGGAGAGGGCCAAGGGAATCCTGCCCCTTCCGAAATCCTTAATTATATAGATTAGCCCTCATTTCTTTCGGTTTTTTTGTTTGGGGGTCGATAGCAATTTGAAGGAATCTTACTCCCACTTCCCTGAATTTCTGTAAACTACGTTTTTTTTTTTTATTGTTCCCTAATTTGCCCTCACTCGAAATAAAATTTATGTATGCTCTTAATGATTCAAGGTAAAAAAAATATTGCTTAGTATATTCAATAAAAAAAAATACAACTCATTCTTCCTTTGCATATATGCGATCTACGTTTCATAAACATCGTCCTTCAGTAATAAGCTTTTAAAAGGATGTTATAGATTTTGGTCTAATAGTCGTAAAAGACCCCATTCGATATCTTGATGCAAGTATATTATCTTTCTTTGCATTTGTAAAACCCTTTCATTTGCAAAAATGAGAAAAAAAGGGTTAAAAGTTTTATAATACAATTTTAAAGTGAAATATTTAAATACTTAGGTCTAAATCAAAATAACTCAAAAACAATACATTCTAGAAAGCTCCAATTTTACATGTAGCTTGGAAATTGTTAAAAGGAAGAAGATCCTCAATGATTCTGATACAAATCCAACCAATTGTAGCAAAAATTGCCAAGATCATGGCAAATAAACACAGAAAATTAAAATTCTAATGATAGATTAATGTTAGCAGATGTAATCGTCTTTCTTACTTTTATAGAAATTGGATCATAAACTATCAATACAAAAGTCTCCGAAAAATGCCGTTTTTACATAAATAAACGCAACTACATGGAAAGCCTAAAAAAATTAATACCACTATCTATTGCTCTTTGGATCTTATCAAGTAAACATGGAAGTTGGCATGACAATTATAACTTGTTTCTTATGCAGTCAGAAAAAAAAGAACGAAATTTCTAAGCACAAAAAGAAAACAATTTGAAGTAAAGATCCAGACAAATTTATTAACTTAGAGTATTCCACTAAAGGCCTATGTGGCTCTTAGGGTCGCGGGAGGTAAGGTTCAGCGTGACCAACGTGACTTTAGTACCCTGGGACCCGGTACTATTCAACAGACGGTTGGGTAGACTCTAGGATCCGTTTGGAGGAGAATGGAGCGTGAAAAAATCCCCGGCCTCCGCCAAAGCCGCTAACGAACCTGCCACCTTCAGCCCGCAACCAAGCGCCATTACCCACTCGGCTTCAGATTCATTGCTTCTTATTTTACCCGAAAAAAAAAAAAAACAGCAAACATTTTTATATTTTATTTCAACATTGTAAAAAATTAAATGACACTGAAATAAAATACTTTTTTATGTACTATTTTTCCTATTTTTTATTTTAATTTCTATTCTATGGTCTTTTTCAAA
>JAFIDM010000003.1:65286376-65302385 GCA_023159025.1 Thereuonema tuberculata
TGCGTAGTGTGGCATTTCCTGCATTTGTCGTCATGTGTGTTTGCATCATGTAGAATGTGTTTCTTGTAGTTGCGTGTGGTGATTACTTAGTCCTGTGTTGCGATCATGAACCCTTCGGTCTCCCCAAACAGCTCACCACTCGTCAGCCATCTGTTCGACGCTTTTATGTCGACATGAGGCTGGCTGAGTTCGTGACGATGTCTGCCATGGAGTTCCTTACGAGCCCATGATTCACGCAGCTGCTGAGTGTGGGTGTCAGGGGTGGTGAGTGTTGGAGAAGAGTTTTCGAGGTTCAGGGGTGTGAGGTGTGTGTCAGCCTTGACAATGGCTGAGTGGAGTGAGGAGTCTTCTGCTCTTTGGTGGAAATGTTCTCTAAGTGTTATTATTATTATATTTGTATGTTTCAAACCTTGGGTTTCCCCAGCAAAAACAATATGGCGGGTCAAGGACCAAAGCACATACTGCCAAGTGTAAAGATGTGTGCAAGAATGATTAGGGATTTTTTCGTGTGTCCATAAATTTCCTAACCACGCGTGTAGTGTTGAGTACCACAGCCTTCTGCAGTTGTGCATAAGTGTTTTTGTGAAGTCCTAGTGTGCTGAGACTGTGGTGCAATGTGTGAGGCACCAGACCAGTGGCAGACAGAACGATGGGTACAACACGTACTCGATCCTGCCTCCACTGCTTCTGGAGCTCGTGTGCTAGATCACTGTATTTACTGATCTTGTCTGCGTGAGTTTTCTGCATGTTCTTGCTGATAGGCACTGCAATATCAATTAGATAGGTCTGTTTGTTGACCTTATCAACAAGTGTGATGTCAGGTCTGTTGTGATATATGGTTTTGTCTGTGTGAATGGGGCGGTCCCAGTATAGTTTATATGAGGGTGATTCTAATACGCTTTGTGGTATGTACTTGTAGTACGGGACCGTGTTCTTAATAAGTGAATGTTTGTGTGCTAGTTGTTGATGAACGATCGATGCTACCTGATTGTGTCGGTGGAGGTAGTCTGTTTGAGAGAGAAGGGGACAGCCTGATATTACGTGGTCGATCGTCTCATGCGTAGTGTGGCATTTCCTGCATTTGTCGTCATGTGTGTTTGCATCGTGTAGAATGTGTTTCTTGTAGTTGCGTGTGGAGATGACTTGATCCTGTATTGCGATCATGAACCCTTCGGTCTCCCCAAACAGCTCACCACTCGTCAGCCATCTGTTCGACGCTTCCATGTCGACATGAGGCTGGCTGAGTTCGTGATGATGTCTGCCATGGAGTTCCTTACGAGCCCATGATTCACGCAGCTGCTGAGTGTGGGTGTCAGGGATGGTGAGTGTTGGAGAAGAGTTTTCGAGGTTCAGGGGTGTGAGGTGTGTGTCA
This sequence comes from Thereuonema tuberculata, assembly GCA_023159025.1. Taxonomy (NCBI): domain Eukaryota; kingdom Metazoa; phylum Arthropoda; class Chilopoda; order Scutigeromorpha; family Scutigeridae; genus Thereuonema; species Thereuonema tuberculata. Next base: position 65,287,749 of record JAFIDM010000003.1, read on the forward strand.
GCCTTGACAATGGCTGAGTGAAGTGAGGAGTCTTCTGCTCTTTGGTGGAAATGTTCCCTAAGTGTATGTACTTGTTTTTCGTGTAGGGTGATGAGGTTGATGAGTCCTCGGCCTCCCTCCTTGCGGGGAAGAGTCATCCTTTCCGTAGCGGACTTGGGGTGGTGCATGTTGTGTTTCGTGAATGTAGTGCGTGTTGCGCGTTGTAGTGCTTCGAGTTCGGTGTTTGTCCATGGAATTATGCCGAACGAATATGTTAGTGTGGGAACGGCAAAAGTGTTGATAGCTTTAATTTTATTTCTGGCGTTGAGTTGTGTTTTGAGGATTTTGTGAACTCGAGCAAGGTATGTGTTCTTCAGTGCATTTTTGATGTTTGCGTTGTCAATGACGCGCGCTTGCTGGAAGCCCAGGTACTTGTAGGTCTCTCCCTCTTCCATGGATTGGATGGCCAAACCATGGTCCAGTTCAAAACCCTCCAAATTCGAAGTCTTCCCACGTATTATGTGTAACTTGCGGCATTTGTCAATTCCAAATTCCATCCCAATGTCTTTGATGAACTGTGTGGTGGCTTGTAGTAAATTAGTAAGTTGTGCATTGTTTGTGGCATAGAGTTTAATGTCATCCAAGTAGAGTAAGTGTGTGATTTTATATGGTGTCACAGTGCCTGTGGTAAGCCTATAACCGTGTTTTGTGTTATCTAGTATATGGCTCAGTGGATTCAAGGCGAGGCAGAACCAAAGAGGACTCAAGGAGTCTCCCTGGAAAATACCTCTCCTTATGGGAATGGGATCTGTAGTGATGGAGGTGTTAGAGGTGCGTAGGTGTAATGTTGTGTTCCAACTCTTCATCGTGGCAGCTAAGAATGCCGTGATCTTGGGGTGTATTTTGTAGATATGAAGAGTGTGTAGGAGCCAGGAATGAGGGACAGAATCAAATGCCTTCTTGTAATCGATGTATGCGATATGTAAGCTCCTATTCTTCGCGCGTGCCTGGCGCAGGATTACAGAGTCAATAAGGAGTTGCTCCTTACAACCCTGGGAATTCCTGCGACAGCCCTTCTGCTGTTCGGAAAGAATGTTATATGTCTCGATGTGTGTGTAGATCTTGTCTGCGAGGCAGGAGGTGAGGAGTTTGTAAAGTGTGGGGAGGCAAGTGATTGGGCGGTAGTTTGCAGGTTGCGCTGTTTCAGTGTTCTTGCTCTGTAGGTATGTGACACCCTGTGTGAGGAAACGAGGCATATGTTCTGGGTGTTGGATTATGTCAGTGAGTGTAAGCGCTAGTTTTCCATGCAGGGACGTGAACCTCTTGATCCAGAAGTTCTGGACTCCGTCTGCACCAGGAGCCTTCCAGTTGTGTGCATGTTTTAGTGCTGTCTGTATGTCTGCGAGAGTAATCTCATGGAAGGACATGCAGGGTAAGTGTTCAGTGAGTTGCTGTTCCTCTGTTATCCATGGTGCTTTATCATTGTGGGGGATAGGGTTTGACCACAGAGACGACCAGTATTCATGTAAAGCCTCGCTGTTGGGAGTGTTTGTGTTAGTTGCAGTAGAGGAAGATGTAAGGGATCTGTAGAATTTTTTCTCATTGTATTGGAAAGTGTTGTTCTGTTGTTTGCGCAGAGTGCACTGTTTGTATCTCTGTAATCTTTTTGCAAGTTCACTGAGTTTTTGTTTTAGTGTGTCGAGATGTTCCTGAACCTGGTTATGATGATTTGAATGTGAAGGGCGAGTATTTATGTACTTGAATATCTTTCTAACCTGGGACATAAGTTTCTTTGTTTTGTTTCCTGCACAGTATTGTGTGAGCCTGGCTATGTCTCCTCTAAGGTCGCTGATGCGGCCCTCAAGGCGACGTCTCCAAGGGGGGATGTATTCTTGTGTCCGTGCAGTGGGAGGTATGTTGTGTTGTTTGATTCCAAGTGCCCGAATGGTTCCCTGTGCAGCACAGTAGAGTGTTGTATGTATGTCTTCTAATGTTTGGATGTTGTCAAGGTGTTGTGGGATAGTGTGTGTGTTGAGATGGTATATGACTGTGGCGAGTTGTTTTGATGTGTGTACTTTGGGGAGTGACGGCCTGAGTGTGGGGTCTGTGCCTGTGTATTGTGCAAGTGCAGTGTAGAAATGATCATGAGCTGCACGTAATATTTCATTAGTTGTATTGTTGGGGCATGTATACTGAGGGGTAGAGATTGTTTCTGTGTTTTCCATAATGGTGTCTTCTGGTGGGGTGTGGTTTGGTGTCGTGTGGTTGGATTCAGCGACTTCTTCTTTAATTTGTGCAAGTATGCATGGGAGAATAAGATTGTTTACTACAATTGAACGTCGCTGATCCGCTACCCGCTGTTCGCTAAGCCCTAACGATGGATAGCGTGTGGTGAAAGCTTGGTGTAGTGCCTGTCTGTATCCTGTTAGTTGAGTACATAACTTTGTAACAGTGAAGAAGTCGCGCATAAGATCCTGGTTCATCTGTGGTGACCATCGGATGCGCTGGCGTGGTTTCCCAGTCTTGGTGGTCGCCTGCTCTGACACAGACGAAACACTTCCGACTGTTCGGGCTGGAATTATTATTATTATTATTATTATTATTATTATTATTATTATTATTATTATTATTATTATTATTATTATTATCAGCTGATGAATCTGATAGATGTAATGGTTCTGACAGAGGTAAATTTAACTGAAAACGAGGTAGAACTATATAAAATAAATCATTGGAACATGTTCTTTAATTTAAGACAAAATCAAAGAGGTGGAGGTATAATAATATACACAAAATTCAATATTGACGTCGACAGAGTCCTTATAACCTCGAATAATTTTGAATGCTTAAGTTTAAAACTAAAACACCAAATGTGGAAAAACAACCTAAATATCTTAGCTGTCTATAGACCCCCAAAACAAAAAATTAAACTATTTATAAATGAATTAGAAGAAATCATAATAAATAATAACGAATTCTTTGAAAATAACTGTGTAATAATTGGAGACATCAACATAGATTTATACAAGTTAAATGAAAATCACACAGTAAAATTATACATTGAAACTCTGGGTTGTCAGGGATTCAGAAATTGCCTATATGGTACTACTAGACATGGAAAAACGTGTAAGCAAAGTACAAAAACTTGCATCGATCATATCTTCACAAAAATAACAGATAAAATTCACAAAAGTTATATAATTAAAGAAAGCATTTCAGACCACTTTATAACATCATTAAGTATCAATTTAGAAAAAACACTAAAAACAAATAGTATATAAAAACCCAAAAGAAAGACAAAAAAAATTTAAAAAGATCGATCACCATCTTTTAGAAAACAATCTAAACAATCTAATGGAAACAATAGAAAATAAAAAAATCGATAATCCTAATATAATATACAATAATATAATAACAGAATATAATAAATCCAAAAGAAACATAACATTAAATAAGAAAAGTCTGAAATATCAGAATATTTCTCTAGATTATCAAATAATAAAAAATATAAAAAAAAGATTGATTAAAGGAGAAAGACAACATAAAGAATGGATAACAAAAGAATTAATTGATGAGATAAAAGAAAGAGACAAACTTTAAAAAAAGCACAAAAACAACAAGACTAACGAACAATTTTATAATGATTATAAAAAATTAAGAAACATTCTAACATCCAAAATAACAAAGGCAAAAAACAATTATTACTACAATAAATTCATAAAAGAAACAAAAAATCCAAAAAATTGCTGGGAAAAAATTAATGCCTTACTAGAAAGAACAAACAAACACAAAACTAAAAAACAAAATGAAATACAAAAATTCGCACGAGAAATGGACAATGAAAATAAAAATAAAACTCTCGCAGAGCTATTCAGTAATTATTACCAAAACATTACAAAAGATTATAATTTAAATTGCAGTGAAAAAATTATAAAAGATATAAACGTTACAGATATAATGAACTCAATGGTGATCAACGAACCAAATGAAAATGATATCATAAACATAATAAACATTATGGATGTAAAAAAATCAAAAGGACACGATTTGATATCCATTTCAGATATCAAAACAAATAAGGAAATTTTCTCCACATTAATAACTACACTTACTAAAACAATTATAAATAAAGAAAAATACCCAAACAGCTTAAAAATATCAAAAATCATCCCAATTTATAAAAACAAGGCTTACAACGATTGTAAAAATTACAGACCAATTGCTATTTCCTCGACACTAGGCAAAATAATTGAAAAATACTTTACTAAAAAATTACAGGAATATTTAAAAGAATACGACATCATACATAAACATCAATATGCTTACCAACTTAAAAAAAGTACAACAATACTCTTAGAAGATTTCAGTGAAAACATAAATAAAAATCTAAACAAAAATTACTATGTTTTATTGATTACTATTGACTTGTGTAAGGCATTTGATTTGATCGACCATCAATTACTTTTACTTAAATTACAAAAAATAGGCATAAGGGGAAAAATGTTAAATATTATAGAAAGCTATTTAGAAAACAGAAAAAATTTTGTACAAATAGACAATACTGTAAGTAAAAGAAAAAAAACCAACATTGGAGTACCCCAAGGATCAAACTTGGGACCTATATTGTTTATAATCTTCCTAAACGACCTTTTTCCTCTAATAAAAGACTGCAGTATATATATTTATGCGGATGACATTATAATATATACAGTAGGTCCTGACTTAGAAGATGCAAACAAAACTCTTCAGGAAAATTTTAATACATTGCAAAAATGGTTTCATGATAACAAACTAGTTCTTAATAATGAGAAAACTAAAGGAATACTGATTAAACCCAAAAAAAAAAAAAACAAATAATAATATAAATATCACTATACACACACACGACTGCTTACATGGACGTAGTATAGATTGTAAACTATGCAACAGGATTGATATAATAAAAATTTTTAAATATTTAGGTATAATCATAAACGATTTCTTTACATGGGATAACCATCTAAATGCTCTACATAAAAAGCTATATACAACTACCTATATTTTCTACTACATTAGAAATATTCTTCCACTAAAAACAAAAATTTTAATTTATTTTGCACTTTTTGATTCTTTATTAAACTACGGTGTGAACATATGGGCAAACGTAGGCAGTAGTCATTTACAAAATTTAAAAAATCTACAAAATAAGGTCCTAAAGTTGATCTTTTCAAAAAAGATATGGAACAATATAAACAAGAGAAAACAAGTTTTACTAAAATATAATATACTTAATCCAAAACAAAAATTTTTATATAATGTAATAATAAAAAATTTCTACAATATAATTAACAAAAAAGATGAAAATAAAAGAAAACATAATACGAGACACTGCAACAGAATCAAACTCGACTATCCTTGCATCAATAACGAATATGGTGAAAGAAATGTAAATTATATAATAGAAAAAACTCTAAACGAAATGAATGAGATTATTGATAAAGATTATAAAAAAATTTCACTTGTTAAAAAACAGGTAAAAAGATGGATTGTGGACAATATTGACTAACAATAAAAAAAGAAAAAAAAACGAAACATCAAAACATGTTTGTAAATCATTTGACGTAACAAATTCTAATAATTCCTGTGTACCATTTTGATGGAAAACGCTATATACATAGATAATAATTGTGAAAAAATAAATAAATAATGTAATTATGTAACCAACAGCACCCGTTGATAGGGACTTTCTTTATTCCCTAGCGGGACTGAACTATGTAACTAAAGTAGATAAGTGAATAAAAAAATAAAAAAAATTATTAACATATTCATTTAATTCCATTTTTTCTCTTAATTTTAGAAGATGGTGGCTATGATGATGATATCAAAGCGGCAATGAGAGAAATAGAAGAAAACGCCCCCTGTGTTAAGTTTGTAGAAAAAACAGACCAAGAAGATTTTATTTACATCCGTGATGGTCCCGAAGCGTAAGTATAGTAACATTTTTTGTTTTTCATTTCACTCACACCATTTAGTGTGCTGTGAAATGAAATCATCTGAAGGTATTTTTTTTCTTTATTATTTAATAAGGATAAAGAATGGTAATACATAAATGCTAATCTATCAACAGTCTTTTTTAAGTTTCTATTAGTTTTAAGAGGCTTTGGCTATTTAATTTTTCTTTTCTTTTGTAGATGTTCTTTCATTGGTTATGAAGAAGGTGCCGGTAAACAGTCGTTGATTCTATCAAAGACTGATGGTATGGAGAAAGGCATCATTATGCATGAACTGATGCACGTGCTTGGTTTTATCCATGAACACTGTCGAAGTGACAGAGATCAATATATAGACATAATTGAAGAGAATATTCTTGAAGGTTACAAAATTTCCTATTTCTAACAATAATTAAAAAAGCTTTACGTCCTTTATTTTACTTTGCATTAAGTTTTTTTTTTTTTATTATTAGACTGCAATGTATGGATTTACCGCAATGCAACTTTGAAGTTTTATATTTTTATGTAGATGTTAAGTATTTTATATTTCTTTGGTTGTTGCAACTCGACTAATGGTAATGTTGCGGGAGTTTGTCAGCACTGCTCTTGGTGAGATAACAGAATACTTAGAATTATTTTCAAGTATTATGAATTCAAAATGATAAGAATGGAATGCTGCAAGTTTAATGGAGGAAATAAAACACCTGGAAATAATTATTCTTTTGAATAAAAAAAACCCCACACAACTGCCGAATTGAAAATTTGATCGGCGTTTTTTAAATTTCATCGCTATTTTTATTAAATAAATGATAGTAGAAATCATTTATTTAGAATTAAAAAGAAAACAAGAAAACAAATAAGCAATTACACCGTGGAATCATTTATAAGAAGAATGTCTACAGATGTATGGAAGGATACAGTAAGTGAAGGCTAGAGTTATCATCATAATAATAATAAAAATGCATGTCTCCTGTGTTGACTATCGCACAAAGGAATCTAGATTCATTACCATATTTTACGGACTATTTTGGTGACTCTGGTCTAATTCTACAAACGCTCGTGATTGGGATCCGGGTAGGTTATCTATACAAATAAGAATTCTAACGAAGAAGAAAATGCTTTACTATTGATTCCTTTCAATGAGGGGTGGAATTGATCAGGGTTCATTGTAATGTCTTCCCGGAATCTAGATTAATTACCATATTTTACGGACTATAAGACGCACCTTAATTTTTAAGCAATTTTTTTTAAAAAAAATAACATTTTTACCATTTTTATCATTAGATTGCAAAGCCAGATTAAAAAAAAAAATTCTTGGTTTATAAAACCGAACTGACCTTTAAAATCCCTGAGAAATCGTCATCTGAACTTTCTTCTTCTTCTTCTTCCTCTTCGTCTGTTTTAACCACAACAGTGGTTTCATTTCATAGACGCAGCCATAGAGTTAGGTTTCCCGCGGCATCGTATACAGCCATTTTTAAGACTGGCGGGAATTTTAAATCAAACACTGGACATTTTTATATTAATTTCGAGTATAAGACGCATCAGAATTTTGGAGGTAATTTTTCGTAGAAAAAAGTGTGTCGTATAGTCCGTAAAATACGGTAATTAACAAAGCTAATGACAACTGAATTCTTTTTTTATTAATAATTTCTGAAGTCATTGGAATCCTTGAGTAATTCCTCATAAGTTTCCGTAGAATTCAGCAGAAAGAAAATTCATGGAACAAACAGCGAAACCGATAAATAATTAATCTGTTTTTTTCAGTTTCGATTTCTGTAATTTATATTTTTAATTAGAGCACAACTGATTTTCCTGAACTGAAATGCAGAACAAGTCAATTAGGCTCTTAAATAAATATCTTTTTTTTTTATTGCTACAACTATAAATTCAAACACAACCTAAGACAAATCAAAGATAAACTCAGATCTGGTTAAATTAGGCCTATTAGGTAAACAATTATTCATTAATACTGATGATATTTTCAATAACATTCCAAATATAACTCTGAAATTCGTTTCACTGTTCATACTTGACTTTAAATGTACATCTCATTTCTTTTGCAGGTAAGGAAAGAAATTTTGAACCAGTTATGAACAGCGATAGTCTGGGTGAAGACTATGACTTCGACTCCATTATGCATTATGGGAGAAATGCTTATGCTAGAGAAGAAAGTGAAGAAGTTATAAAACCTCGGATTGAAGATGTAGAAATAGGACAACGGGAGCATTTATCTGAAAAGGATGTTAAGAAGTTGAAAAAACTTTACAAGGTTACGATGAATAATTAGTAGTGAAATAAGAGAGAGAAAATGTCATGAAAAGATATAGGGTAAAGGCACCAGTTGTGGATCGGCCTAAGCATAAACTTGGTTTTCACCACGGGAAATAGCTAAATAATTTTCAGTTTTGCATTTATTCCTTTATTAAGCTCTTATAATTGACATTGTATTACCTTAGTTCGATAAAAAAATATTTACTGCATTTTCACAGTCTTCATTTGTAATGTGACGTTTGATCCACAATTGGACCCCACGAACCGCTGAATTTCTGCCAAAACAAAAGGCTGCAGAATTTCCCGCAAACATGGTCAGAGGCAGAAAAAACTATGTTTTATTTTTTCCCGGTTATATTAAATCTTATACTACCATACATACATTAATTCTGACGTATATCCATTCTATAATAGCTACAAATAACTTTGAGGCTAACACGCCTTAATTTTCTTTTGAAATTCTGACAAATTAGTTAACAAATTCACAGGATGGCTCCACTTGAAACTCCAAACAAACTGTAATACCAAAACGAAGCTCATGAAAGGATCGGGATTCTATATATCTGAGCCATCTGTTGATATATGTGGTAATTAAGACGGTAAACGAGTTGATCCGCAATTGGTTCCTGATCCACAACTGGTTCCCTTACCCTATTATAAATTAAATAAATTACTGAATTTGTTTTAAACAAAGATTCGACTTATTTTCTCTAATAAACAATTACTGTAGGGTATTTACTGTAGGGTATTTATTTTTTATGGGCTACCTTTTCTTTACATTTTGTCAATACTTTTTTTTTATATGGAAACATTATTAAATCTGTAATTATTGTTAAATTTAAAGCTTCATTTAAAGATAAACAGGCCTTTCTTCTAACTGCAGTGATAATGTAGCTTTCCTTTTTAGCCTATTTACATGATAGAAAAAACAGGAACTAAAACACTTTCATAACACTATCGTTTCATAACGAAAATGATTGAATCGCCAGGAAATCATCAACATAACGATTTCCACATGTGATTTCAACTTTGGAATAGCTGAGCCTAAACCTGAAAATAGATCATTCAAGTCTCTGACCAATTAGTTTAACTTTGTTCATTTATTTAGAATTAGGAAAAAGAGTTGACGAATTTTCTTTCCAGAACTTTATCAAATCTTCTGACAGTGAAGTAAACTCCGTTCTAAAGCTGATTAGGTTCACTTGCTATAGATTGAAAACATTTAGTTCTTTTGATATTTAATAATTAACTTAAAATAAATCCTCTTCACTGCACTAAAGACCCTTCTAGTCTTAATTATATAAAAAACATCATCAACACTTCAAATTTAATTTGAAGTGTTGATGATGTTTTTTATATTAATAACTAACTCTTTCCTCGTACTTGAGTATTTATACTTTTGTTTGCATTTAATCACTTGAAGCAGTTCGGAAAATCAGCATTTGCTTACTTTTACCTTTTGAAGAACTTTCTCGTCAGATCTTCCGTCATATCCACTTTGGAGAATTCTTCCGCCTTTTGTTGACTTTTACTTGCAAGTGGAGTAAATCTGTTTGCAGCCTACTTCTATTTTCTCCGATCATCATTTATATTCACCTTTCATAGACAGAATCGAATGATGGATTGTACTTCACTTGTTTATCGCTCACTCCATCCTTACAAGTGCTTGACCAATCAACAATCCCCAAGTTCTTAAAGCTTTGTTTTTCATACGACGTATTTGGCTGCTGATTGTTAAACAACGGACTTAGTGTTTTTCACTGATAGTTTTCACATTTTTTTTTATTTCATGCTTTAAATGTTTGTATTGTTTGAATTATTTTACTATTTTAGCCTCTAAATATTCATAATATATATGTTTATATTTAGTTTTGTTTTAAGTCTTTTATTATTCTTTAAGATTAAGAGGCTATCAAATCTAAAACGATGGAGTGGTTCTTTTTCGTTTCTTAGGAATTGGTCTCTTGAGATTTATTACTTATAAGTAGTTGATGTATTTTGTTACAATAATTATAAATTCATTTTACATTAATTTTTATTTATGTTTCTTACTCGTTTATTATGGATTCTGTCAACTATTCTGTGAAAATCAACAGACAAAAGCTTTGTTGCTTTAGCGGATCTAATGTAGGATTGGGAAGAGTTGAAGAGATCAGATTTCGTACAATTATTAAATAGGCTTAACTTAAATCAGATGAATCTTTTCTTGTTATTCAGAAAAATACTGCAAAATATGTAAAAGCATTTGTTTTTGTTTTTTTTTTGTTTGTTTTTTTAAGAGGGTTGTATTGGTTATTTAAGCTGTAACGAGAATGAAAAATTTTGACGAAATAGATTAATTGGGTTCACGAAAATTTCTGAGGATTAAATGCTCTATTAGTCAACTCGCGTCAACAATAAAAAAAAAAAAAAAAAGTTTTTGAATAAAAGCTTAAGTGATGAAGAGATAATCAAAAATATTATTCTTCGAAAGTGAAAAAAATTAATAGATCTCTTGGAGATATTGGAATGTTTTTACAGGAATTGGTGGAAGTATTGGTTCTGTATTCATGTAATCAAAGAAATAATTCATGAACTTTAAATTTGATTTCCAAATGTCGGCAAACAAAACCTATAAAACCGGTAGCAGCTGAAGATTGTAAGCAGTCTTAAAAATGCCTTAAGAAATTAAGGAAATTCAAGAAGAAAAATTAAGGGTTTCATTCGTTTAATATACTTTTTTTTTTAATATACTTTTTTTAATATACTTTTTTAATGTACTTCAATATACTTTTTTTTTTAATCTGAATTGTATGAGATTGCTTTAAAATTTCGAAGCTTGAAATAAAAAATGCCTATGTAAATTTGTGTCAAATTTCAATTGTTCATGAGTGAGGGAGGGTACAGTATCTTTGCCGATACTGTTTCTTACTGTTTATGCACAAGAAAATTTATTTTAAGATAGTGAAACTCTTTGAGATTGCTATTCTTACATCCTGACCAAGCGTAAGTATTCCCAGCAGATTCGAAATGACCTTGGTTCCATTTGCTATAGAAACAGTAGCTCTATTGAGATGTATCCAAAAGACGATTAAGATATTAGAGACACTTAAGTTTGGTGAACTTTTTACTTACATTTCAGATTTCGAGTGTAGAATATTATAACTTTAATATCGAATACAATTGCTTTTCTGAATTTAAAATTATACAATCTTAATTATACAATCTTAAAATTAAGACTCAATCTTAAATTATTCAATTTGAATAAATTACAGATTTCAGAATTTAAAATACAAAATAACCTTAAGTGACAGTATTATTTTACAAACATTAAATGTAAAAAGCTTTAGTTTACATTAGAAATGAACTATGATGCTAATAAATTAATTCATTGAAAAAATTTTTACAAGCTTCTTCGTAATTACAATGGAATTTAATTTTATTTAAGTTTTAATTTTAAGTTTATTAAATTTTAAAAATACTGTAGATCTATAATTTTCTTTATCATGCTATTAATAGGCAAAAAACGTACGGATGTTTGTTTGTCATCATAGCGGAGAGAGCGGAAACAGTCGGAGAGAGAATATTTTAAAGACTAATAGTAGTCCAGTGGTTAGAGTTCCTCACTGCGAGGACGGAGGTAAAAAAACCAGGCGATAAAACAGAAAAAACATAATTTGAATTTCTCAGCAAGGGAAAAAGCAAATAGATCGAATGCAGCAGGGTTTACACATTTCATACCTTTTTAAAAAATGAGCTTAGAACATCTTTTTCAATCTTGTGTTTTTGAAAAATTTCACAATATTTCAAAAATGTGGACTTTGTTTTTAAAAAGAAAGTTAGAAGCCACCAGTAGCAGCTTTAAGGTTCCAGGGAACCTTAATGAAAGGTCATTATGAGGCCGTTTGGGGTAATGCCATTAAGTTTAAGTATCTTTCCGCAGTTGAGGGAAGCAATCATCTGATCAGTCTACTACTTTAAATTGACTTCAGATAGATCCTTCCATCAGATAGATATTCTTCCATCTCCTTTGTCTAAAAAGTCAGTTTTTCTGTCATTTTCCTTTCAGATACGAATGTCTTTCATGGACCCTCCTTCAGGATCCGCATTTTAAACCTAAGAATTCGATGTTACCCAATTATTTCATTTTAATGCAACTGGTTAAAATTTTTCATGATCAGCGCGAAGCTATTATAAATTTCACTATTTGAATAATTCCAATGAAATATTCTAGGTAATCAATTTTACCATATTTTTCAAACAATAGACACGTTCTCCCGCAACTATTAAGTTTCTTGAAATTTTTCTTGAAACGCCTGAAGGTTTATTTTGTCACTATCTAAGAGTTATGAATTGAGGTGGGGCAAAAAAACCTATAGAAATCCTATCCAAAGTGAATAAAGTCCCGTATATTAAAAATAAAATTAGCATAAAACATATTTTAAATCAAAATCAACTATAAAGTTCAAACATCAGATTCATACGCTTTGTTTTTATTAAAAATCGAAAATGATCACATTAAAAAAAAGTGTTATAATTTAAAATCAATGATCTTTAATTTTTATTTCAGAGTTCTTCTCTTAGTTTTCGCATTTTAATAAATATTCTGGAATTCAAAGGAACATGATATTAGCACTGGTGATGATCAAAGTGATAGAAAATATGGAAAATGGCAAGAATAAATCTCAAACTGTAGCATTTATTCTTTGTATTATCAAGATAGCTTTCACAGTGAACGAAGAGGAAAATATCGCTACAATCCCCTTTTCAAATTCATCTTAGGAGGGTCTGAATAAACAGGTTTCCCGCCGTCTTTTGATTCCCCGCCGTCTGAAAAAAAACAAAAAACAAACAAGCAAATAGTCCTCTTCTTGTAAAGGGAAATATTTCACACACATGATTTTTATTCCCAATTAAAATTCTATTTTTTTAGGACTTTATTAAAACAAGCTGCTAGTTTAACTTTTACAAATACGGCAACACCAGGAGAATATCATTTTTATAAAGAGCTTGGAGACATCTTTTTGTAATAAATGATATTAAATCGTTGTTTAGAGCTAATATTATCCTTTTAGTTGTTGCAATGACACTTAGAGAGCTTAATGGTCATTGGAATCATTTCTTAAACATTCAGCAAGGCATTATTGACTTAATGGAAACAAACTTAGAAAATAATCTTCAACAAATGCTTTAATATATTCAGCCAGAGGGTACCTTAGTACTGGAAGATAAGAATTCATTTTTGGATTTGTAGTGAAAAAGATAAACTGGATAAAAGTATTGATGGCACAAAATCTAATATGATTTGATAGTGGATCTGAACTAAACACATTGAAAATGAGAAAAACTAAAAATCATTTACTAATTTCGAGCTAAATATTGAGGAGCCTTTGCATAAAAGTCGGATATCTCTGACCTATGAGACGATCTGTACTGAGTCATCCTTTTTCTTCTATTACTACTCTTGCATGGACTTTGACTGCAAAGCAGTTTTTTGTTTCTTTGAATTCTTTGAATCTGAATCCGAAACGCTAAGCACAAAATTCGGACCCTCACTCTTGAGCTACTGAATCTCAGCTATTAATTACGTCTGATTTCTTTCAATTGTACGGTAACTGATTTGTGTTTGGATGAGAAGCATTTTTGTTTTGTTTTTCTCTTCTCAGGACTCTTCGGTTATGAGATTTGTTTCTCTGGGGAATGGTTCTCTTATTATTCATTTCCACAAACTCATTTGCTATTTACATCTTAATAAATCCATTGAAAACATTTGTAAGGTGAAGAAAGAATGAAAGAAAACTTTCATTTCTGATGGTATGTGAACATATATCCCTGACAATCATTAAGGTAACTCAGCTGATCTATTAATTAAGTTTTAATTTTTGTTTCTCTTTATTTCATAAGAAGCAAAAATTTCATTATTCAAATGGTTTGAAACTGGTTTATTTTGAGACGCTTTAAATTAAACATCCAAACTCATATATATGATTGTTAAAAAAATAACTTAATGTGCGTGAATACACTTGAAATATTCACATTAACACCAACGCACACGATAAAAAGTTTGTAAAACATAAAAACAACCCGACCGGTTTCGCCAGCGAAATTTTTAATCGTCTACCCTTAACCCATTTCAGTTAACTCTGCCATTAACCCTTTTCAGTTAACTCAATCATTAACCCATTTCAATTAAGTCTTCCATTAACCCATTTCAATTAAGTCTACCATTAACCCATTTCAATTAAGTCTACCATTAACCCATTTCAATTAAGTCTATCATTAACCCATTTCAATTAACTCTGCCATTAACCCCTTTCAGTTAAGTCTGCCAGTAACCCCTTTCAGTTAAGTCTGCCAGTAACACCTTTCAGTTAAGTCTGCCAGTAACCCCTTTCAGTTAAGTCTGCCAGTAACACCTTTCAGTTAACTCTGCCAT
>JAFIDM010000003.1:65310348-65330998 GCA_023159025.1 Thereuonema tuberculata
GCGCGCATTTTCTAAACCACCCCGGCGCAGTTTATTCTAACGTAAAGGTGACTCAATCTGTACTCTACTCATCCTTCTTTTTAAATCATTATTAGAAATTCAGTGTATTAAGAACTTTTGAATAATTTTCTTCATTCACGTATCAAAAGCCGTTGCGAAGCATTGTGATTGATTTACTAATCGCTATCGCTACCTTGTTTGATACCATTTTTGTTTTCAGTCTCTTTTTCAAACGCATGTTGATCCTCCAATTGACATTGAGTGAATGGTTCAGTGATGAAATCAGCAAATAACAGCTTATGAAATAGAAATATTGCAGTTATTAAGGTATTAATATATTTGCGATAGGGATCATAGAGGTAAGAGTTTGTCTCCAAGCAAATACTAATTTCATCCGGTTACACGAACATTGTCTTTGGGATTACTTAGTTTACCGTCCTCATTAACGAAACTAAATTTTCTCTTGGCAATTATGGATTTAATGGATAGCCACGAATCTTTTGGTTCAACAATGAGGATTCCTATTTTTTCATTTTGACTGGTGGCAAATTTTACTTATGTCATGTAAAGGACAACATTAATTTAGAGCTGTTCGGAAGTTAAAATCAGGTACGGAAATCCTAAAGACAATATCGTTCTCGTGTTGATACGGTAAGGCTTCAATTGCTGTTTTTTTTCTTCCTATCATTGGATAAAAATGAATGCAAATATTTTTTGATGTATTCGCTTACATTATATATTTAGAACAAAGGCAAATATATCTTTAAATGAAACTAAGAGAATTAATATTTGCAGATTTTTATATAATCGAGTTAAAAATAAAATAATAATTTAAATGTTTTCCAATTATATTTGTTTATAATATAAAGATTAGTATATTTTTTTGTAAGAAGTCACAGAGCGATTTCCTTATAAAAACCTGAAAAACACATTCACTAATATAAAGAAAATACAGCACATATTAAATAAATGCCATACAATAATTGTTTATTACAGAGAAAATAATAAAATAAAATAATATATTGAATCTTTGTTTAAAGGAAATTGAGTAAATTAAAAAGCATTACACAATATATATATTTTCTTGCCATTTTTTCTCTCATTCATAATAACAATTATAAAGTTTTCTCAACTTTCTAACATCCTTTTCAGATAAATGGTCTCGTTGTCCCATTTGTATATCTCCTATGTCCATCTTAGGCTTTATAACTTCTAAATCTGAGCTTTTAGCATGCATAGATGCCCCGTAATGCATAATGGATTCGAAATCGTATTCTTCACCGAGATTATTGCTGTTGTCAACTCTTACAAAATCCTTTTTCTTTTCTGCAAAATAAATGACATATGTTAACACAAATAAAGTCAGGTGTTTAAAACGAATTTCAGTTATTTTTGTAAGGAATCTTAATAAAAAAAAGTTGTCAGTATTAAATATTACGTAATTAACTAGATCTGAGTTTATCTTTGAATGCTGATTGTTAGGTTATTGCTGATTTTATATAGTAGTAATAAATTATTTATTGACCATGTTCAGCCGAGTTCATGATTTTCTCATCATGAACTCGGCTGAACATGGTCAATAAAGGCCTATAAAGGCCAGTTTGGAAGAAGACGAAGGCTGGAGTTAGAATAAGAGGCTTCAAAATAAACAACTTGAGATATGCCGATGACACAACAATACTGGCGGAAAGTGAGGAGCAACTGAAAATTCTTTTGAAGAAAGTAAAAGAAGAAAGCCTAAAAGCAGGCTTAAAGCTAAATGTGTCAAAAACTAAGATAATGACGAATGGAAATAGCAATAATTTAGAAATTGATGGCAATATAGTGGAAGATATTGAGAGTTTTATCTTTTTGGGGTCTAGAATAAACAAGGATGGCACGTGCGAAGATGTTAGGAAAGAAAAACTTCCTATGTTAGCTTTTATGTTTGGGAGAATAGCTTTGTTGGCCCTTAACAAGATTATGAAAGATGGAGACATTACAAAGGGGATCAAGATAAGAATCATAAAAGCTATGGTCTTCCCCGTTGCAATGTACGGTTGTGAAAGCTGGACTATGAGAAAAGAAGAAAAATAGACGCTCTGGATTTGGAGGAGACTGTTGAGAATCCCATGAACAGCAATGAGGACCAACGAGTCCGTTTGGGATGAGGTGAAGCCTCACTGCTCGTTTGAGGCCCTGATTCTCAAACGAAAGCTATTACAATAGAAAACTTTAACAATATTCATATTATTTAAACAGTGCAATTCACTTCTGATATATCTTTTATTCGTAATATTTCGTCATTCCTTAGCGGGCTTGACTTCATCAGACGAAAAGAAAGGGGTATCTTATCCCTCTTCTTAAAATTCATATACAAAAAAAGAATTTCATAATTCTGATTTAAATAAATATTAACAATTTGAATTTATGACAATGGAATTGTACTAATAATAAATGTCTAATAAAAACTGTTTGTTTAAAAAATAAAAACAATAAGATCGTATGAATTACAAGAGATATTGTGGTGTGTTTTGTGGTGTCTGGTTCGTAGTAAAATAAAGGAGGCTTAGACTTGTTGGATCTGCATCTGTTCGACTCTGTTCGTTTTATTTACAGCTAACATCGGTATTTATAGACTATGTACTAAAGGATTTGATTGGTTGTGGCGATTACAAATTGATTGGGTGCTTTAAATGCCATGTGATCACAACGGGTTTTTAAACCGTTGTGATTTAAATAAAAGTGAATTAAAAGATGCCACAACCGTTGAAATTCAAAAATAAACAGATCAACAGATAATTACAGAGAAATTGAATAATAGAGATTAAAATACAGAAAACGGAATAACTAGAATACACTACGATAAAAATTATGATACAAGTATACAAATAAAGATAAAAATCACTACAATATTGTTTACAATAAGATCTGCAAGAAATTATAAGAGATAATGTTTACAATAAGATCGTGCTTGAATTTATAAGAAATATCGTTTACGAAAATAATAAGATAAATTATTTCATTTTTATTAATATTAATTAATGAGTTGTCCCTATAGAATACAATCTGAATGTATTATCTTATTAAGTTTGTGAACAAAATTATAAAAAAATTCATGATTAATAGATCTAAAATCAAAATGAGAAAAGAAACTAATAAAGAAATTAAGGTATTTAAGAACTTAATGAAATTACCATTGGGTAAGATTAGATAAATCGATTAAAAATTTGTGCAAAATAAATAACATTCAGATTGTGTTCTGTAGGAACAACTCATTAATTAAGATTAATAAAAATGAATTTCACAATAATGATAGGAATACCATGGGAGTTATTTATAAACTAAAATGTAGAGACTGTGGAAAGATTTATTTTGGGAGTACTGGCAGAACATTGAAAGAAAGGATCCAAGAACATATTAGAGCTTTCAAAAGTAATAGGACAGGCATATCTGATTGGGCAGATCATTGCCAATCTTGTAATCGTAATCCAGACCCAATCATCACAAATTTTATGTCATATTATTGACGAAAAAGAAAGATTCATGATTGAATCTTGTGTCATTAATTCATTTCCATGTATCAATAAAGAAAAATTTCTTAAAGTCAGTAATTTTACCTTCAATAAATTCTAAAAATGCATTAGAGATGAACAATGTTTTCCGTAAACAATATTTCTTCTAAATTCAAGCACGATCTTATTGTAAACATTATCTCATGTAATTCACACATCTTATTGTTTTTATTCTTTAAACAAAAAGTTTTTATTAGACATTACATTTATTGTTAGTACAATTCCGTTATCATAAATTCAAATTGTTAATATTTATTAAATCAGAATTATGAAATTCTTTTTTTGTACCGAAAAGTCATGAGGAAATATTACTAAAAAGAGTTCAGTTGTCATTAGCTTTGTTAATTTATTCTAGTTCCTGGAAAGAAATTGCAGTGGTCAATGAACTTAAAGAAATCTATAAAGTTCAAAATCGAAGCCGGAACACCTGTTTAAAAAATGTAATTAACACATTTCGACTAAAGTTCTAAAACTTGTTTAAAATTAAAACTATATACAATTAAAAATCTACATGAATAAATTTTAAAATTAAAAACGACCAGGTTTCGCGTCCGTACAGTCGACCCTTTTTCAAATGAAGAACCAACATCATGTTTGGTTTAAATATTAAAGTCCAAAATACGTAAATAGTCCGTGCGTATCTCCCGTAGGGTCGAGGCAAACGAGAAATACCTTGTCTCTCTCGTCAGCCTCGACCCTACCTCGACCGATTACTTGATGTCAAAATTGGATATTTTAGTTGAAATTTATATTTCTTTTCTTTTCCTTTATTTTGCTTTGTTTTCTATCAAATCCATATTCAGCTATTGAAGGAACCGATAAGCTGTCATTATAAACACCCTGTAACCTAAGAATGAAATAAGACTCCATGCATGATCTCCTTTCCTTTAAGAATATATATACATATATACATTTATATTGAACTCGTCAAGAGGTATAGCGTTGAGAAGATTGTTGCCAAAAATAGTTATTTTGCGCAGTAACTCCTAAACGGCTACTAGCTTCACGCTGCAAATTTGTACACATGTTGAAATTCAATTTCAACACGTATGTATATGGACATTGTTGACATGACGTGACAGTACTTATATACTAAATTCAACGGCGAAAACGCCACCATATATATATATTGTTTGTTTGTTTGTTTGTTTGTTTTTGCAATGAAAGTTTGTGTGTTGTTTGGAAGTAAATGTATACAGGAACTGTGTGTGAAATATGAATAATGATGAAGTTTGTGTTTCGTTGCAGGTACGCATAATGGATGAAAAGTGTCTAATATGTGAGGAATCATGTGGAAGTGATGAAAGTCGTATCACTGCAAAAGGGATGAAAACTTAGTTACGTGCCAGCATTACAGGAAGAGATGGTAGAGACAATGCATTTAGAATGAAGAAAAGTGGTGTTGTTCATGTGAATGCAGAAAACGTTACACAAGACCGTCCGATGTTGAAAGAGCAGGTAGAAAAGCACAGCCATCGACATCGAATCGTGGTCCGAGCTTGCGTTCGGGAATACCTTAATTTGAATTTAAAACGAAATGTTTTCTATACACGGATATCATTGATGACACATTCTTTCAGAAACTGAAAAAAATGAAAATCTACCAACGCCGTAAAGCGTTCCATGTTAGGTCACTTGATTTTGACAGAAACAAAGCAAAACAGGCGCATGCTCGAAACGATGCTTGGGGAAGGACAGTGATAGGACGGATCAACAACGTCACCGATTTGCATGCTGCTGACGCTGTATACCATTAGGACTGTTACAAAAAAATCTTTTTGGTAAGACCACCGACTGGCCGAAAAGGAGATAGGCCGCATGAAGAATATATTGCGAATGCTATGGAGGAGATATTCCGTTATCTGGATGAAAATGATGAAGACCAGTATTCCGTGGATGATTTAATGGAACGGATAAGTGGGAAAAAGCCACAAATGAAGTGGGTGAAAACAAAAATGTTGGAAAGGTATGGTGACAAGATCATTTTCAGTACGCTGCCTCCACAGGTTGTATGCTTTCATGATGTTGGTGACAACATTTTGAACTCTGCTTGGTAGGCATCTCGAACTGATAACGATGAGGAAGAGTGCATAAGAGTAGTACAAACGGCTGCTGCCATTATGAGAAAACAGATCCAATCTCAGGCGTATGATACAAACAGTTACTCTCTAAGCAATGATTTCTGTTTTGTCGCTGACGAGATGGTACCTACTACGCTACAAGCTTTCATGGAGGCTCTTATCTCAAAGCAAAGACAGAGTAAAGAAGGAATTGCGAGAGAAGGAGTGTGTATTGCCCATTATTTGTACCGTTTTTTCATGATCGTTTATATCGCCAATCCTCACAGAATTGCCTACTTCATACACCAGAAATTTGGGTCCAATACAATGGCGACATTCATTAGACTAAACTTTGCAGATATGAAGCAATCGAAGAAGAATAAAGTCGCCCTTTATCTGCTGTGAGCAGCACTATCACACTGAACAACGAAACGGTGATATTATCACAGTGAACAACGACCCTTTGATGATTTTTCAACACTTATTAACAAGAAAACAGATGACGATGTAGAAGACGTCCTGCGGTATGAGCTATCTCCATACCCGATTACTCTGTTTGACGAAGGGTGTATTAGAAAAACTAATAAGTCCGCTCTGTACAACGCATTCCCTCCATGCAGCACTGCAGTGGACCTCAAAACAAGTTACACAGTAGTGAATTACGGCTTTCTCCTCCTTCGAGTCAGGTGGAATGTTGGTACCAACTTCTCTTCCATCTGCAACCAGTACGTATCATACATCGTCAATCATTACGGTGACAACTCGGCTGTTGTGTTTGATGGGTATGACGACGTGAATTCCATCAAACAGAAGCGGAGAGGAAAACTAAATTTTCGGTGGAGGTCAATGTTTCAGAAAACGTTTTCCCTAACATTAAGCAGGACAACTTCCTTGCTAATGATAAGAACAAGACCAAGCTGATGATAGCGCTGCTGCTGATGACCTTGATCGCACGAGGGATACAAGCGACTACTGCCCCGGGAGATGCTGATGGTTGTATTGTACGATGTGGCTTGAACAAGAAGACTTTTCATTCATCTGTTGTTGTGATTGGAGAAGACGTCGACCTGTTTGTCCTGCTGATAGCCCTCACACCACCAAACACAAACATGTACTTTTTGAAGCCTGGAAGAGGAAACCTCGAGACCAAATTCTTCTCCATCACAGAATTGCAGAAGCTCCGTTTAGTGGATCGATCCTCTTCATCCACAGCTTCACAGGGTGGGACGCAACTTACGTCATCTTTGGCAAAAGCAAAGCGTCTATCCTCAAGTGCTTCACTAAACTGCCGAGGGAAACGAAAGCCATAGCTGAGGTATTTCACGAACATACTTCAACACGGATGCTGTTGCAAAAGCTGGGGAGGAGATATTCCTCATCATCTACCAGGAACCTCCCGAACCAACACGATTTAAACAGTCATCGTTATAACTGCTTTGTGAAATCCTCCACCAAGGTGAGGGTCAATCTGGCTTCCTTGCCACCAACCAAAAGTTCAACACAACAACACTCGTTTCGAGTGTACTTACAAATGTAGCTATGGCTAGGTAACTCTTTCGATCCGGAACGGTGGGGTTGGGTTCGAGATGATAGTGGAGTCCTCAATCCCATCAAAACAACAGACCCTCCTGCTCCTGCCAGAGTCCTTGAATCAATTTTTTGCCGTTGTGCTACCGGCTTCGGTACTAGGTGTGGCTGCAGAAACGCCGGTATCCACTGTTCGTCAATTTGTGGATGCGAAGGAGCCTGCCTCAACAGCCCACCAATGCAGGCGGAAGACCTTATGGACGAGGAAGATGTGCAAGACCTTATGGACGAGGAAGATGTGCCAATGGACCTGGTTGGGGAGATAGATTGAAGATTTTTGGAATGTTTTTAAACAGTATATTCAACCTTTTTTCTCAATAAAATGATTTTCGTTCAACTTTACTACATTACTCTCGTTAATTCTCTTTGTTTAAAAAATAATAAATATTTTTAATTTATATTTGTTCAATACACCTACACTACATACTAAGGCCATCTAAACATATATAAACCATACATATAATAGTCCATGGGCCAGCTAGCCAAATATAAGGAAATGGTATAATTTGGGGGTACCAATTTTCCTTTTCATAGCAGTTAGATAGGGTTATAAGGATGTCAAAAAGCCATGATTGCCATCTCAAAGTGGTAGCTAATAAAAATGGCGGCCAATCCAAGATGGCGGATGTTGAGCTTTAAAAAATCAACTGTATCTCGAGAACTATTCATCTGATTTCATTACTGCTTTTTTTAAACTAAAGTTCTACACGTGTGCTTCAACTTTTGTCATATGCACTGTTTCTGTAAACTCAACTGTTAATTAGTAATTAAAGGAATATTGAAAATTTTCTGAATTTTTTTATGATTTTTTTTTGTTTTAAATCGAGTTTTTACAAAATATCTTATACATTAGAAAAAAAAAGGTTCAGATGAAAGATATAGTGTAATAAATTATCTTTAATTTGATGTATTACATGTATGGATCTGATAGCCGAAAACACGGAAATATGAATTTGAGTTTATTTCCGTTGAAATGCACAATTTACTAAATAACTGCGTACAGAAGAAAAAACTTCAGATAGAAGTTGTAGCGTTGAAAAACATACAGTTTTGAATATATTTTAATATTTTTAACACAATTTTAAGTAAATAATAACGTAAATATATACCTCATCATGTATGGTATTTATTTGTATATTGATTATGTATTTATTTAAAGATGGACGGAGGAGCTATTTTAATGTTTTAAAATATAGTAATAACAGTAATCAAGGGAATCCAGTAATCAAGGGAAAGCAACGGAGTATCTTGATGACAATCCCGTGTGTACAAGATTACATAGTCGGGAAAAGGAAAAACCCCACTGCAGTACCTACTGTTGAACTTCCACATGTATGCTTTGAAAATGTTATGGATGCACAACGAAAGAACTTACTTTGGGTAGTCAGTAGACTGCGCAATGAACAATATCAGACTGTATGTTCATGGACAGGATTTAATATACTGATAAGAAACAATGTTGCAATTAAAGGTGATACTGTTGTATATTTACGTGTATAAACAAGCCTGCAACAGACATGTCAACTGTTCATGACATTTTAAGACAATGTTTACAGATCAGGTCCCAAATTCAGTTAGAAATGATTACATTGGTGCTAGACCAAGCTATCTTTGCAAAAGCTATGGAAATTGTTTGGTGCCATCCACAAACCTTCAAAGACGTTTTCATAATGATGGGTGGATTTCATATTATATGCAATTTACTATCTATCATTGGTAAACTATTGGAGATGCTCGGCTTGGTGATATAGCAGTGGAAATAGGATTGCACAGGGATCCATCCAAAATGTCCTCAAGGTAAGCAGTCCAATCGTGGAATTCGTTTACATAAGTGTAAATACGAAGCGCTCATGCGACTCATCTACCAACAATTTGTAGATCACTTGAAAACGGACTTTCCTGAAATATTTTCTGAAATGGTTATAGAAAAGTTCCGTGACAACATATGCAATGACACTTTTAAAAGTTCAATTGAAGATTCTGGAATCATTAAAGTCATGGAACTATTTGAAAATTATTTAAACTATCTGAGGAATGAAAATGGACCTTTCTCAACGTTCTGGATGACATACTTAGACATAGTAGAGCTGTTGCTTGGATTAATAAGAAGTAACAGAGAAGGAAACTGCCTTCTTTACATGGCATGTATTCAACAAATGATTCCCTGGTGTTTTGCATTGGACAAAATTAACTACACACGATACTTGTCGGTTAACTATGCAGACATGTCTAATCTGGCTGACGCTCATCCTGAAATTAGTAAACACTTAAAAGAGGGAGGGTTTTGTGTACAATTCCATAGCCAAAACCAAATACGTATTCCTGTAGATCAAACACTGGAGGAGACAGTCGACAAAGATACACAAACTTCAGGAGATAAAAAAGATTCAGTTTAAAAAAAGGTGCTATGGAAAAATAGTACATAACTGCTGAATACCGTGCATCAGCTTTGAGACGAGAACATTTGATCAGTTATCTGATGCAGTCCTCGATCAAGTCTTAAACACAGCATACTACAGCACTCGAATTGAAGTTGTGTTTGACACCTATAAAAACAAATCAATAAAATCGGCTGATCGCCGCAGTCGAGGTTCAGAAGCAGGAATACATTTCAAGAATATTAAAGGCGGTCATAGACTCATAAAATGGAGATGTCTCCTACAAAGTGGTGACAGTAAAAATAAATTAACAATATTTCTTGCTGATAACTGCCAAGAAGAAAATAGAAGGACAAAGATTGGTAACTTTATACGTTACTCACTCTAACAAGTGTATTAAAATAACTGGCAGTGGGTCTCATGAAGTGGAAAAACTTGCCTCTTCTCAAGAAGAAGCAGATACGCGTATGATGCTACATATAAAGAATGCTGCTACGGAATTTCCAAATGTAATAAGTGTATCTGATGACACAGACGTGTTGGTTCTAGCTCTTTATGCATCATCCAGTATCAACGTAGAGAGCAAACCTGTATATAAAATGCGGACCTAATGGTCGAATCAGATTGATAGATATAAAAAACTAACATCTGTCGTTGGCTAGTCGTAGTATGAAATTAGCATTGCCAGGATTACATGCTTGGACAGGTTGTGATACAGTGAGTGCGTTTTCTGGGCAAGGAAAGCCAAAAGCGTTGAAACTGATACAAGTAAATACAGAATTTAGCTTGCTGTTTTCACGGCTTGGGAGTGAATTTACATCTTCGAATTCTGACTACGATTTAATCCAAAAGTTCACTAGTCAGTTATACTCAAGGAACACTAAAATAGAAAACATAAACGAACTAAGATACCACATGTTCCAAAATCGACAAGGTCAAGTAGACTCAGCTCAACTTCCTCCATGCGAAGATTGTTTAAGTCCACATTCTAAACGAGCTAATTATCAAGCAGCTATTTGGAAGAGATGTTTGAATAACTTTCCCGAAATACCAGATCCAGAGGATCATGGATGGATGCTAGATGAAGACGATATGCTCCACATCAAGTGGATGACTGGAGCACCTGCACCTGAAGCAGTGTTAGAACTCCTAAGTTGCTTTTGCTCAAAGTCGTGTCAAATTCCATTGTGTACTTGTATAGTTAACAACTTAAAGTGCACAAACATGTGCAAACTGTCAAATTGTGAAAACAGTACTGAAGAAGAAGAAGATATTGCAGATTTTAATTTGTACGAATCTTCTGAAAGTGACGAAGAAGATTACTTTTAATTTTTGTTTAGATATTATAAAGTAATGTTTCCCTAAAGATAATTTAAATTGTTCTTTTATCTGAGGCTTTTTCTTATGTAAATGTACTATAGATATTTTGTAAACTATAGAAAATTTTCAGAAAATTTTCTATATTTCCTTACATAATAATCGGTTGGTTTTATTGAAACAGTGTATCTGAAGTTTTTACTTCTGTACGCTGTTATTTAGTAAACGGTGCATTTCAACGGAAATAAACTCAAATTCATGTTTCCGTGTTTTCGGCCATCAGATCCATACATGTAATACATCAAATTAAAGATAATTTATTACACTACATCGTTCATCTGAACCTTTTTTTTCTAATGTACAAGATATTTTGTAAAAACTCGATTTAAAACAAAAAAAATCACAAAAAAATTAAGAAAATTTTTAATATTTTTTTAATTACTAATTAACAGTTGAGTTTACAGAAACAGCGCATATGACAAAAGTTGAAGCACACATGTAGAACTTTAGTTTAAAAAAAGCAGTAATGAAATCGGATGAATAGTTCTCGAGATACAGTTGATTTTTTAAAACTCAACATCCGCCATCTTGGATTGGCCGCCATTTTTATTAGCTACCACTTTGAGATGGTAATCATGGTTTTTTGACATCCTTATAATCACCCTGTCTAACTGCTATCTAACCCTATCTAACTGCTGTGAAAAGGAAAATTGGTACCCCCAAATTACACCGATATGTTGGCTGGCCCATGGACTGTAACGCTATGTAGACATTTATAGCCGCATTAATGTAATCAGAATTGCGCAGTTTTCTCGCAAAATAACTATTGATATTTTTGGCAACAATCTTCTCAACGCTATACCTCTTGACCTGTTCAATATAAATGCATGTAACTATACATATTCTTAAAGGAAACTTCATGATCTACAACTTTTTTTCTAAGGATGTTTCTGTGAAACGACTGAGGGATGATGACTTAGAAAGGTCAGTTTGATGCAACATGTTACGCAAATTAATTTTTTTTGCAAATTACCTACTTTGGGTAGGATATATCTTGCAAACCATGCGTTTTTCCGTATTTATGTATATGAACAAAGTTGTTGGAAATTTACTAAGCTTTATTTTTCATTCCGTGGCTAAGTCGCTAAGGCGCACCGTTTTCGAGTTCCGCGCGAAAACCTGTACAACGGGACCTTTCACCCCTCCCCCATCCCCCGCGGCGCCTATAATCGAGGAGACTTTATTGGACATTGTTCAGGGGACCTTCCCCTACACATTCCTGAAACTTTTAGAACTTCGTAGGTTAATGCCGCAAATTGTCCTTTTTTTTGGTTCAGTCTGCCTGGACTATTGTTGGAACTGGGATCTAAAAACACATCATCTTCTGTGTTCTGGAATCACAGTAACCTGAATTCAGATTTAGTCATAGAAAGAACCGAATCATAGTCTAAATGCAGATAGAGTTAATCAATGTAAATTTCGAATTCACATTTTAGAACAGAAAAATATTCTCCTTAATAGAGGTTCATGTATAATAATAATCTTCAGAATACATTTCAACTGTTTAGCCATCACTTACGGTCACTGTATCTTTCCTCACAGCTGTGCAATTCTCCACACATTCGCTCTACAAATGATTCCAGTATTTTTTCCAAATAAAGGATTTCCTCTGTCATTCATTTATTAAACAGAGCGATCAAATTTAATCAACGCCGATCAAATATTCAATTTCGGCTTTTGAGTTTTTCAAAATTCAAGAGAAAATTATTATTTCCAAGTCTTCATTTCAAGAAGGCTATCTTCCTAACTTCTTCCATTAAACTTCCAGCCTTTCAATCTTATTTTGAATATAAAGGGCTTGAAAATACTATTAATTATAAATATTGTATTTCTAACTATAATTATACAGCAGTATTAACCACTCGTCGAACTGCAACAATTAAAGAAATACTTTTAAAATAAAAATATATATATATATAAAAACATCTGCAGTCCTTATTATTCGAGTCTATGGAAATCTCAGCGTCGGTAAATCCATATACAGCATAAACACATTTACACAAAAGAAAGTTCAATGCAAATTAAAATCAAAGACATAAAGCTTTTGTTAGAAATAGAAAATTCTGTAAACCTTCAAGAATATTCTCTTCAAATATGTCTATATATTGATCTCTGTCACTTCGACAGTGTTCATGGATAAAGCCAAGCACGTGCATCAGTTCATGCATAATGATGCCTTTCTCCATACCATCGCTCTTTGATAGATACAACGATTGTTTACCTCCTTTACAACCAATGAGAGAACTCCTACAAAAGAAAAGAAAAAAAAAAATTAAATAATTAAAGTCGATTCGCAATAAATTGAAACATATTCTTGATAGATATAGAATGTACGTATTACCATTATAATTAACTCCTTATCCTTATTTAAAAATAAAGAAAAAATATCTTCAGATGTTTTCATTTCACAGCACACTAAATGGTGTGAGTGAAATGAAAAACTAAAAATGTTACTATACTTACGCTTCATGACCATCACGGATGTAAATATAATCTTCTTGGTCTTCTCTTTTTACAAACTTAACACAGGGGGCGTTTTCTTCTATTTCTGTCATTGCCGCTTTGATAAGGTCAACATCTTCAAAACCTAAGAGAAAAAAATAGAATTAAATAATATTTTTTTTTTAATTTTATTTTATTAACATAGGTAGGTAAACTCAGTACACTGACGTTAGAGAAGTGTCCCTATCAACAGGTTCTCATAAATACATACTTTTTTTTTTCTTACAATATACATTTGAGCAGTATACAATTGAAAAATATCTAACTTACAAGTCTACAAGATTGTATAAAAAAGAAAAAAACAAATAATTGAGTGTAGATAATTTAAATATACAAATATACGATTACTTATTAGTACTGAAAGTATTCTACGAAACAATTTAACATGCTTAAAACATTTTAATACTTATATTAGTTTTACATAATAGTACCATATGAAAACACATCTAAAAAAGAGAGAGAGAGAGAGAGAGAAAAAAATGGTATAGTAAACAATCATTAAGATATTTCCTTTTCTCTACTTTTTTTTTTAAGTATTTTCAATAAGTCATTTTTTAAGATTTTTTTTTGACAACAGAGTTGTCAAAATAATAATAATAATAATAATAATAATAATTTATAATGATAATAAAAATGGCTGAGAATTCTGAAATAGCATTAACAGACATCTAGATATCTCCTGTTCGAATGGCGACAGGAGATATCTAGAGTTCGCTGTACATAGTAAACTATGCATAGTATAGTTTACATAGTAGACAATTTTCGTTAATGTTTACCTTGATATGTTTACAAGTTCAAAAAGACAAAAAAAAAAGAGGTCATATATAGGACAAGCACAAGGGGTGGAAGCAAAAATTTTAATTGTTTTTGTTTAGTAACAAAAGTCCATCTAATTGTAAGATAGATTGAATAATCAATTCCTCAGGGGGGTCAGTAATGCATAAATATACTGTATCTAAACATTTGCAATCGTACATTATTTTTATTTGCAATCGGAAGGTTTTTTGCCGCTAATACATTCTCCAGAATCATGGATCTTACTTCTAAAAACATTTTACTTGTACAAGAACATTTGCTTATCAAATACAATGTACTTTTGTATTAGCCATTCCACAGAATCAAGTTATTTTATCCTCGCTGTCTAAATCACATTCTTTCGCAAAATTACTTTAATAACATTTACTAAATTGAATAAATTGACATCGGCAAGCTTTAACTGGAAAATCCTAAATACCCTACAACCTCGTTTATCCGACCCTCGTTGATCCGGATCAGATTTGTACACATTTTTTTTTTTTAATGTTCACATAGATAAAAAGTGTCAATATAGTAGGCTTATTGCAATAATAATTTTAACTATGATAACAAGAACATAACTATAAGTACGCCAAACATTCGCTTTTTATTTTGATTAAATATACAGTTCCTGCATAGATTGTACAATAAATTATGGTAATAAAATGCTTTTTGTCGAGTTTAAGAAAGCTTTACTAGAGTGCCACAGGACGTTGAAGCTACAAAACATAGTTTTTTATCGTAATAAACGGTAAGTCTGTTTATCATCAACTTATATAATTGACTAAGTTCGTCTGTCTGTCTGTCCGTAACTCGATATAATTGTTACCACTGCACCGATTTTAATGAAATTTGGCATACTTACTCAGTTTTTTACGCTGATTTTGAAACTCAAAACCATTTTTGCCGTAGAAGTTTCGTTCACAAGTTAGCGCAGTATTTAGATTATACAAAGGTGAGTTTGGCTGCTACAATCATTAATAGGAAACAATATGACATCTACATTATTTAATATTAAAATGGAACAATGCATTATTATTAAATTACTTGAAGAAAGATAATTAAAAAAATCTACAAATTGTCAGAGAATTAAAGCACAAAATAAGCTGTCTGTAACTCAAATAATTAAGCTATTAAGATAGATCCAACGGTTCTCAATGATACCATTGAATCAAGGGTACTCAAATTGGATGAAAACATTAGTTCATTGTGTCATTCCATGTTGTTTCCATGAAATTTTATTCTTGGGAACTGCCCTCGACAACTGAAATTCTAACAAAACATACGTTCAAAACCAAATAATTTTGTTACCACTGCATCCATTTTAATGAAATTTGGCATACTTACTCAGTTGTTTACGCTGATTTCGAAACTCAAAACCATTTTTGCCGTAGAAGCTTCGTCCACAAGTTAGCGCAGTATTTAGATTACATTTACTTTATATTTGATAGTTGATAATGAAATGAAAATTGAAAGCAAGTTTAACGTCCGTAATTATTCATAAATGGAGAGAAAATCGCCAACCGGACAATAAATATGCCTTCGCACATTGAGCCAACATCAACGGGAATTCTATACAGCTGTTTCATCCTTATTATGGAATCATCAGCAGAATATATCCTTGACGTTTGGCTTGTTGCGCGAAAGCTTTACCCAAAAGCATTCCGATCCCGGGAATGGGTCGCCGAGATAAAAAACTGTGGTTCAAATCAAGAGAGTTTTACTTACTGAACCCTAGTGCAATTTCCATCCTGAAAAGAAATCATGGAACATTTTCTTCAAGCAGAATTTAACTTATAATGGAAACAATCGGAATACAGCCATTGTGGGAAACAATCACCGAAGTCACCGAAAACAATTGCATCAGGCATCGTACAGTTGACGCACGTGATTGAACAAGTTGGATTCTGTGAAACCAAAGAGAAGCAAGAAAAAGAGAAGGCCGTTGGAATAAAAGATGGCGATCCTTAAGCGAAATACAATTCTCTGAATAGCATTTTGGAGACAGGTTTAATCGAATGTGTGAACATTAAGAGTTGATTTAAGCTGTGATTAATAAGAAGAGTTTAATGATATAAATTTATTAATCATAATGTATACTCTATTTTCAGCATATTAGTAGAGACGTTATATCATTCGATAAGAAGCGATTAGAACGACGCCATTTTGTGAGTGATACAGGATGTTTCAAAGATTATTCCCAGTGCCGAAATCCAATGCGTATTTATGCAAAGTAAGGTTATATTTAAACACCGCATTGAAGTCTGCAAGTAAGTGTTATTTTTCTGGTTGATACACAGGACACTTTTGCATAATTCACGAACAACGAAACATAGTTAAAGTTCTTAAGAGGATACATACAGACAATTTAACTATTAAAGTCAAGTGAAGACGTTTACTTCGTGAATGCTGATTTACTTGTTTTACAAGGACATTTAGTGATCGTAAGATACACCGATTCTCATACAGTGAAAAGAGATTATCATAATAAAAGAGACTAAAAGTGATTACGCTAATTGTAAAAGAGATAAACCATTTCTAGGAAGAAGAATATATGTAACTAATATTTAACATTTAATCAAAGAATTAAAAGTATTTAATTCTAGTTCACTTGTTTATATTTATTGAACTATTACTTTTATTGACAGTATTTCACGTTAGGATAGGATTGTAAACAAAGCAATTTTTATATCCACCTACACCTATTCGTTTAATTCCATCTATTGTTTCTATTTAAATACTCTGCTACTACCATTACGCTTTGGAGAGTTATTGGCCCAGGTAACCCTTTAAACTGCGTACTCATCCTCTAAATGTGTACGATCTTAATCCACAAAAACAATAAAATAAAAAATGATCCTGAATTGTTTTTTATCTCGGCGACCCATTCCCGGGATCGGAATGCTTTTCGGTAAAGCTTTCGCGCAACGAGCCAAACGTCAAGGGTGTATTCTGCTGATGATTCCATAATAAGGATGAAACAGCTCTACAGAATTCCCGTTGATGTTGGCTCAATGTGCGAAGGCATATTTATTCTCCGGTTGGCGATTTTCTCTCCATGATAATAAAATGATTTTTCAGATTTTTTTAGGCCTGTCGTCCGACAGGCTTTGCTGCTAGTTTAAGGATATATTTTGCTTATTACCCATATTACTCGGAATATCCGGATTTTCGATTTTCCGGATTGCCTTTGGTCCCAGTTAGACCGGATAAACGAGGTTGTAGTATACTGTGAACTCTTATTTTTGGTTTTTATTGTTATTACCAGCTCTCCGACCTGAGCTGTATCTCATTATCTTATTTTTCTGGATCTTTTACCTCCAGTGCATATCATAGACAGCCTGGCGCCAAAATATATTTTTTTTTCTCTTTTGGTTTTCCCCCATGAAAAGAGAATTGCAATTTAATATTAATAATTTCTTAAATTTTTCCTTTCAGTAATATTAACACAAAACACATCTTTACACTAATAAATGTATTATATTGCAAATATTCGGAAAGAAACATAGCTGTCCTTCCTTTCTCAAGCTGATTTTAAAATTACAACAATTTCCGAATCTATCAAATAATTTGATGAGGGTGTGCTTAAATTCACACATTGTTTATAGAATTCTAAGAATTAAATTACAGGTAATGTTGTGATGGTTGTAATAATTAACAGTAAGTTACATAATGTAAAAATATATTCATGTTGGTGTTTATATTCGGAAATTGTTTTAAAAGTTAGCTTGAGAAAGGAAGGCTATGTTTATTTCCGAATATTAGCAATGTAATCTATACATAGCCTGCAATATAAAGCGAGAGTCTGTAAGCCCTTTTCCTCGCCGACTATAATATTATATTAAAACGCCGACTATATTCCGTACTGCATTACATCATTAGTGGATTATTCTTGGTTGAACTATTTTTGTGTATAATGATTCGAAAATTTTTCTAAGATAAGTCTTTTTTAGTTCCAAGTATTAAAGGATGGGAGGTATCAAGTTGATGACCTGTATTTTTGCAATGTGCAGCGATAGAGTACAGTAAATTATTTTTTTCACAGCATTTTCGTGTTCTTTAAGGCGGGTGGCTAAGTTCCTTTTTGACTCGCCCATGTATAGACACGGAGCCCCTTGTTTGTTTTGGCATCATATGCCGTAGATCGTACCTTGTTTTTCCAATTTATGAGCGTTCTCATTTTTTTATTTTCTTTACTGGAATGGATCATGCCTGCAGTATTGTTTGGTCTCCACGCGACACCTATGCCGATTTCCTTAAATACGAGTTTTAACTTTTTGATGCAGTTTTTTTTGTCATAAATCATAGATATATATTTAATATCCTTATTTTCTGGTGGTTCATCTTTACTATTTTCCTGTTTTTGAAGTATATGTTTAATTTTTTTGATGTTTCTGTTTATTTTCCTATTAATTTCAGTCTCTGGGAAGTTATTTATTTTTAATATTTGTTTTACCTTGTTGATTTCTTATTGTAGAAGCTTCTTGTAGAGCATATGCTGTAGGCTTGAGATACGACCATATACATACATGGCATTGTTTTTGTAGCTATTTGGGACAGCATTGGGATAATTGATGGTAATGTTTGCATCAGTAAGCCTTCTATGTACTAACTAGCCGGGTACCGTCGCTTCGCTCCGGAACCCTTGTATATATAGCATTAAAAAAAAAAAAAAAACTTTATTTATTTAGCAAATTAATATTGAGATCGGAGAATATACGACTTTCCAGCCCGTTGTGCCCTTCTCCACTTAACTCAGGTGTATTGCGGGTTGGCGCCACACACCTGGGGTTGCCGCCATACACTTCATCGTCAGTTTGCCAGATTATTCCCTATCCCGAATTTCGAAAAATCCGGCCTTATTCCTTGTCTACATCATAAAGGAAACCTCTAAGCAAAATTTCAGCTTTCTAGATCCAAGGGTTTGGGGTGAGCGTTGATGAGTCAGTGAGTGAGTGAGTCAGGACTTTTCTTTTTATATATATAGATTTTCATAAATTTTGTTTTGTTAACATCATTGATTAGTTCTTTATAGATTATATTTGGATGTGTTATTTTCTCATTTTCAACTGTTATCCGATTCGTTCTTTCCATATTATTCCTGGTGTTTTGATATCATGTTTATTTATGAAAATATGATCTATATTTGTTTTCGTATTTCCATGAATTGTACAGTTGTTTCTTGTTGTTCCGTAAAGACGATTTTTGAAACCATTATTGCACATAAGTTTTACATATTTCTGTACTACATTGTTTTTATTCATTTTGAAAATATCTATATTTACGTCGCCAATCAGTATAGTTGGACAGTTGTTTAATATATTTTCATTTTTTATGAATAGATTCTCTATTTCAGTAACATTTTAGTAATTTGTAATTTAGCATTTTGCTTACAGACAGAATAACGTTTTATAATATACGTTTTTATAATATATAATAATAATAGCCGGATACCGTCGCTTCGCTCCGGAACCCTTGCATATATAGCATTCAAAAAAAAAAAACTTTATTTATTTAGAAAATTAATGTTGCGATCGTCGGAGAATATATATAACTTCCCAGCCCGTTATGGCTTCTCCGAATAACTCGGATGTATTGCGGGTCGGCGTCCCACACCGAAAATTCACATTTTTGCATGTATCTTGCAAACGCTGAAGCGTTTGTGAATAAGTGATATATCGTTCGATAGAACTTTCAAATACCAACATTTTCTCAATATAATGTTCTCTTCCATCTTTTATACTTTTCGTTTAAATTGAGAAAAAGTCAAAATTTGACCCTTTAAAAGGCGCCATCTTGGAAACTAAAAACTTTTTTCGAAAGATTTTTGTAGCATTTTGTTTGTCTAAAAAAGATCTACATTTTATCCATTTACATGACCACTCTATCTCTTATAGTTTGGTCACAAAATTGGAAAAACATAAAGTCTTATGACAGACAAAATAACGCTTTTATAATATATAATGTTTCATATTTATCACTTGTGAATAAGGATGTTGAGGAACGCTATTTGGTACGTACGTTGAAGGAATATTGACTTTCAATTTCTCCAGATATTAAGAAATGTTGAGCTTGCGATTTCACCATAAATTGTCTACAATAATTCAATATTTGGTGGATGATCCTTTAAATTTTGGCAATAATAGGCGTAATCTTATATAATTACTTCATTTATGTTAAGGTTGCAAAATAAAAGAATTAATAAAATTCTTGAAATATACGTCAGTGAAGGTCTTAATGAAATTCACAACATAGCCTCCACAGCCTCTTTTTCAAAGGCAAAAACAGCCTATTTGGAATCATTGCTTATCATTTAGTGAATTTATATCTTCTCATACAAATACTTCTGCATCATAAACTTCAAATTACACACAAGAAATAATAATTTAATCCAAAT
>JAFIDM010000003.1:65331398-65348979 GCA_023159025.1 Thereuonema tuberculata
AATTATTATTTCTTGTGTGTAATTTGTATCTTCTCGTCTAATCTTCACACTCCCAATCCTATCTTATAATAAAGCCCTTTATTCACTTTCTGTTCTTGAAACTACAACAAATTCAACTGAAAATAAAATTTAGAATTTTTGCTCTTTTTTTTCTTATTTCCTCGACTTTTTTCGAAATTTCTGATTTATAATAAAAGAATGTTATCTTTGTGTTTGTACAGGTGTAATTATAGATACGACAACTCTCGAGTGAAACATCAATCAAAGTTGGCATATAGCAAATCTGTTTGTTTTCTGGGACAAACCTCTTGATTTCCAACCATATTAACTCCGTTTCTTAATTTAATTAAGTTAAAACTTATTTATTTTTAATGGAAGACTATAATTTTGAAATTTAATATCTGTTATCTTTGGTGTTAGAATTATTTATTAAGTTAATGCTATTTCAATAAATTAACTTAACATTTCTGGACATTCAATCATCTTATATATAATAAGCGAGAAGTTTGTTTATTTGTTTGTTTCTCTGGTTGTGTGTTTGTCTGGAAACAATTTGGCAAGGAGTTTCACATGCATTCCAGAATAATGCGTAGACAACAAAAACCCAGACGGAGCCGGACTAAAAAGTGTAAACGGGGGGGGGGGGGGGGGGCGAACTTTTCTGAAGGGTACGCGTACCTCTGAAACCGCTTTAGTTGGAAACACGAAATTTACATGAAAATTCTTTGTCATAATCGAAAAGATAGGCATTTGACGAATTTTATATTCGAGCCCTAAAGGGTATAAAAAGGGGGAGGGGGCAAACATTCTTGAAGAGCATGCGTATCTTCGAAACCGCTTGAGTTGGAATCTCGAAATGTGATATGAATGTTCTTCATCGAATTCTCAGAGATGCGATTTCGACAAATTTTCTGTATTCGTTGACTAAAGTAATTAACGGGAGGGGGGGGGCAAAGTTTTTTGCAGGGTACTTCTACGGGGTCTTCGGGTTACAAAGAAGAATATAACATTAATTGTAGAATGACAATAAAAACCGGGCTAAGTGCCACAACAATCGATTTCCATTTTATTGCTGAAATATGTGCTATGTGCCTAAGCCAGTTCAGTAAAAACCTGGCTATATGATATATTCAGTCTACAAGTAGTTCAAACTTGAGCCAATATTAGTTTTTCACAAATGTTTTTCCTGTTTTTCTCAGAACTTAGATTTTGGCACTTAGCACGGTTTTTGTTTTCAGTCTACAATTGGCAACGATCATGTGATGTTTTTACTAACCGGAAAAGTTTAGAAGTGATCTCTCAATTACATTTTTTCCTCATCCACATCAGGACAACTCTGGCACTGGCATTTTTTTTTTTTTTTTGTACATCAATGAATTGTCCAATTTATTTTTAATTGTGATTTAATATTATTATTATTTTAATTTTACAGGTATCATATTGACTCCAACTTTTTATTTCAATCATTTTTAAATGAAAAAGAAAAGAAAACAGTGATTCGTAACATATCACTTTATAGATTAAAAAAAAAAAATAAATCTAACTTAAATTTCTAAAAATAAATTTGACGGGTAGACATTAGAATTTCTGATGTAAGGAAATCATACTTTTCCGGTGAGTTGACAGATTTGGGAAATCACTTGGCGTTCTACTTCTTATCCTAATCTAAACCACTTTGTTTCCTTTAAAACCACTAACTTACTTATCATTCAGAGGACTTTGATTCTTCTGTAATCTACGTATAATTATATAATGTTTTCCTTTGTGAATTCAAAAACCAAATACAAAACAATTTTTGTTTTAGCTTAAGAAGATAGTGTTTGTTATACTTTCAGAGTAGCTATCAATAAGAAAATATTTGTCTTCGTGTGTCAGATTCCTTCAATGAGTCTCCGATTCTATATTACAACTCTCAGTATTGTTTTTAAATAATTCCTATCATAACGTCTTTTTGGACTTGTTAACTAAACTAAAGAAATACTGACAAAGTAAAGCAGTAAAACCAAACGAAACATGATTCTTAGACTCACCGAAATCAGGATCTATTCGATAGGGTATCTCTCCATTTGGCCAGGTATTCTTATCTGGATCAGTTGCCATGGTATTGAAACTCTTCAAGTAAATAAAGAATTTTTTAGAATTAAAGAGTAAAAAAAAAAAAATTAGGAGATCAAATAATTCGGATTCAATAATGAACATAAAATCAAAGAAGACTTACAAAAGAAAATCTGGGTCGAAATAAGAGCTGATGACTTTTCTTGTAGAACGCTAAAGAAAAAGGAAGTTTCTATTAAAAAAAAAACATGATAAGGTGTCTAGGAAAAACTATTAATCAGATGTAGATAGCAACAGACTTTATCTTAAATATCAATAATATAGCAGTATAACGTACCTTCAAAAGAAACGACAGGGCCATATTTATTCTGTATATTAATTAGAATAAATTTAAATATAATTACCAGTTAAATAAAAAGATTTGATGATAATAATAATAATAATATTTTTATTTTATTTTATTGTTATTACAAAAAAAGGATAATTCAGTACAGGCCCGTTAGGGATAAAATCCTTATCAAACGGGTTCTGGAAAGTAAGTATGTACAATATTATATTAATTTCAAAAATAAAACAGTAATAATAATTAATACCAATTATCGTAACTATAATGATAACAATAGTTATAATCATTAGTAATAATGATAATAATTAGTAATCATTATAATAATACTTTATTAAATTTATATAAATAAATCTTAAATCTTAAATTAACTAAATCGAAATATAAATTACAATGATATTAACAATTTATATAATTAAACTTCAAGTTAAATAAATCAAAATAATAATAGCAACGTTATCAACAAGTTATATAATTAAATTTCAAACTTTTAAATCGAAATGTAAATAATAACGACATTAACAGTTATTATGACAATAACATGTAACAATAGTATATCAAGAAAAGAAGTGTAACGTGCCCAAATAATTCAAAATTAGATATCAAGCACAGGCACAAAGCTAAAGTAAGGATTCGCACCTTGAGTTGTCACCGGGGAAGAGACTGGGACGGACCGTTTCGTCCTTATTAGGACTCATCAGCCAGCCAAACTCGTCCGATGAGAACTCAGAAAGTGCGCGAGGAACTTTTGCGTTTTATTCTTGTTTAATTTTTGATTAGGATTTCTTCGGTGGGAAGTCCCATTCTCGGGTGCGAGAACCGGGATACTAACACCTCGCGACTTTCTGAGTTGTCATCGGACGAGTTTGGCTGGCTGATGAATCCTAATAAGGACGAAAAGGTCCGTCCCAGTCTTTTCCCGGTGACAACTCAAGGTGCGAATCCTTCCTTTAGCTTTGTGTCTCTGCTTGATATCTAATTTTGAATAGTATATCAATCATTAATAATATATTATGAAATTAACTATATTAGAAAATAATTTAAAAGTATAAAATATATTTTAATAAGTAAGAATATTCGTATATTACGGGCAGCTATAATGTGTTAAATATAAGATTTTATAATCCAGGTATATTTATAAGTAATTTAGATTTTATCTTTTTTTTTTTCCTTCTTTTTTAATTGTAAATTTTCCTAAAAGTTTTCAAAAATACATTTTTTTTAACTTTCGTTTAACAATTGAAAAACCGTATTTTGATAATCATCAAATAGGTTTAAATAAATATAATCTTCAAATATACTTATGCTATTTAGAAAACTTTCTATATTATAATTTTTTTATATTTCTTAAACCATAATTATTATTTATATATGGATAAATTAATTTAATATTTCTTTTGTTCTTTAATTATAATTTTGTATATTATTATTTTTTATTTTCCATTAATCTTAATAATGTTGGAGTATTATGCTGTAGAAGAATTCTTGTTTTGGGAATAATATTCCATATTTATTTAAGTTATAATTTCTTTTTTGAATATTAAATTCCAAATTTTCTTGGAAAAATTAGTTTTAATACTTTAGTTTGTAGTATTTTTAAACTTTCAAGATTAATATCATTTGCCCATATGTTTATTCCATAATAATAATAATAATAATAATAATAATAATAATAATAATATGTTTTATTAATCTTTAAACAGTTTATTAGGATTCAAAAGAATCCCGGCAACAGGTGCTTAAAAATCTGTGATCATATAAATATGTATTCATATAAATTGATTAAGTAATCAAAATATAATAAACACGGTAAGTGTAGTGTAAAACAAAGCAGGAAACACTAACGTATTTAATAAAAAAATATAATAATATTTTTTTAATTAAATATCTTTTATAGAATGAATACCTTCTAATAACACAAGAGAATCCATAATTTTGGATTTTTAAGATTATCTGTATGAGAAAAATATATTGTAACAGTTATTACCATAATTATTAGATTATTTTATTTAAAATAATAATAATAATAATAATAATAATAATAATAAAAGCTTAAAACTTCTACTTACCATGAACATTTTGACGACTTTTCGCTGAAACAATCTTTATTCGAAAGCTTTTGTTCGATTGAAATGAAATTGAATTAAAATAGAGATTTTATTCAGTTATTTCTTTAGGATATCCTGTATTGAATCTTGGAATTAGAAGTGAACCATTATAGATCCTTGTAATGCGTTTAACATCATTTCCTCTTGAATTTATTATCCTTGAAAAGCTTTTAAATTTTATTTTATTGAAATTGTGTTTCGTTTTATGTATTTTAATGAATGAGTTAATCAAATAAAGGAATTAATATCCTTGTTTATAGTTGGTGAGGCTCTTGTGATAATCTTCATTAATCAATTTTAATTCATTTTCACGCTCATTTTCAATTTATAAATAATTTAACCCAATCTGTGATGCATACAATGTAATATTCTTTTATGAATATGATGAAGTCTGTTCAGATTTCACCGTTTTAGATTTTTTTGTGGTCATTGTTAAGATAATTTTTAAATTTTACAGATTGAAGTTCGCGTTTTATTAGCATTGGAACTACAAATTTCAGAATCTCCAAAGGAGGCTAGTATTCTCAAGCCAACGAAGAATCCATTACAAAATTACTGGCAGGCAAGGCATTCACAATTTTTTAATTTTTTTTATTACTAAAATCTCATATCTTTGTAAGTTATCCGAGACAACTATATATTTAAATTCATAGTTGTGATTTATAAACTTTACAATTTATAAGCATTCAATCAAATATTTAAGTCCTTTCTTTTTAGTTTAATTAGGATTTTTATTTCATATAATCTAATACTTTTTTTTAATTAAATCCTGAAAGCATAACAAAAATCATAAAAACGAACTTATTTCTCCTCATTATTCATTAGCCCTGACAAAAAATGAATTTATTTTTAGGTATGAAATTAATGCCTTCTCAGTATTCCTTGATTACTCTTAAATATTGTCGTTTCCATAGAATAAAATCTTCCTGATCAATTGCAAGAGCCTGGTACTGTCAGCAAAAGGTGAAGGATAAAAACAGCATCGTTCTTAGATTAAAAGTCTATTAGATCATCATCGTTGTTTATGATCAGCAGAACTTACTAAAGTAAGATTTCATTTGCATTCAGTTGAGCTTATGACAGATGAACACTACCAGGATAGCTTTGAATGAATGCACCAATGTAGGACCTGCTGCTCTTATGAGAACAATGCCTTGCATTCACTAAAAACGCTCGCAATGCAGTGAATAGACCGCAAAGGATTATCAGACTCGAAGCTAACAGTAAACCTTAAATAAATTTGTTTTGATGAACATTTTCAAAGCGATTCCGTCAGAAGAAACTCTTGAATGAATCCTACAAAACTCAGTATATCCTTCACTTATTTAAACCGACATTTTATTATAAATCAAATGTACCATGATGTCCTATCCTCAGAATATCAAGAAATATTTTGTGACAATATTTATTGAAGTAAATGTTTATAAAGATTTATTTCTGACGTACAGTGGCAAAAGTAGTTCACCGTATATCTACAGCGCTATCACCGTAAATTATTGCTTAAGTTCTAAGAATATATTTATATTATAAATTAACAATTTCTTGGCTTCTTTTGTTTCTTTGTTAACTTACTTGAAGAGAAATTTGAATTCTAGTTCATGTGAAGATATTTTAATAAACATTGTCTATTTCGATTTCTTCCAAAGGCATTTCAATTGAATACAGGGTGTTCAATGTAGGAGATGCTTTCGAACACATCTCCTGTCATTCTCATCCTCCATCTAATAATTTTTGAATCGTTGTCTGATCTTCTTGATACTTAGTATGCAAAGTTTTGACTAGGGATTATCTAACTTTTAAATTGAAAGTCTTTTTCAAATGGATTCCTGTTTAGAAATGAGCGCGAGGAAAAATATCAAAGAAATGCATTGGAATGGAAACAACGAATTTTTGTTCTACTTCTGTTACTAACCCATTGTTTAAATAATGAACAATAAATCTGTTTAATTGTTCCATTGCCTGAAGTTCATACAATTTAAATGAACCCGATTTAGAAAAGGAAGTCATGCGGTTTTAATTGTTTTTTTTTCAGAAAACGAAATTTTTTTATTCAGACTATAAGAAAAAAAATTTACGTGTACTGCATAACATTGAAAGCAATAATATAGCCATACACCTGCGTAAAATAACTGACATATTTGTACAATATAAAAGGTTACACAACGTTTCGCCGTCGAGAGACAGCCTTATCAAGAGAAGGCTATATTATTGCTTTCAATTTTTATTCAGACTCTTATTAAATAAAAAAAATAGAAATTATGAAATAGCATTGTAAAGAAAGCAGGTTTTAAATTCTTTCCTGCCATTTTATTCAAATCTGTTTTTCTTTTAAAACCTAACCTAAGATTTTCAGCTCTCTTCCTCTTTTCAATTCTTGATACTTTGATTTTACAAAGTATAAATATTTGAAATGAAATGAGATTCTTTGTCATTTGAAGAAAAAACTGTCGCCTATTTTAAAACTTTTCTTTCATTTCTAACATTTATTTTTAATCCGATCACTTTCAGATGTGTAATAAACGTTGTAATAAACATTAGAAATTTTTATGATCACTGTGTTTATTAATGGGATAAAAATAATTAAAAGAATTTAGAAAAAAAATAAGGATTTCCGATATGATCGAGGTATTCGAATCCTGATTTCAATAAAAAAATTATTTATAGGATCTCCTGCGTCACTGACAGGAATCACTGCTTCCTTCTTTATTAAAGGAAGGATTTCTAGGATCACTTTCGAAGGAGAAATCTCTTGGAATTCAATTGAGTCGGCCATTTCTTTTTATCTGGATATTACGCATTACAACTGTTATAGTACATTGTTATTATAATATTATAATATATTGTACAACGGCAAAATTTCACAATGAATAATAATAATATCTTGAACTAAAAATTTGAACCATTTCTTTTTATATTTTTATCGCACCTACAATTCGGATCGATTAAAATGAACACGGAACGTTTTATTATTTAATCTTTGACGGAACCGGGGAATCCCCTTTATTTAGGTGAGTGTAGTCATCTCGCTCACTCTAGCGACTGGCAACACCGTCTGTGTGTTGCCTTGCGGTAATTCCCCGTGTTTTATTTTGTGCTGAGATTGTTCATGACGAGTATTCAGCGAGAATTAATTCTTTCATATAAAGAATAGATTGTCTAATATTGTTCAATATTGTCTAATAACATCTGCAACATCAGTCGTCCGATTCACATTGACTTAATTAACCTGCTGCAATTCATGATTTTCTTTCCGGGCGGCACTTTTTGGGGGCGGCAAAATTTAAATACCTAAATAAGGGGGCAGCAAAGTTTAAATACCTTAATAAGGGGGCAGAAAATTTTAAATACCTAAATAAGGGGCAGCAAAATTTAAATACCAAATAAGGGGACAGCAAAATTTTAATACTAAATAAGGGGACGGCAAAATTTAAATACCTAAATAAGGGGCAGCAAAATTTAAATACTAAATAAGGGGGCGGCAAAATTTAAATACCTAAATAAGGGGCGGCGAATTTGGCCTACGCCCCGGGCGGCTGAAATTCACGCTACACGTCTGCGTAATTACCACTGCGCAATTACTTTTTTTTTAAAATTATACAGTATGGCTATTAATTTGTAGTACTGAACTGTTGATTTGGCTCATTTGACTATTATGAATTTTGATGACTGAATTTTAAAATCAACAATAGAAATAAACAAAGAAATCGTGTGCATGTTGTTTATAAAAACCGAGTTCCAAATGTCCTCCATTCATTTGATGCACAATTCGTAGCGTTCCCCCATATTTCTATCTATATTACGGAATAATGTATTATCTGAATGGTTTTCTCGCTCAGCTGTTACACCGTGGATGGAGGGTTTTCCCGGAACCCACTCCTTTAGCATTCTCCACACATTTGCATCCGTTGATGTTAGATCAGGAGACTGGGAGGGTACGGGAAATCAGTGAAACGTGAAATCACATTACTTCCGAAAGTTGCCGTAGAAATGCTCTCGACGCGTCCTCCTGTAGGAAGAACTCAAAACATAAGGTTCCGTGCCCTGCAAAAGCTTCTTAGGTCGGCAGTGAAAGATCTCAGAACCTGGCAGTAAAAGATCTCAGAACCTGACAGTAAAAGATGTCAGAACCTGGCAGTAAAAGATGTCAGAACCTGGCAGTAAAAGATCTCAGAACCTGACAGTAAAAGATGTCAGAACCTGGCAGTAAAAGATGTCAGAACCTGGCAGTAAAAGATGTCAGAACCTGGTTGATGTAAGGTTCTTGGCTAACTGTAACTTCATTCTCCGCAATGAAGTAAAGCAATAAAGTAATAAAATAAATCATCGATTGGCAATTGTTGGGCAACCTGAATCACGTAAAAAAGGCATTCCATGTGATAGTACTTGAATGCATTGAAATGATCGTCGATTCTTATCCAGTTTTAAGGCAGTTCTCCGTTGACTTCACCATTGACTGCTTATTTTGATTGAAAACATGTTCAAGATTGTCATTGGTTTCCATTTGTTTTCGACGACCTTTCCTTTGGTGCAACCCACTTCTCCTATAAAACTGTACAATCACAAATTTTCAGGACTATCTGTAT
Source organism: Thereuonema tuberculata (assembly GCA_023159025.1). Classification (NCBI taxonomy): domain Eukaryota; kingdom Metazoa; phylum Arthropoda; class Chilopoda; order Scutigeromorpha; family Scutigeridae; genus Thereuonema; species Thereuonema tuberculata. The sequence goes on from JAFIDM010000003.1 coordinate 65,340,488, forward strand.
GGGGTTAGGAATACATATGGGACTAGGAAAAATTATTTTATATTTTTTAGTCCGTTTTAAAAACGTGGTATATTAAAAAAAAAAAAATTGTAATTAATTATTTTTTGCTTTTTAGTCTTGTGTGTACGATATTTTTCAATCGATTTTAAACAGTTTGATGAGATGAGGTAAATACGATATCAGTTAGTTGTTAAAAAAAAAAAAAAAAAAAAAAATTTCATCGAAAAGGTAAATGAACTCTCTTCGCATTTTCGTAAATAGTGGAATATTCATTTTCACGATAAACCTACTAGCTTGAACTGATATTATCAGTTATTAAATATTAAATATTCTACTAATTATTACTTAACCATCAAAATTAAAAAACCCTGGACGACGCCATTTCTTTCTACCAGCAAAAATGTTTGTAATGTCTGAACCTCGTGGCTTCGTGGTTAAACGCTTGACTGATATTATAAATTATTAAATATTAAATATTCTGCTAATTATTACACAGAAGCTCGGTTATAATGCGATCTTTCGGATCCAAGATCTCGAAGATCGCGATGTAACCGCGATACAACCGAACTTTTATTACTTCGCGACGTCAAATGTTGTATATCGCACCCTATTATCATCCACACGATCCCAAATCGATTTAAAATGGTCAATTCGCGATTACTTACATCATTCAGAGCTATGTGAGAGAATTTTATATTTATAAATACATAATTCATTACCTTTTCAACACTTTGATGGGTTATATTAGCCAAAATCGATTTGGCGCCGCCATCTTGGCATCTTGTACAAACGACGAGTCACGTGGATCGAAACTAGGTATTTATACGCCTATTATATTACATGGGTCTCTTTACTGGTTGTCATTGGCAGAAAAATGATATTCATTTTGGTTAAATGAAAAAGTCCGCGATTCTGGTATTTTTTAAAAAATATATTGTATTTGACGCATTTTGGTGACATTAGGGTGGGTATAGAGTCTCAATTACTGTAACTAATAAGAAACAAGCATATTAATTTACACCTTTGATTTGATTTTAGGCGAAAAAATGGTAAATTTTGCAATTTTACAATTATACATCTTTTGCAAAATAGAATGGGGTCCAAGACCAAATCGCGTTAAATCAGTGCCACCTAGAGTGGTGTCTCTAGGTGGCACTGGTTAAATCCGAATTAGCGATATAAACAACCGCGTTATAACCGAGCTTCAGTGTAAAACAAAAAAATCCTGGACGTCGCCATTTCTTTCTACCAGCAAAAATGTTTATAATCTCTGAACCTCGCGGCCTCGAACAAATTGTCGCCATCGCCATTTGTTGAAGAAGTTGTTGACGCGTAGACATCTACCGGCAAAAATGTTCACTATACTATTTTTTTTTAAAGTAACGGCGCTTACGGAACATTATTACTGTAGATTTATGAGGAAACTGTTTTTAAAAATATCACTTAAGTGGACAAGGGAGATAAAGGGTTAATATTGAATTATCATCCAGTTCTGAGCTACGTTTAAAGTTTCAAGTCTATTACTCATCGGGAAGCTAGTTTAAAATAAATTACAAAATTTGTACCGAAGAAACAAACAAACAGACAGACAAGAAAGCGAGTTAATAAAAACGTGTTTAAAATAAAATTGAAGCAGGCTTAAGGAAGAATTGTAAAATATATCTTATTATGACGTAGAATATCACAGAAACTAAAAGAATGAAATACTGTATGTACAACTATTGGAAAAATTCTTAAAATAATGCAGAACCATTAACATCATTAACATCACAAGCAAGTGGTTTCCAAATTTTGGGATGTTTTAGAAACTAGCTCTCCCCTATCAAGACTTTATATTAAAAAAGAAAAGAAATATCTTCTATTTGCTATTATTTTATTTTTGTATTTAATTTTCGACTTCAATTGGAACCTGAGAAAGACGAAAATTGTGATTTAGTGCTACATTAATGCAAATATCGTTGCTTGTCCCGATTTCTTTTAGTGCTACACCTAGCGCTACCTATTTATGACATGACCTTAATATACGTGCCAAATGCCATTGACAATACTAAAGATATAATATCTTCTTCATATACCAAACCTAAAACATCTTATAACTTATTGGAAAAAAAAGGTGTTTTGGAGTATTTTTTCCAATAAATTATAAAAATACTAAAGATAATTGACAATACATTATTGTAAACTTGTTATTGCCTTGTAAGCAAAATAAGGAGATGCCCGATTTCCCCCCCCCCCCTTTGTGCTGACGTAAGATTTGCCAAATCATTAACAGTAAATACCACTGAATAATAAATAAAAACAGTCAAAATTACATCAAAGTTTTGACAGTTTATTAATTCTTAGTTTGATAGCTGTAAATTATCTCACAAATAAAATAATATATTAGGAATATATCATATTCACCCCTGAATTGAAATGTAACAAATTAAATATAAAAGTAAACATGAAATACTGATGAAAAAGCCTAGAATTATTTTAATCTGTCGACCAAGATCCTTAATCCACGCTTCAAAATCATTAATCTCCACTGGGTTGATCTTGAACTGTGGCTGGCTTCTCCCACATCTTCATCGCCATTTTCAAAATCAAGTATATTCAGGGGCTGATTGGGACACCGGACAAAATCCCGGTGGACCGGCGCTCGCCATAAAAATAACCTACATTAATGGGCGGATTTTAGGTGTTTGCACGAACCGTTTTGAGCTCCCAATTCACCGCTAGCGTATCTTATTTTTACATGATTATAGTATTTTTAGCTCTCTTGTTTTAATGATAATAAAATCGTCTCTCTCGCGTGCATGTTTGTCTCTCTTACGAAAGCATTGCTCTCATCCCCTCCTCCCCCTTATCAACAAAAATAAGCAACGCTTGAAACCCCCGCCCCCACTTGAATCCTTACGTAATACTTGAACCGCCCATTGCTTACATTACAAGAAGATGAAAATAATTTCGAAACGAGATAGAAATAATAATAATAATAATAATATAGTTAGGAAATTTATGGACACAAGCACACATCCCTAACTTTTCTTCCATACTTTTTTTTTTTACACTTGGCAATAAGTGCTTTGGTTCTTGACCAACCACATTGTCTAGCTGGGGAAACCCATGGTTTGAAGCTTTTTCGATATAATAAAAATAAAAGGAAATGTTCATTTAAAATGTGTGTGTGTGTTTATTTTGTTCTTGTTGTTTTTGACAATTCCCTTTTTTCCAAGATGAAATGTAGAACCCCCCCCACTCTCCCCTTTGCCTACCCAAAAGTTTTTCACTCCTTCCCAATTTGCATAGCAGTACTCTTAAACAACTCGAGCACATTGCAAGGAACGTTTTTAAACCGATTCTCGTCTTTTAACTCTGAGACACTAACTACTGTGCCGAATTTCATTAAAATGTTTGATTAAATAATAATTTAATTCTAAGATGATAATAATACTAATAATAATAATAATAACAACTTATTACCTTCGGAATGTATTCAGAAGCACTTAGATTGGCCAAAGAAACAACCAAAGCTATCACGAGAAGATTCATCGTCAGTCTTAGAACAACTCCAAAACAGCACCTTAAGAATTGGAATGATGATATCTGAAGTATTTAATAGTTTGGGAATTGAACATAAGGTGTCAGATAATACAGTGATTAACTGAGCTATTAACATTGTAATGCAGAGAGATAACTGTTATTTATCGAAGATCAATTACTTTTATTCATATGCAACATTTTTAGAGATGGGATAACCAGTGAGGGATTTAGACATCTTGCGGCCCTGGACAAAAGAACAAGTTCTCCCCCTCTACACTGCTCCCCCGCATATCCTCTCCGGACTCTCCCCATCCCCTCCTCATCCTTCATGTAAACAATTACTAATCAACAATCCATTCTTTATACTGCATTTCATATTAAGATACATCTTGTGTTTTAAATAAAAGACGTGCAAACTCAGTACTATAAATAATTGTTCATTAATACAGTAGCACCTCGATTATCCGTCATCTACGGGACCTGAGGATGGTCGGAACGCTAAAAAGGTCGGATAATCAGGGAAGAATGAATTAAGCCATTTACAGGTAGACAAGCGATGTATTTAAGTAAAAAATACTCTACTGTAACTTAAGGACCATACAGTGTACGTTACAAAAGCCAAATACATAAAGAATAAAAATAATACGCTTGTCTAGACATGGTGGGATGACGCGGGGAGTCGGTTGAGAGGTGCCACTGTAAATATAAGTACAGTAGAACCTCATTATAACGGACTAATTGGGGCTGAAGGTTGTCCGTTTTAATGAAAGTCCGGTTTATAACAAATAATTCTATATCGGTGTAATGCATCAGGGTGTACATCAATGAAAGGACAATAGTTAGCTATAAAAAGTACTTAACGACATGACTCAAAGGTTACTGAATAAAAACTGATGAGTGTGTGCGGCAATTTGTGGAATTTCAGACAATAACGAAATTAAATGATCGATAGATTGAGAAAGCAAACGAAGGAACAACGCTACAAAGTTGCGAATCCTTCCTTGTAGCGTTGTGCCTTCGTTTGCTTACTCAATTCTTTGAATCATCGGGCACGTTAAAATTTTTTTTTCATTAAATGATCGATGTTTAATCGCTATCTTTTAATGTAAAACTCGTCAGATAAACATATGCATCCTTTATTATTATTATATTTTTTTAAAAAACTGTCTGTTATAAGCGATTTCCGTTATAATGAGGTTCTACTGTATGTAATTTCTGATAACAAAATCGTATTATATATTCCAAGTAAATTTCTCTCCAAAAAGAAGGACTAAATATTTTTGTTGAGATAAAATTCAAGTTTATTGCCAGTGAAATTATTGATATTGTAATAATAGTATTCAGTTCACAACAATTGTGATTGTTTGGTCCTGAAGGAGGAGTGAGACATCATACTGTATAGGTCCTTTTTTTTTTGAGGGATTTCCTCACTCCGGGATGAACGTGAGGAAATCCCTCAAAAAAAAAAGGACCTATACAATTGTGATTGTTTTTGTCCTCATTTTTGTTTTTGTTTTTTACTTTTGATAATCATAATTTTTGTTTTGTTACAGTTGATATTCATTTTGTTATTATTTGCCCGCTCACAAGTAAAGGGCACGATAGCGTCACCGGAGTTGCCGGTTCAGACCATGTGCATTCGAAAGATCTTCCATAACTAAATCAACCAGCAAAATTTTAGCGGCAGACAGCCAGGGGTGTAGGAGCTATGAGGGGTCAAAGCTAACATGGTGTTTTAATTTTACTTATCGAAATATTGTCAATTGAAAACTGCAATCTTTGATTATTTATCGTATTTATAATATCCTGCAAATTTGATAGAAGGATAGCCATTGAATGTGGTGAATGTGGGTGGCAGGGAACACCGCGACCGTTGATCTATTGTGCTACCCCACGGAAATCAGACAGAGAGAAAGACTGAGAAAGTATGGTGGGAGAAGTGCACGGGAAATGGGAGAACCCAGAGAAAACCTGCCCAGTGCGGATCGTCCACCATCATGAAACCCACATGAGAATCCCGGTAACTCAGAGGTGAGAGGTAGCCATTGAATTAGTTAAAGGATTGTTTTCGTAATTTAATTTGTTGTATCCCAAAATTGTTTACCGGTTCATTTTTATTGTTCTAATTGCTTGCTTCTTTTAAAGAATTGGTGTATTCTTTTTAACATATAAAATTATATTTATTTTCAAAAGGTTAATAGAAGCACATTAAAATATATAATTGGCAAGATCTGTTATCTATCAATTCCGAAGACTAAGCCAAGCTATCAAAGAAGAGCTATCAGTTATTCGTCACGTCGCCTCAACTCTGGAAGGAAATTCCTATTAATATTCGTAAATCAATTAAAAAAACCCAACACCTTTATGTTTCAATTTAACTAAAGAGATATTAACATTCTATTGTAGCTAGGTTGAAATTGCCATCGGAATTCTATTGTCAATTCTTTTTCCTTCCTTTTTCATCTCCTCTTCCGTTTAGTATCCGATTAGACATTTATTCCTACTTTCTTCTTGTTCCTTTTCCTTGTCCTTAATACATAAAATGTGAATTCCTCGATCAAGTAACAACGTAACTATTTGTTGAAAGTTCCGTATTTCTTTCCTTTTGTTTGTTGTTTTCTTCCTTTTATATCTTCCTTTGTCTAAACAGATGTCGCTTCTTGTTTTCTCGATGGTATCTACATTGGATCGTCAAAGTTCCAATTGTTTTTAAATGGTTCTTTCGATTGTAAAATATTGGTGGCAATAAATTTAAATTGAAAGAAAATAATAATAATAAGTAAATAATCTTACAGATTTTATCCATCGACAATTTTTTTGTTGGCTTTTGTTCTAGCTTTTTTGTTTGGTTGAAGTTTGTTGTATTCAATTAATTCTAATTTCGTTCTTTATTTTTTTCTTATTTTAAAAGTTCAGAGATAATCCTAGAAATATCTAAGGAATTTACGAAAGTTTGGGAAGCAACAGATGTTAACAAGATAATAATACGATTACTCACAATTCATCATTTAGATAAAAATAGTTGATTCGAACATCGAGATTATTTAAATTCATGGATAATAATTGTTCTTAAGATCTTACTGAGAAAAATGCTTCTAGGTTAATTAAAAGGAACACGTCCTAATGAGGTTTCAGGAGTAAAAAAAAATAAGTTGCGTTTAATAATAACATCGCACTCAGTTTCATTTCATCCCAGTGAGAACTACACCTACTGTCAGAAGCTTCTTAAGTTTCGTTGGTAGATCAGGGGTCCAATTATATAACTAACACTTCCTTTCTTTACTGATAGTTATTTCTGCATTTGTCGAAAATACATAAGGTTTTTTTTTTTTTTTTTTTTTTTTTTTTATGGTAGGGAGGTTATAAATATTTTGCTTCTAATTTCTTTTATAGCGAAAACGATTAGAACAAAAAAGTTTTCAAATGGAAAGTTTTAACTCAAAGTAATTGTGTTTACTCGTCACTGATTGTAATTCAGAAACTATTTATCCTTGGGAGCTCAACTTTTAAGAACAAATCTGTCAATCATTACATCTAATCATAATGTTCCTTTTTAAAACTATACTGTCAAGGATACACAGGCCATTTTTTTCAATGAATACTTTCAAACGTATGTTATTTTTTATCAATTACTAAGATAAAATTGTTGCCAAAAACTGCAGTTTCTTCTAATGTATTTGGACCTTTATTTCTGTTTACTAATAATTTTTTTCTCGTTCTATTCTAGTGTTGACTTGGACAATGCCAATATTTTGTTTAGAAAGTTTTGATGCAGGTTGGTGCTCGTAGCCCCAACGGCTGAACCAGAGACCGACTCTCCCACCACTCCTGGACGAACCCTTCAGCGGAGCAGCTCACAGCTGGAACCGTCCACTGGCCCCTTCATTGCTGCCGTCCAATCTGTCCACAAGATTCTTTCGTAAGCGAGAGTAGCAAAGCGAGGAGATGCGGAGCAGGACACGGTGGTTCCGCCGGTGGGAGAGGAACGCTACTAAGAACATGGAGGACGCCATCGATGCAGCTAATCGGGTGACGTCGCGCATCGCATGCGGCCCTTGAATGTCACCAAAACCGGGTTCCAGATGGTATCTGCCATGGACATCCGCAAGGAATATCTATTGGTATCCGGTGACCCAGCGGTCCAGCAGAGAGTGAGCTCTCCGGATGCTACCGCTGCCATTATTAGCGCCTCCTTGGCCCTCAAGGTTACAATGACGGTGACATCCTCTTCCAAGCCAATCGCCCTCAACATGGACGATAGGGACATCCCTTTCATCGAGGACTTAAGGCCCGACCAGGAATTGGAGGTTTCTACCCGTTGCCGAGCCTTGCCGTACTCGGACCGCCGACACCGGTCGAGCCCTTTTCTTCCCCAGAAGTCCGACGAGGAGCCGACGGGGTTTCCTGCTACTCCGGCTAGTGAATGAGATTCCAAAGCAAAGAACAAGATGGCGACAGATGAAGAACATTTAACATGACCTGTTCGATTACTAACTCTGCCATTTCAGTTTGGTTGTCACTCTGCTGATATCCATTTGTTTCATTCAGTAGTGAATGACTGTTTCAATTATTTCCAATCTTGCTTTATTATTTATTTCCAAACTACATAGATCTTAGATATGGTTTTCATAAAAGATCTTCTGTTCAACTCTCAACAAAAGGGATTGGAAGTGTTTTGTTCACATCTCTCAGAATAATGTAGACACTTCCCGTAGCTCAGTGGTGAACATTTGAAGTTGAAGATTGAAATCCAGACCAGGAAAGTAAGATTATTGCTTTCTCAGCCAAACGAATCGGATTCAGATGCAAGAAACAATCACACCTTGAAATACCCACATTAACACCAACGCATATGATAAAAAGTTTATACAATATAAAAAAGCCCGATCGGTTTACACAGCGAAATTATTAACCGTCTGTGTTAATGGCAGACTTAACTGAAATGGGTTAATGGCAGAGTTAACTGA
>JAFIDM010000003.1:65348989-65444270 GCA_023159025.1 Thereuonema tuberculata
GAGTTAACTGAAATGGGTTAATGGTAGACTTAATTGAAATGGGTTAATGGTTGAGTTAACTGAAATGGGTTAATGGTAGACTTAATTGAAATGGGCCGCTAAACAGCTCATCTGATTTACGTCGACAATGTGTTGGCTTTCCACCCCGTGTATATATGTTAAATAATCTGTATTTCTACTAAAGCGATCGTTCATTCCTGTTTACAACACCAGATGTCGCACACAAAGACTGTCCCGCAGTGATGATGACGTCATGAAGTTGAAGCGGATCTAACCTCTCATTGGACAATTTTAATAAGACTCTTGCTGTTTTATTTAAAAATCTCTCTTTTTGAATTACAGTATATATTCCCAGCGTGATGATGGATCCTCTTGGATTCGAAATCGATCCTGTATTTTAAGTTTTATATTAGTAAAGTTAGTTAAACAGATGCATGAGCTTTGTTTTAATACAATGCACAATATGAACAGTGCATGTAAAATTATTTCAACGTGTTTATTGTTTGAAAAATATGGGCTACACAAAATTCATTACCTAGAATATTTCATTGGAATTATTCAAATAGTGAAATTTATAATAGCTTCGCGCTGATCATCAAAAATTTTAACCAGTTTCATTAAAATGAAATAATTGGGTAACATCGAATTCTTAGGTTTAAAATGCGGATCCTGAAGGAGGGTCCATGAAAGACATTCGTATCTGAACGGAAAATGACAGAAAACTGACTTTTTAGACAAAGGAGATGGAAGGATAGTCGAATGTGTCTATCTGAAGTCAATTTAAAGTAGTAGACTAATCAGATGATTGCTTCCCTCAACTGCGGAAAGATACTTAAACTTAATGGCATTACACCAAACGGTCTCATAAAGACCTTTCATTTAGGGCTTCCTGGAACCTTAAAGATGCTACTGGTGGCTTCTGACTTTCTTTTTAGCGAGAAATTGCTAATTACTGGCTATTTAATACGCAAAGAAGGGAAACGTCAAGGCTTATGCTAATATCTGTTACAGGTTAATACCATCAAGAACATTTACTTTTCATCAAGATAAAAACAATACAGCACTATTCATCCGTACACATCTCATACAACCATTGCACATCTTCACTTAATATAACAAAAGCTATTCAAAATGAAGAAATGAAAGTATTTACTGGTGGTTTCTATAGTCATTAACTTAAAAATAAACAGATGAATGTAGTTAGACGATTTGGAATCTGTATTAATCGATTTGTTATCAGTATTTAAAGTAACTAGATGCAACCCGTGAAATATTCATGGAAGTAAAACAAAATCCACATTTTTAAAATATTGTGAAATTTTTCAAAAACACAAGATTGAAAAAGATGTTCTAAGCTCATTTTTTAAAAAGGAATAAAATGTGTAAACCCTGCTGCATTCGATCTATTTGCTTTTTTCCTTGCTGAGAAATTCAAATTATCTTTTTTCTTTTTTATCGCCTGGCATGGGATTCGAACCGAGGACCTCCGTCCTCGCAGTGAGGAACTCTAACCACTGAACTATTACTAGTCTTTAAAATATTCTCTCTCCGACTGTCTCCGCTCTCTCCACTGTGATGACAAACAAACATCCGTACGTTTTTTTGCCTATTAATAGCATGATAAAGAAAATTATAGATCTACAGTTTAAAGTATTATTTGTAAAATTTATTAAACTTGATTATATTCCATTGTAATTACGAATAAGCTTGTAAAATTTTTTCCAATGAATTAATTTATTAGCATCATAGTTCATTTTTAATGTAAACTAAACCTTTTTACATTTAATGTTTGTAAAACAATACTGTCACTTAAAGTTATTTTGTATTTTAAATTCTGAAATCTGTAATTTATTCAAATTGTATAATTTAAGATTAAGATTGAGTCTTAATTTTAGGATTGTATAATTAAGATTGTATAATATTAAATTCAGAAAAGCAATTGTATTAGATATTAAAGTTATAATATTCTATACTTGAAATCTGAAATGTAAGTAAAAATTTCAACAAACTTAAGTGTCTCTAATATCTTAATCGTCTTTTGGGTACATCTCAATAGAGCTACTGTTTCTATATCGAATTGAACCAAGGACATTTCGAATCTGCTGGGAATACTTACGCTTGGTGAGGATGTAAGAATGGCAATCTCAAAGAGTTTCACTGTCTTAGAATAAATTATGCACAAGAAAACAGTTTCTGGCAAAGATACTGTACCCTCCCTCCCTCCCTCATTCAAGAACAATTGAAATTTGACACAAATTTACATAGACAGTTTTTATTTCAAGCTTCGAAATTTTAAAGCAATCTCATACAATTCAGATTTAAAAAAAAGTATATTGAAGTACGTAAATACAAATGTAGATGTTGCGTTCAACAATGAAACTGAGGTAACAATAACATATAGGAAACTATAACTGATTAAGCACAGAAGAAAAATAAAAAGAAATAGCAACCCGAGGCATCAAACATATCTTTAATGTACGTCTTGCGGTAAAATCAGATTTACGGTTCTTTACTTCAACCTAAAATTACCAAAGACATAGAAAAAAATTGCAATTAAAGAAGAGATTTGTGCTTCGATTTCAGTCTAATTTTGGTAAGTAATCCTAAGAAAGTTTCACTTTATTCTGCTTATTTTTTTAAGCAGAATTAAACGAATGAAATCCTTAATTTTTCTTCTTGAATTTCCTTAATTTCTTAAGGCATTTTTAAGACTGCTTAAAATCTTCAGCCGGTTTTATAGGTTTTGTTTTCCGACATTTGGAAATCAAATTTAGAGTTCATGAATTATTTCTTTGATTACATGAATACAGAACCAATACTTCCACCAATTCCTGTAAAAACCTTCCAATATCTCCAAGAGATCTATTAATTTTTTTCACTTTCGAAGAATAATATTTTTGATTATTTTTTTCTTCCTTCCTGTTTTTTTTAAAAAACTTTTTTTTTTTTTTTTTTTTTTTTTTATTTTTTTTATTGACGCGAGTTGACTAATAGAGCATTTAATCCTCAGAAATTTTTGTGAACCCAATTAATCTTTTTCGTCAAAATTTTTCATTCTCGTTACAGCGTATACAACCAATACAACCCTCTTAAAAAAACAAACAAACAAAAAAAAACAAAAAAAAAAACAAATGCTTTTACATATTTTGCAGCATTTTTCTGAATAACAAGAAAAGATTCATCTGATTTAAGTTAAGCCTATTTAATAATTGTACGAAATCTGATCTCTTCAACTCTTTCCTACTCCTACATTAGATCCACTAAAGCAACAAAGCCTTTGTCTGTTGATTTTCACAGAATAGTTGACAGAATCCATAATAAACGAGTAAGAAACATAAATAAAAATTAATGTAAAATGAATTTATAATTATTGTAACAAAATACATCAACTACTTATAAGTAATAAATCTCAAGAGACCAATTCCTAAGAAATGAAAAAGAACCACTCCATCGTTTTAGATTTGATAGCCTCTTAATCTTAAAGAATAATAAAAGACTTAAAACAAAACTAAATATAAACATATATATTGTGAATATTTAGAGGCTAAAATAGTAAAATAATTCAAACAATACAAACAACATTTAAAGCATGAAATAAAAAAAAATGTGAAAACTATCAGTGAAAAACCCTAAGTCCGTTGTTTAACAATCAGCAGCCAAATACGTCGTATGAAAAACAAAGCTTCAAGAACTTGAGGATTGTTGATTGGTCAAGCACTTGTAAGGATGGAGTGAGCGATAAACAAGTGAAGTACAATCCATCATTCGATTCTTTCTACGAAAGGTGAATATAAATGATGATCGGAGAAAATAGAAGTAGGCTGCAAATAGATTTACTCCACTTGCGAGTAAAAGTCAACAAAAGGCGGAAGAATTCTCCAAAGTGGATATGACGGAAGATCCGACGAGAAAGTTCTTCAAAAGGTAAAAGTAAGCAAATGCTGATTTTCCGAACTGGTTCAAGTGATTAAATGCAAACAAAAGTATAAATACTCAAGTACGAGGAAAGAGTTAGTTATTAAATATCAAAAGAACTAAATGTTTTCAATCTATAGCAAGTGAACCTAATCAGCTTTAGAACGGAGTTTACTTCAATGTCAGAAGATTTGATCAAGTTCTGGAAAGAAAATTCATCAACTGTTTTTTCCTAATTCTAAATAAATGAACAAAGTTAAACTAATTGGTCAGAGACTTGAATGATCTATTTTCAGGTTTAGGCTCAGCTATTCCAAATTTGAAATCACGTGTGGAAATCGTTCTGTTGATGATTTCATGGCAATTCAATCATTTTCGTTAGGAAACGATAGTGTTACGATAATGTTATGAAAGTGTTTCAGTTCCTGTTTTTTCTATCATGTAAATAGGCTAAAAAGGAAAGCTACATTATCACTGCAGTTAGAAGAAAGGTCTGTTTATCTTTAAATGAAGCTGTATCATTTAACAATAATTACAGATTTAATAATGTTTCCGTATAAAAAAAAAGTATTGACAAAATGTAAAGAAAAAGTAGCCCATAAAAAATAAATACCCTACAGTAATTGTTTATTAGAGAAAATAAGTCGAATCTTTGTTTAAAACAAATTCAGTAATTTAAAGAATATTATATAATAGGGTAAGGGAACCAGTTGTGGATCAGGAACCAATTGCGGATCAACTCATTTACCGTCTTAATTACTACACTTATCAACAGATGGCTCAGATATATAGAATCCCGATCCCTTCATGAGCTTCGTTTTGGTATTACAGTTTGTTTGGAGTTTCAAGTGGAGCCATCCTGTGAATTTGTTAAATAATTTGTCAGAATTTCAAAAGAAAATTAAGGCATGTTAGCCTCAAAGTTATTTGTAGCTATTATAGAATGGATATACGTCCGAATTAATATATGTATGGTAGTATAAGATTTAATATAACCGGGAAAAAATAAAACATAGTTTTTTCTGCCTTTGACCATGTTTGCGGGAAATTCTGCAGCCTTTTGTTTTGGCCGAAATTCAGCGGTTCGTGGGGTCCAATTGTGGATCAAACGTCACATTACAAATGAAGACTGTGAAAATGCAGTAAATATTTTTTTATCGAACTAAGGTAATACAATGTCAATTATAAGAGCTTAATAAAGGAATAAATGCAAAACTGAAAATTATTTAGCTATTTCCCATAGTGAAAACCAAGTTTATGCTTAGGCCGATCCACAACTGGTGCCTTTACCCTATATCTTTTCATGATATTTTCTCTCTCTTATTTCACTACTAATTATTCATCGTAACCATTATAAAGTTTTTTCAACTTCCTAACATCCTTTTCAGATAAATGCTCCCGTTGTCCTATTTCTACATCTTCAATCCGAGGTTTTATAACTTCTTCACTTTCTTCTCTAGCATAAGCATTTCTCCCATAATGCATAATGGAGTCGAAGTCATAGTCTTCACCCAGACTATCGCTGTTCATAACTGGTTCAAAATTTCTTTCCTTACCTGCAAAAGAAATGAGATGTACATTTAAAGTCAAGTATGAACAGTGAAACGAATTTCAGAATTATATTTGGAATGTTATTGAAAATATCATCAGTATTAATGAATAATTGTTTACCTAATATGCCTAATTTAACCAGATCTGAGTTTATCTTTGATTTGTCTTAGGTTGTGTTTGCATTTATAGTTGTAGCAATAAAAAGAAAAAGATATTTATTTAAGAGCCTAATTGACTTGTTCTGCATTTCAGTTCATGAAAATCAGTTGTGCTCTAATTAAAAATATAAATTACAGAAATCGAAACTGAAAAAAACAGATTAATTATTTATCGGTTTCGCTGTTTGTTCCATGAATTTTCTTTCTGCTGAATTCTACGGAAACTTATGAGGAATTACTCAAGGATTCCAATGACTTCAGAAATTATTAATAAAAAAAGAATTCAGTTGTCATTAGCTTTGTTAATTACCGTATTTTACGGACTATAAGACGCACTTTTTTCTTCGAAAAATTACCTGCAAAATTCAGATGCGTCTTATACTCGAAATTAATATAAAAATGTCCAGTGTTTGATTTAAAATTCCCGCCAGTCTTAAAAATGGCTGTATACGATGCCGCGGGAAACCTATCTATGGTTGCGTCTATGAAATGAAACCACTGTTGTGGTTAAAACAGACGAAGAGGAAGAAGAAGAAGAAGAAAGTTCAGATGACGATTTCTCAGGGATTTTAAAGGTCAGTTCAATTTTATAAACCAAGAATTTTTTTTTTAATCTGGCTTTGCAATCAAATGGTAAAAATGTTATTTTTTTTAAAAAATTGCTTAAAAATTAAGGTGCGTCTTATAGTCCGTAAAATACGGTAATTAATCTAGATTCCGGGAAGACATTACAATGAACCCTGATCAATTCCACCCCTCATTGAAAGGAATCAATAGTAAAGTCTTTTCTTCTTCATTAGAATTCTTATTTGTATAGATAACCTACCCGGATCCCAATCACGAGCGTTTGTAGAATTAGACCAGAGTCACCAACCTTTGTGCGATAGTCAACACAGGAGACATACATTTTTATTATTATTATGATAACTCTAGCCTTCACTTACTGTATCCTTCCATACATCTGTAGACATTCTTCTTATAAATGATTCCACGGTGCTATTGCTTATTTGTTTTCTTATTTTTTTTAATTCTAAATAAAGGATTTCTTCTATCATTCATTTAATAAAAAGAGCGATCAAATTTAAAAAACGCCGATCAAATTTTCAATTGGGCAGTTGTTTTTTTATTCAAAAGAATAATTATTTCCAGGTGTTTTATTTCCTAAGGGTGTTTTATCTGCTTTCCAGCACTCCATTCTTATCATTTTGAATTCATAATACTTGAAAATAATTCTAAGTATTCTGTTATCTCATCAAGAGCAGTGCTGACAAACTCCCACAACATTACCATTAGTCGAGTTGCAACAACCAAAGAAATATAAAATACTTAACATCTACATAAAAATATAAAACTTCAAAGTTGCATTGCGGTAAATCCATACATTGCAGTCTAATAATAATAAAAAAAACTTAATGCAAAGTAAAATAAAGGACATAAAGCTTTTTTAATTATTGTTAGAAAGCTTTTGTTAGAAATAGGAAATTTTGTAACCTTCAAGAATATTCTCTTCAATTATGTCTATATATTGATCTCTGTCACTTCGACAGTGTTCATGGAAAAAGCCAAGCACGTGCATCAGTTCATGCATAATGATGCCTTTCTCCATACCATCAGTCTTTGATAGAATCAACGATTGTTTACCGGCACCTTCTTCATAACCAATGAAAGAACATCTACAAAAGAAAAGAAAAATGAAACAGCTAAAGCCTCTTAAAACTAATAGAAAGTTAAAAAAGACTGTTGATAGATTAGCATTTATGTATTACCATTTCTTATCCTTATTAAATAATAAAGAAAAAAATTCAGATGATTTCATTTCACAGCACACTAAATGGTGTGAGTGAAATGAAAAACAAAAAATGTTACTATACTTACGCTTCGGGACCATCGCGGATGTAAATAAAATCTTCTTGGTCTGTTTTTTCTATAAACTTAACACAGGGGGCGTTTTCTTCTATTTCTCTCATTGCCGCTTTGATATCATCATCATAGCCACCATCTTCTAAAATTAAGAGAAAAAATGGAATTAAATGAATATGTTAATAATAATAATAATAATAATAGTGGAGGCAGGACCGAGTACGAGTTATACCCATCATCCTGTCCGCTACTGGTCTGGTGCCTCATACATTGCATCACAGCCTCAGCACAATAGGACTTCATAAAAACATTTATGCACAACTCCAGAAGGCTGTGGTACTCAACACAACACGCATAGTTCGGAAATTTATGGACACAAGCACACATCCCTAACTATTCTTCCAACCTTTTTTTTTTTTTTTTTATACACTTGGCAGTATGTGCTTTGGTCCTTGACCCGCCTAAGATCAACAAACAGACCAATCTCATTGATATTGCAGTGCTTATCAGCAAGAAGATGCAGAAAACTCACACAGACAAGATCAATAAATGCAAGGATCTAGCACACGGCTCCAGAAGCAGTGAAGGCAAACCGAGTACGTGTTATACCCATCGTTCTGTCTGCCATTAGTCTGGTCCCTCACACATTACACCACAGTCTCAGCACACTAGGACAACACAAAAACAATTACGCACAACTCCAGAAGGCTGTGGTACTCAGCATGCCGAGTTAAAAAATTATTTTTATTTTTATTATTATTATTATTATTATTATTATTATTATTATATCGTAAAAGATTCAAACCATGGATTTCCCCAGCAAACACAATATGGCGGGTCAAGGATCAAAGCACATATTGCCAAGTGTTAAAAAAAAAAAAAAAACAATTGTGGAAGATTGGTTAGGGATGTGTGGTTGCATCCATAAATTTCCTAACTATGCGTGTTTTGTTGAGTACCACAGCCTTCTGGAGTTGTGCATCAGTGTTTTTATGAAGTCCTGGTGTGCTGCGACTATGGGGCAATGTGTGAGGCACCAGACCAGTGGCGGACAGGACGATGGGTACAAAACGCACTCGGTCCTGCCTCCACTGCTTCTGGAGCTCGTGTGCTAGATCGGTGTATTTACTGATCTTGTCTGTGTGAGTTTTCTGCATGTTCTTACTGACAGGCACTGCAATATCAATGAGGTAGGTCTGTTTGTTGACCTTCTCAACAAGTGTGATGTCAGGTCTGTTGTGATGTTGGTTTTGTCTGTGTAAATGGGGTGATCCCAGTACAGCTTATGTGAGAGTGACTCTAGTAGGCTTTGTGGTGTGTACTTGTAGTATGGGACCGTGTTCTTAATAAGTGAGTGTTTGTATGCTAGCTGTTGATGAACGATCAACGCTACCTGATTGTGTCAGTGGAGGTAGTCTGTTTGGGAGAGTAGAGGACAGCCTGTGGTCGATCGTCACATGTGTAGTGTGGCATTTCCTGCATCTGTCGTCATGTGTGTTTGCGTCGTGTAAAATGTGTTTCTTGTAGTTGAGTGTGGGGATGACTTGGTCCTGTATCGTGAACCCTTCGGTCTCCCCAAACAGCTAACCACTCGTCAGCCATCTGTCCGACACTTGCATGTCGACATGAGGCTGGCTGAGTTCTTCTTCTTCTTCTTCTTATTATTATTATTATTATCTCTTTAATAGTAATGGGAAAATACAGTAATCATGAAAGATAACTTACAAATTAATTTTATTTTATTCTTAAAATAATTTTAATTTCTCAAAAAATGATGTAGGCTAGAAAACACCTAGGGACAGTTGCGATACATTGTCCCTCGACTGTCGCTATACAATGTCGCTCGTCCACACCTAGGAGCCAGTTGCACTACAGAAATCAGAACGCGATGTCCCAACAGGTTGCTCTCTGTGCGTTTAATTTGTGCCTAAATAATTTAATGTTGTTAAAAAGGAAAAATCGAATCTCCAATTCCACAACCAAAAAAAATAAATAATCTAATACGGCGGTGCTCCTCGGCTGGCTGGGGCCCCTAGGCCCGGGACTTCTAGGCCTAGGCGGAAATCCGGGCCTGCTTCTCCATGTCTTGAATTGCCATCTGGTATTTTTGGGCCAATGCTCCAGAGCTTCCCTCCTTTTATTTCTGTTTTTATAATCCACACTTATGAGATCCCAATGGGAGAGACTGAAAATCTTGATTTTTTTTTAATGTCGTTTCCATGGCGGCCAAGTAGAAACTGACTCAGAAGTCTCGGAACACGTACAGATTACGAAATGTCGCGCAACATTATATCATGTTCCCCGTTTCGATGGGAACATGAGATTTGGGATTTCTGTATCGCGACAGTCCCGGAACACGAGAAAAATGTCTAGGAACAGTCCTGAGACTTGTCTCGAGATACGTGTTCCGCGACTTTATCCCTTGGTGTGGGCTACATAATAATGTAGCCTTAAGATAGTACATTAATCACTCAAATTATCTACTTTCTTACTGTGACACAAATTTTGGGTCTTTTGAAAACATTTAGGCTAGGTTTTTCAAACAATATCAGATGTATCAGTTATCAGATGTTTATTGATGTTGTTCAAAACAGCTTAGAAAGCAAGGCATCGATCAACATCAAACTTCTGCTTTCAAGATTTACCTCTGGTTGAAATCTGGTTAGATTTTGAGCCCTGTTTTATGACCACTTATGTAAATAAGGGTCAAAACAGTCTCAGAAGAAAACAATTGATCAACATCAAACTTTATAATTAGTAAATAAACATCACAAAATCTTTATTAAAACTCCAAAATACTGCACCACAGACCAATATTTCGTCTTATTTTTCAAAGACTTCCTGAAGGTTTTTTGGTAACATAATAAACAAATAAATAAAATAAAAAATAAAGATCAAAAAGGAAAGAGAAATAACCTTCTGATTCTTTTTGATCTTTATTTTTTATTTTATTTATTTGTTTATTATGATACCAAAAAACCTTGAGGAAGTCTTTGAAAAATAAGACGAAATATTGGTCTGTGGTGTAGTATTTTGGAGCTTTAATACAGATTTGTGATATCTTATAGAAGATCTAAGATTTGGTTGTTTATAATTAGCCGTTTAGAGTTACCGCCAGCATTCATTAGATTGTGGTACTTGTAGCTCTTGTTATATGGGAACTCAAAATATGGGTCTTAAGAACAATTACTAATTATTAAATATATCTGTTATATATTTAATAATTAGTAATTGTTCTTAAGACCCATGTTGTAAGTTCCCATATAACAAGGGCTACAAGTACCACAATCTAATGAATGCTGGCGGTAACTCTAAACGCCTAATTATAAAGTTTGATGTTGATCAATTGTTTTCTTCTGAGAGTGTTTTAACCCTTATTTACATAAGTGGTCATAAAACAGGGCTCAAATCTAACTAGATTTAAACCACATTTTAACCAGAGGTAAAGCTTGACAGCAGAAGTTTGATGTTGATCGATGCCTTGCCTTCTAATATATTAAAAGTTTTGTTTAAAAAATTGATATTTGAAAAATTTTACCTAAAAGAAGCCATTAAACATAATAGGATATGAAGGTTCAAATAATTCAAAGAATAATGCTCTAAAAAAGCGCATTTAGTCATAGTGCTTAGCTCTGATTCTATTGCCTTGATCTGCATCTATTTTCAAGGACAGTTTACTTTCAGTTCCCTCCAGATGGTTAAGAAACAACGTGTTTGTGATTTCACTTAAAATTTTCTTAAAATTCCCTTCAAATCGATCTACAATACTTGGTGGATGATCCTTTTAATTTTGGCATTTTAATAAACCTGATCTTAATAAAATTGCTTTCATCTTCATTCAGGTTGCAAAAAACAACAACAAAAAGAATGAAATAAATTCCTGCAATGTGAAGATTCACAACATAGCCTTTCACGCCCCTTTTAAGACAAATAGGCTTCATTTAGAATCACTGATTATCAATTTGTTACTTTTTTACTTTAACACTCCAAACTCTGCCTTATAATAGAAGCCTTTATTTAGCCTTTATTATCTCTTCTTGAAACTACAACAAACTCAACTGAAAATAAAATTTAGAATATATGCTTTTTTTTAATTTTTAAGTCAAAGTCTCTGATTGTTTGGACAGGTGTAATGGTAGATATGACAACTCTCGAACGAAACATCCAATCGACCTTGGACTATCGACCTTGTTTGCTTCCTGGGGAGACACCTCTTGGTTTCGAACCAAATTAACTCCGTTTAATTATTTACTTAATTTATAACTTTTTTTAAAGTGAAAGACTGTATCTCAACTTAAATACTTCTACTTTTAGAGTGTCTATTTTCTTTGGCGTTATAATTATTAAATAAAATTAGTATTATTTCAATAAATTAACTTACATTTCTCGGATTTCAATCATTTTTGGATATCATTGAATTGTCCAATTTATTTTTATTGTGATTTATTATTTCTTTTATTAATTTTAGAGATACTGTATTGATTTCGAAAATCATTTCAATACTTTTTATTTCATTTTTAAATGAAAAAGAAAAGAAAACAGTAATAAATAAGCTATCACTTTATTTTGGAGATAATAAGAAATTATCTCTAACTTAAATTTCTAAAAATAAATTATGATGAGTAGACATTAGAATTTCCGATATAAAGAAATCATAATTTTCGGTTAGTTTTGCTGAGTAGCAATGGGAAATCACTTGGCGTTCTACGTAGCAGGGATAAATCTTACCCAGTAGCGTACCAAGGGGGGGGCGGGGGGGGCGGTCCGCCCCGGGCCCCCACCTTGGAGGGGGCCCCCATCCAGACAAGAGGACCTTTTTTTTTTTTTTTTTTGGTTGTAAAAGTCAGACTAGGGGGCCCCCATCCAGACAAGAGGACCTTTTTTTTTTTTTTTGGTTGCAAAAGTCAGACTAGGGGGCCCCCATCCAGACAAGAGGACCTTTTTTTTTGGTTGTGAAAGTCAGACTAGGGGGCCCCCATCCACAACTCCCGCCCCGGGCCCCCAAAGGCGTTGGTACGCCACTGATCTTACCCCAAGTTCAAACCGCTTTGTTTCCTTACTAACCACTAACTTACTGAACTGAACATATAGAAGACTTTGATTCTTCTGTATAATCCCTTGTATAAACATATACAGTCGAACCTCCATATATCGAAGTAGCGAATTGCCGGGGAAAAATTCGATATATAGAATTTTATCATAATTACTCCTAAAACATTAAAATTAAAGCTAATTTTCGTATACGAAACTCAATTTCTAATTTATATGCGAATCACGTTAAATTAAAGTTAGTACAGGTAATTAAAAAATGAATTAATAGGAAAGATTTATTGAGTACTACATATCTTATAAAAAAACGCAATAATCCAGACAGTGGTTACAATGATCACAGTTACATTTTTTTTTTAAAAAAACTTCGAATATCTTGCTGAACAGCCAGTTTTGCGGAAAGTTCATCAAAGAAATGTTCGCTTTTATTCAGTCCACTAAAAACTTCATCTGGAACATTTTCCGCGAATTGAAGTCCACGACGTATTGTTTCAAACGCTTCTCGCATTTCTTTTTTCGATGGCTTGGAAATGTTTTCAGATTCATTTACTTCCTCTGGTTTTTCGATTTCTTTTTCAGTTTCATGAAACGAACTCGGTATGTCTTCGTCTGTAGGATAATCAGCAACGGCATTCTAATTTTTTATAATAGTCGACACTGTGCTTGCGGGAATACCAAATTTAGCTGAAATGTCCTTTTTTGTGCATTCCGCTATCTACATTCTTCAGCAATTCAACTTTATCCACACTTTTATCCCAATGAGTCTTAAAAAAAAACTTCGATATATAGAGATTTTTTCGATATAAAGAAACAGTTTTTCTATGTAACGAACACGGAGATTAACTAAGAGTTCGATATATAGAAAATTTCGATATGGGGAGGTTAGATATATGGAGGTTCGACTGTATATTTATATATTTTTTTCTTAGTAGATTCATAAACCAAATGCAAAATAATTTTTGTTTTAGCTTGGGAAGATCTCGAAAATGTTTGTAATGATTATCATTAAGAATATATGTGTTATTTGTCTTCGTACTCTGTTTCTAATTCTTATTATCTATTCTTTTTTGAAGTTAACTAAACTAAAAGATTAAAAGGGTTAAAGCAATAAAAATAAAGCAAAACTTGATTCTTAGACTCACCGAAAGCAGGATCTATTATATAGGGTACCTCTCCATTTGGCCAGGTCTTCTTATCTGGATCAGTTGCCATAGTATTGAAACTCTTCACCTAAATAAAGAATTCTTAACTAAAACTAAAAAGTAGAAAAAAAAATGAGGAGATAAAATAATTCGGATTCAATAATGAACATCAAAGAACATTTACAAAAGAAAATCCGAATCTGAAGAAGAGCTGATTGACTGTTCTTGTAAAACGCTAAAGAAGAAGGAAGTGTCTATTAAAAAAAAAAAAAAAAAAAAAAAAAAAAAAAAAAACATGATAAGGTGTCGTGGGAACACCTTTAATTTATTAAAAACAGATCAAATAAACAGCAGATACTTTATCTTAAATATAAACAAGGAAGTAACTCAAAAGAAAGGTTATTGCATGATAAATAAAATAAATTTAAACAGATTTATTAAATTTGTTTAGTTATGTGCGTTCTTTGTTTTATTTTACTGTAAAAATATACTAACGCACGTTAAATCTATTGTCTAATCACAGGTCTATAATGTTAAAGGAAAAAAAAAATTGTTAATTGGGAATTGGATACCTGTGTCATATGACACGTCAAAGAAATCTCTTAGCCTAAGTACAAAGTGATTCATGAACCACAAACGGTGAATGAATTTGAAACTAAGGCAGAAGCTATTGGGAATTGAGGGAAAATCCACAAAACTTATTCTTAGTGATATGTTGTGTATCTTCCTTAAGAGAAAACCTTCTATCATTCACTAAACTGCAAGACTATGGATATTCCTTATCTGTTAAGAATGGAAAGGTGACCTTACACTAGAATGAAGATGGATCAATTGTCCATAGATCACGGAGATAGAATTCTTACGTTGTGTACCTATCACAAGAAGAATCAACTGAAACAAAGACAATCTTGTCCGAAGAGGAAACGATGTGTCATTCGACATTTGACCATTCGAATTCCGTTTATCTACGAGCATTGAGTAAGAAAGGAACACCTCATCGTTTACATCTTAACTCAATATTAACTGATTTACTGCAGGCGACACGTATTCAAGCAAAACTCTCTTCAAAATCTCACTGGAATTAACGGACATGCTACGAGAGTTCTTGATTTGCTGCTTAAAGATATCTGTGGTCCTTTCCAAACTACCTCATTAAGCGAACTCGAGGTATTTGATCACTGTTACTGATGACTTCTCAGGAAAAATCTTTTTCGATTTTCTGAAGACAAAAGATGCGGCTACTGATAAGTTCATAAATATTATCAAAGAGGTTGAACAGCAACAGGATTCTGTAGTGAAAGCTGTAAGATCAAAGAACGGGTTAGAATACGTGGTTAGCACACAAAAGACAAAAATATCGAACACCACTTAATGACTCCTTACTCATCAGAAAGTAACGGTATTACAGAATGACTGAATTGGACGCTATTAGATGTCACTAATTGTCTTCTTCTCGCATCTAAGCTACCAAAAAGATTTTGGGCGGAAACTTTTCTAACGGCGCATATTTTATCAATAGATGGCCAAAATATAGTAAATGAATTAATTCACAAACTGCTGAATTAATTTGGACAAATAAACGTGCATCAGCGCGATACTTAAGGAGATTTGGATATCTTTCTTTTTATCATGATACAAGACTAAAGCTGAAGAAACTGGGTCCAAGGAATACCAGCAATCATGATTGAATATTATAAATTTACACAAGCCTATAGAATTTTGGATCTTACGTTGAATTGTTTAATTGTAACAGAGACTGGAATTGTTGAAGATACTTTAGCGGTGGAATCTACTTTCTGGAATTTAATATAGATAAAAAGATCGTCAACTCCTTGTATTCCCTATTGGCGAAAAATCACCCATGGACTCAGGAAAAATGAACGGACAATTGATGAGGTGCCAATTCAGAAAAATGGAATGGAGAAACGGATTATTCAAAGAATTCCATCTAATGATGATAATGATCTTAGTGACGAGATGCTAATTACCGAAATCAGCCACGATCAACGGCTAGCAAATGAGGCAAACCAAAAAGCCTTATCAAAGAGAACAATTCACCAGACAACTCCAAGAGAAATATTGGAATGTGCCGTTCTTCGAGAATAAAGCGAAGAAATGAAGACTTCTTTCCAAAACGTCGAAAGAGAAAGAAAGCAAAATGATAACAATGTAGAAAAAGGAAATTTTACATCTGATGTGGCAATTGCATACAAAGAAGCAATGAAATCTCACGAAAAAGACAAATGGTTACAAGCCATGATTCATTGCACACAACTAATAAACAAGCCATTGGACGCAATAGTAATCAAACGTATACGGAGATATTGTAAGAAATTGATGATGGTTCTACGAAAAATATAAAGCAGGCCCTAGTCGCGGCAGGCAGTCATCAATGTCCAATCATTATGATGACACCTTTAGCCCAGTAGTCAAACAGCAATCATTCCGACTCATTCTTACTATTACAGTGGATAAAAGGATGAAGCTTTGACAGATCGACATAAAGACTGCCTATTTACATGGTAATGTAGATCGACAGATATACATGATATCTGAAACCTGAAGGTTTCTACCATAAAGGACAAAATATGACTACTCAACAAAAGCATCTATGATCTAAGTCAAAGTGGTAGATGTCGGTACAAAAACTATCATTTAACTTATGTAAAATTGGAGCTCCACCCTCAATACCAGACCCATATTTATTTACCTGGTCTAAAGACCAAGATTACCTTATTATGGGATTTTTTGTGGAGGATTTTTCTTAATAGCTGGAACATCCAAAGAATACATTGGCAAGTTTCTCAATTACTCTCGAAAAAGATTGAAATTATCAACTTGGGTCAACCAAAAAAAGATCCTTGGTATGAATATTGAAATAAAGGAAGGAGGAATATTGTTATCCCAAAAATCTTACATCATGAGGCTATTAAAGAAGTATAGAGTCACCTATGGATATCAATGCAGACTTCACGAAAATTAAGAACTCAAACCACCTTGATGTGTTAAGTAGCAGGAATTGTTAGGAAAACTGTTGTAGGCCTATATTTTGAGCATTTCAAAACCTGACATCGCAATTCTTGAAGAGCCTACAGTAGCCCACTTCATCTGCCTGAAAAATATTTAGATATTTGAAGAAGAATTAATATCAGGGATGATTTCATTCCATCAAACGAAGAAAAATTGAATACGAGTATTTTAATGATGGCACATGCAAATCCGTCACTGGTTACCTAATCGTGGTGAATGTAAATTGAAAAAAAAAATATTTTTGGATGATTGGAACATTTATTTTTGTTTTTTGTTTTTGTAATAATGCTTCTTGCATTAAGTGTTGTACGGAGCATGTTGCATTTTGTTGTTTTAGAAGCACGTTTTATTTTTTTGATTGTTATTTTTAGTTCTTTTGTGAAACGTTTGAGAAAGGAGAGCCGTTGAGGCCTCAGAAATATTGCATAGATTGTGGAAGATGTAGAATAAAAAAGTTGTTTTTTTAAAAAATGGAAGTTGTTTTATCTAATTGTGAAGCTGAAAGTGTAGGAATAGTCTCAGTTATGAAAGAAGTTTTATGACTCTGAGATCTATCATAAGATGCTATTGGAAGAATCAATGTCCACACCAGCTTACGGAAAACTATTGTCAGATAGTTTTTCAATGTTTCAAATATGGAACCAGAGCCGTTTCTAGGTGTTCTGCCACCCTACGCAAGAACTGAAAAATGCCGTCCCCTCCCTTTCAAATGCCGCCCCCACCAAAAAAAAAACAATAAAAAAAAAAAAAACAGAATCTTCAATTCAACGACCAAAAAAAAAAAAACGGAATCCGTCACGATGGCTGCCCTGAAATCTTGCCGCCCTAGGCGGCCGCCTAGTCTTGCCTAATGACTTAGAGGTATGGTAGAAACGGCCCTGGATGGAACAGTATGTAATCGAATTGAAGTAATCAATCGATATATTTGTGAAGCATTTTGTTCGTACAATAACTTTTTTATTGAATATCTGCTAAGCAATCAAATCTCATGCAAATTTCGAGGATCTTCTTGAAACTTGGTATCCAAATTTGAAGATTAAGGATTATCTAACTTTTAATTTGAAATATTTTCCAAAAGAATCCCTGTTGAGAAATTAGCGCAAATAAGAAAAAAATGGAAAAATATTACCTGATAGTTTTTATCCCAAATATTCTTCCAAAAATTTATTGGGTAATATTCCATCATTCAATTTTATCAAAGTAAGTATATTTTAACACATTTTCTTTTCTATATTTGAAATTCTGAATGTACATTAAGCCTTTTCATTTAGCTATTAAAGTTTAAAAAGTTAGCAGTTATTTCTCTACTTCCTATTAATAATTTTCTGAATTACTTTAGTAAAGTACTAATAATTATATACATATAAAAAAGAAAATTGAGTAATAATGATGACAGTCCGTTTGAAGTTTCCGTAGATTGGTAGGTGAAATGATGACTCTAATACATATTTTTCAGAGGTTGGCCAGCTGCTGGAAAGATTTCTCTACCATTTAGAGAGTGTACCTCCACATCACTTCATTAAACATCTCAGCACAAGATGGCTTACCCTTGGAATGCAGCACTGAGGCTTCTGGAACAGTGGAGTGTCTTAAAAAGATAGTTTTTGTGTTGTATATCATGTCAAGGGAAGCAACTACTGGTTAACAACACTAAAAAAGAAATTCAGAGGAGGAGAAGTGGAGCAATGCTCGGGCAGATCAAATTTGTTAAAGAAAGTGTTGATTTGTTCACCAAATTCACTTTTCTATTACAAAGAAATGAAGCAATAATCACGTCCTTGATGAAAAGTTGATCATTATCTTTGTGGATGAAGTGTCCAAGCCAAACATTCTTAAGAACTTCAAGAACTACTAAGAAGCCATTCGATAATTTGATGTGTGCTGAAGATTTCGGAGAAATACTCAGTCAAGATATTAATGATTGTTTTGTTGAACTTTCTCAAAAGAAAACACTTGTCTTTTATGGTAGTGCTAAAAAACTCTTTAAAACATAAAAGGACAGAATCTCGCTGTTCATGAGGCAAGTCACTGGAAATCTGTTACATTCTGCTGTAGGAAATGCTGTTCACAGAATGTAGTTATTGGAATAGTTGCAAGAAAAACATTGGATCACATCTGCAAATGATGCCAAATAAAAATTACTATTGATTGTAAACTTTATTTATTTATTTTGCCCAATTTACAGGTAGCTTCCAGCACTATTTTCTTTCTTTGGGTCCTGAAAGGCAATACAGATTTTAGGATCGACATGAAAAATGGTTTGCTGGATCTTATGATGATATCACTATGTATTAATATTCCTACTACTATAGGAGATGGCTTCCTACTCTACGACTTCACTAGTGGTGCCATTGTACTGTTCTACAACTGAGTCTGGATATGAACGCTGTAAAGTCCTGCTCCAATTGCAAATGATGTGGTCTTTGTCCAAGATAGCCACTTAAAATAGCCACACTACTCTTACGCTTCTAGGGCAGACACTAGTTCAGACTAACACTGCAGTGTATGGGACATTTTAAGAGATGATGAAATATCTCTTAAAGTAAAAGTCCTTACACTGCACTGTCATTCTGGACTAGTGTCTACCCTAGAAACGTAAGAGTCATGCCTTTATAAGTCATCTCGCAATGATATAGAATGCTATTGTTTATAACACCAAATGGTCCAAGTGATTACTTTTCAACTTTACATTTCATCTTTCTTCTGAAATTGTTTTTCCTCGTGCTTCTTCTGATCACTTACTTTATAGGTTTTACTTTCATTTGCTCACAGACATTAATTTGCTCTCTCTTATTATTTTGTTGCTCTACTTTCATTCTTTAACTTAATTATCCTGGAGCTTTTCACTTACATTCTTTATTTCCCTTTCATTCTCCTCCTCTAATTAAATTTCTTTTCTTCTCATTCTGTTCATTACATCCATTATTTTATTCAATACTTTAAAACTCATGTTTTAATCAATTTCTTTTGTTCTTCTCATCATAACTTTTATTTTTTGTTAATCTTTACTGAAATATATTGCTCTCCTCTTGTAATGAAACATCATTTTCATTTTTTGGTAATTTTACTTTACATTCATTCTCTTCATTTAAATCATTTTAATATCTCTTCATTATCAGTTCATTTTTTAAATTTTTTTTTTTTCCCTGTAAAGACCAAACTGCAGCAAAATTTGAAAACTATCAGGGAAGAGACTTGTCATTTCAAAACATTACCATTCTAAATAAAAATAACACTGAGTCTGTAGCAGCCATTCTTCTGGAAAATAAATAGTTGTTTCTGCTTTTTATTTATAAATTCACTTCACTACTACTTCAAGATTTTGCAATACATCCAAGTGATACTTGTGTAACTTGTATATTTTACTTGAATTAAGTGAAAAAGTGCACATTTTCACAACTACATAATTAGCTGTTATGAATGGGAATATGGACAATTGTTTTATCTTTATTTAAAAATTCATCAGTCAGGATTTAGGACACTATCTTGGTTCAACACAGATGGTTTGGGATGTTACGGTCTTACTTCCCTACCAGTGGGACATCAAAACAACAAGAATTTTACTCGACAGTGCAGATTAAAATTGTTACCCAGTTATGCATTTTGCATTAAGTAAAATCAAAGTTTTGCATTAAGCTTCTAATTGGTTTGAAATGTTGTTTGTTTTTTCTTTACATTTTGTATATGTTTTACTGGTATATATATATAAACACTATATTTATTGTTAAAAATAAGCTTAACGTGCTGTGAAACAAGTAATAAAAGAAAAGAAAAACAAAATTCAGGTGCTGTTTTTCTTTTCTTTTATTACTTGTTTCACAGCACGTTAAGCTTATTTTTAATATTATTATGTCTTGTTTTGAATCTTCTATTCTATTATTAAATCCTTTTTGCCTACTCAGTTTGTAGGAAAAGGTGTTGCTGGCGTCGGACGACGCAGCAATTTGTTTTCTTGATCTTTATTGTGAGTGGGACCACTGCCAGGCTGACAGTGGTTTTCACCAAGAAGAGTTTGCCTTTATGATTTGGTTAGGGTGAGGCTGGGTTGGGCTGATGAGTCCGTTGAAGGACGAAACGGCCGTTCCCAAATCCTCCCCATAATCTAAAATCACAAAGGCAATCTCTTCTTATTCTCTTATTCAGGTGCTGTTTTTCTTTTCTTTTATTATATTTACTGTTATAATTAGTTTTCATGTATCTAACATTGTTTACATTTTATTTGAATTTATTTCTCTTTTCCTTTTATAATCTAATTTGTATTTACCAAGTCCTGAGTTCACTAATAGAGCCTTGAGAAAAAAATAAAAGGCCATCAAAGGGTCTTGTCTTCAGTGGCTCAATAAAGATTTTTTTTTTTTTTTTAAATCAAATTTTGCTTTATTAGTTATCGAAGAATTTTAAGAAGGGTTGCTTAATAATGGATTTCTCCTTTCTTCCAAAGTTATTGCAGATGCTCCTTTATATCAATAAGGTTAACTGATGGCTTATCACTAACCTTCAAAATACTAAACATTTCTCAGTCTTTTTTGTTGTTTACCACACATCCTTTAATAGATAGCTATTTGTTATTGATATTTATAAGCTTAAAGAAAGAAAGCTGCAATACATTAAATTATATAAACGGTATCTACGATCTGTTAAACATTTCCCTCTCAACCACTTTTTTTTTTTTTTAAGAGTCTCTCTCATGCATTATTGAGAGGATATTTACTCCTAAAACAAGCTATTTTTTGTCTTTTTCTGCTTCTTATAATTTTGATCATTTCTGCTTAAATTTTTCTTGAAATTATTGTCACAGCAATGGAGCTCAATTCATCTTATTTAGTATTATTAAAATTTAATATGATAAGTTTATACAATTTATTAGTATCTCTCGAATAGCTGTCAACAAAATTAGACAATTGTAATTCCTTCCACTTTTGTAAACACTATCAAATACTGGTCCAGCATCTTTAACATGACAGTAACAGGCACTTTTCTGCTTTTGCTAATTTCATCAGTGAGTGTTTCTAGTGTTTTTCCTTTCCATTTAAAAGAACCACTGTCAAATTTACGTTTGAATCTTCTAACAATTTCAGTCTTTCTAATTCTTCATCCTTGAGGGTAGCTCGAAATACTCATTGTTGTTATTTGTAATATAATCATTAATAGTAATTTATAGAGTGAAATGTGTATGCTTCTATTTATTTTTCTCCTTTTTTTTTTTTTAAATATATGTGCTTGTATCATTGTTTTGCTTGTGTTCTGGGATCCGAAACCTGCTTTGTAGTTAGTGGTCCCTTTCGTCTTATCTGTTTACCGACTAAAGTCTTTCTAATTACCTGCCTTTAAGTCTTTTTTCATTTAGCATCTAAAGTTATAGAAGAAATAATCATTTTGTAGTTTACTCCATAATTCTCATAAAACAACTATCTTTACATTCAAGATCATTTTACGTGCGCTGAAATGAATTTAGTGTTCAAAAATGAAGCCCTTGCACCTGACTACTGAATGACAATTTAATTAAAATATACATACAAAACCTAAAATAACACGAACATGGTTTCAGTTCAATAAGAAGAACTATTATCAAATGAATACTTGATAATAGTTCTTCTTATTGAACTGAAACCATGGTCGTGTTATTTTAGATTTTGTATGTATATTTTAATTAAATTGTCATTCAGTAGACAGGTGCGAAGGCTTCATTTTTGAACACTAAAAACTATCTTAATCTTCACAATATTTCATTTCTCTATACGAGAAACTTCCTCAGGTGAATAAGAGGACAAAAACTATTCTTTTTGCCTCTTACTTCTTACATAAAATAGGGCTAAAATTGATAGCATATTAAACTGTGGTATAATTATTAATAATGATAATACAACATATAAATAATGATAATGATTAAATAAAATGAAAATATAACACATAAATAATGGTGATAATTAAACATTAACAATAATGATAATACAACACATAAATAATGATAATGAAACATTCATAATAACTATGCTTCATGAATAACAATATCAATCACCTATATTTTGAAAAAATTGAATAATTTATTTAATCTAACTTATTTTTTATAAAATCTTTTATATAACTAAACGAAACATTACTAATCTTAAGGAATTTATCTCTATTAAAACAATTTTTACTATTAATAAAACAAGATTCAATCATTAGTCTTTCCTTCTCTTCGAAAATTTCAACTTCAATTTTTACAATGGGATCAGGGTTATGTCTCATTTCTTGACAATGATCTGCCCAATCAGAAATTTTGCTTTTTTTATTCCGAAAAGCTCTAATGTGCTCTGCCAATCTTTCTTTTAACGTTCTCCCAGTACTCCCAAAATAGATGCCCCCGCAATCTATATAAGTCAAGCTATAAATTACCCCCATTTTGTTTAACATGTTTTCATTTAATTCTTTCTTTAGTTTGAACAATTTATTTCATTTATAAAAAACTAAATGAATATTATTAGCTTTGCATATATCCCTAATGCTTTTCTTAACTTTAAAACCTAAAGGTAGTTTAATAACTTTATTAAAATTCTTTCTTCTTTCAATAAAAAAATTATTAATTTCCTTTGATATGAAAGAACTTGGGTATTCATTATTAATGAATATTTCTCTCATATTATTAATCTTCTTTACCCATAACCTTTCATTTTCAGTAATCTGTTATGAGTTTAATGTAATTTTTGATAATTGCTTTTTTCGGGTTGAAATTATGATCTGAATTAAAATTTAGTACATGGTTGCTTGTTAGTGGTTTCTCATAATGTTCATACGAAATTCTATAATCTTCATTTAATAATAATAAATCTAAAAAAAGCTAACTTCTTTTCTTTTTCTCTTTCAACTGAAATTTTAAACTCATTTTAATATTATTAATGTAACTGTAAAAAATCAAGAATTGTCTCTCAGTTCCTAGCCATATTAATAAATGTCATCAGCATTGCTGAAATATCTATAATCCGCTTTGATCTACTTCATAATATTTATATGTTCTAACCAATTTAAGTAAACATTACAGATAGTTCCAGAAATTGAACTTCCCATTGGGAAACCTAAGACTTGCTTATCAAATTTACATTCATAACAAAAATAACTGTTATTGCATAATCAGTTTTAAAAGTTTCTTTATTTATATTATCGTCATTATCTATATTAGCGTCATTTAAAATGTGTTGGTTTAAATTGTGAAGATTAAAGATAGTTGTTTTATGAGAATTATGGAGTAAATCACTTACAGTTTTATGATAGATGACTTTATTTTGTAGTTTATTTTATTCATAATTTTTATGGCTTTGGCTTCTGATAGCCCATAGTATTGTTGCACTCCTGATCAATATATTTCCTGAAATCAGTAAACATAACTACATACACACTGTACAATTTCTTTATTCATTAAATATGCTGTTATGGATCATCATAAAAACTTTCTCTGGTTTAGTTCTAGCATCTGAAACTGGTATTGCTTCTTTTATAAGTACGATCTGCAACAAACGTTGTTTTTTTTTTATTCTTAGATTATGATTGAAAATTTTTCAATTTGTTATCAATTCATAACAAAGTCTTTTATTCATATCATTGATCTCTAATTATATCCCAAATTCCTCCTATCATCATCTTCAGAATTCCATCTCCTAATCTGCAAAGATTAGGAATACAGTCCAATGTACAATAGTACTCACTTGTCAAAGCCTTGTAACTTTTTTAATTGTTTACAAATATTTTTTTACCTAGTCTTGTGTGTTGGCTAGTTTTAATCACTATGTGCACATGTAAATTTCTCTATTTTAATATAGTAGTACAATTTTGCAATTTTAATCACCGTTGTCAAATCCTTGAAAAACTTTATTCTTAGGAATAATAACTATAAAATATGAAATGCCTGCCTTAGATTTATAAAGTATTTAATATCAAGTGTTCTCCATATCATCAACCATAGATGGACAATAGTCAGCTCCTGTGGGATATACCTAAATGTATTTCATTTCCTTGTGCTAATGTTACAGATGCCCAAATACCTGATTTAAATAACATCCCTTATGTAAACAATGAATTCATTATCCAAGTATTTTCCATGTTACAATGATACTGGAAATTACTTTTTTCTTTCTTTAACTCTCCTCATTTCAACCAAAACGTCCCATCTTGGTAGGTTCGTTCTTCTTTCTCTTATCAAATTCACAAAAACCCTGAACAGATTGAGAACCAATGCGTAAAAATGTAAGCAAAACCTGAAGAAATGTAGTATTTAGATGTATCTTTTCTTTGTTTTAAACTTTAAAACATGTTATGGTGTTCCAGACTCAGAAATACATAAAATCAATCAAATCTCTTTACTTTCATGAGGTTTAATCTATCAATTTATCACTATGATAAATAGAAGTCAAAGAGTAGTTTCCAGATCAAAAGCAGAATCTCTATATTTGTTAACCTCCAAACAAATAGAGATCTCATCAATTGTCAACTCAATGCGCAATTGCTTTCTGCTGTTAAAACTTAAGTTATCATTCCTGTAATTTTTTCTTGTGACTTTGGCCGTTATTTACATATTAAAGAGACAACAATGAGAAAGATCGTTTCTTGTAAAAAATACTTATAAACAACCAGAGGTAGAATGTGATGTAAAAAGATTTACTCTGCATTGATAATAAATAAAGGACATTTAAGATTATATAACCTTTTGCTAAATGGAATAATAATAAAATCTGATTGGATTTATACTTCAGTTATCTTAATAAGGAACTAATTGATTAATTGTTTTAACAAAACAAATTTTAATGCCAATGTAGAATCAGTGATACTTTTATTCTATTGTTTTTTTAATTACTTTGTTACAGTCCTCTGAGATTGTCCAATCGTCAGTAAGAAATTTATGGTTATTTTTATTTCCCAGTTTTTTTAATCTCAAGGTACCTTGTCACTTTTGTAATGTTATTGAATGGCCACTTCAAAAAAAAAAAAAAAAAAAAAAATCGACTGACTCTTATTGGCATTTCTTGGCTGGTTAATTATACTACAAACTTCAAATGCATTAAGCTTTTAAATTTACATTACAATTTTTTTAATATAAGATAACTTTGCCTTTTGTAGGATAATTTCTATTATGTATGAAATATTCTTTTGATGTAGTTTTCATTCACACATCTACCCAACACTCAAAAAATAAACTTTTGTTCTTGATGTATTGTGAATTATAATTGTAAAGATAATGATTTCACAACTAACGTTGTTTTGTTTTTTTTTATTAAAACATAATCTTAGCTTCTACACAGGTAACATCAGGAATGGACCACTTGAGGTTTATGCCCCTATCGACATCACGTATGACGTGTATCCCACATGCGGCGAGAGCTCGTGGGATAAACAAACATATAACTTTGTTTGAATTACTTAAAAAATCGTCGATATTTGATATTTCAAGACGATATTTCAGTACTGTGTAGATCCTTATTGTAATAATTCTGTAAAAATGCTTGGAATATCCTTCTTTAATATAATATTCCTTCTGTATCTAAACCAGTTAAAACAAAGCATGTGGCTTTGTTTATCCCACATACGAAGCAGTAGCCTGATGGGATATTTTGTAACTACGAAGCCCCGCCTATCCTCAAGTGATCCATTAAATTATATCCTTCTTTAAAAATATATTGCTGTCGTCTTCTTCAATAGGCGATAATCAACTCTACATCCAATCTGAAAATTTTGGAAGGCTTACAATCGTTGCATCCAAATCAAATCTTTTAGTTCAGCCTCTATATCTATTAGGGTTAAAACGAAGCACATGGCTTTGTTTATCCCACAAGGCAAAAAGTAGACTGGTGGGATATTTTGGAACTACGAAGCCCCGCCTATCATCAAGTGGTCCATTGAATAGCTTTAAATAAAATGAAAAAATGTCTTCTGCTGTTTTCCAATTCTTATTATAGCTCATGACCCAAAATAATAAAACTGGACACTAGTCTAAATAATGTCATTATCTCTCATTTCTTAAAATGCCTTCTGATGTTTTACTCAGTTCCTACTTAATTATCCTTTGAAAATAAATGTAAAATTTTAAAAGTTATTGATGTGTTTTATTTGGACTAATTTTTATGAAAACCATTTGAAATTCTCTCACTGCTCAAAACCATCATCAAATGTTTTGGTCTTATATTTCTTTTTCCATACTTTTGGATATTTAGTTCCTAACTTAATTCTGTTTATGCCAAACTGCATGAAGTTGAATCCTTTATTATATCTGTTATTTGCACTTTATACTTTTCATCCTGTAGGATTGCTTGGAGTTTGAAATTGTGCAGTATTTAAGCACATACAGGCGTTTTCTTTTATATTAATGAAAGTAAATTTGTTGTTTAATCAAATAAGCACAAGTACTTAAAGATGATACAAGTTTTCAGTCATAATTCTGTGACCTCATGATCTTTTTTTCTATACCCTGTTTTTGAAAAGATGGTGAACTTAAGATTTTAAAAAACTCCATCTAATAATATAGTGGTGTAACGAAAACCATGTTTTTCAATGGATCATTATTTCTCCTGTTGCAGCCTCCATTCCTTGAGATGCTCCTTCATAATTTTTGTTATATGTCTGTTCAAGCTGAAGATACCAATTTTTATATTCTTCTGATGTTTTATCCATTTTCTGATGAGCACAAACATGGCTATATTTTGAAGCAACTTCCGAAGTCTAAGACACGGCCAGTTAATAAATCTATTTCACATCCAATTGGATGTTCGCCCTCTCTTCATCCATGTTCCATCAAAACTGACAGCAATCTTTATAATTTCATTAGGATCATGGGAGCCAGGTGCTAATTCATTATAGACCTTCCTACAATCCATGCTACCTCTTTTAAAACTGTTTCTGCAGTGGAAAAAGAAGCCTCTGGGTCATTCCATGTGAAATCAACCAGGATGGTTTGCTCGACCATATTATTTTTATTTATATATATATATTTTCACCACAGGTGCCCTTACTAGTAACTTGCTCAAAAATATTTTTGTTTTATTTTTATCTGCCACCATCTTTGATTTAGGCCCTTTTTTCTTCAGTGCGATAAGCAAAAATAAAGGTTTGCAATGGTATAGAAGAAAGGCTGCTGTGTGGTTTCTATATAAGATAGAAAGTTCTGGTTTGCACTGTCTTAAAGCAGAGATCCTGACCTTTTTGAAACTGTTTCTAAATGAAGATATGTCTTTGATAAGTTGGACTTTAAAGACCTTAAAGTTCGCTATCGGAATGAGGAATTTTGCTGTTTTTAAAGGTCTGTAAAAATGAAAAGGGCTTGAAGCCACAGGATGGTAATTTTTATACAACTATGACTGAAAGTGTTTAAAGAAATAGTAGAAGAAAGCCAGGATTAAAAGTGCTTCCTGGCAATTTTTTGCTCCAAACTTGGACATTTTTTAAAAAGTATGAATTTTAAGGTCCACTGTAATTGTTCTGTGTGAGTAATATTTATGTTCTTCCTGTGGCAGTGGAGAATTCTGATGGTTTTAAAATATCAAGATTGTTGCTCGACTTCACCTAAACAATATCAGTTCTTTGCAAAGAAAAACTAAAGTGCTCATACAGAAAGTTGAAACTCCCAGAATGCAACACAGATTATAGATTTTCCTTTCCTGGCCGTTCGCTAACATTCAAATAGAAGAGAAGCGACCTGAGCACTTTAGTTGATGGTCCAGCTGGTTTGAAGAACATCACTTGAACATCATTGATTTTATTTGATTTTTCCATTTCTTTACCTACCTACCATCTTTTATCGTAAACACAAACAACATAGTCATTTTGGTTATTTGATGTCCTTGACATGATCCTAATAAGAGAAATGGCTAAAAAGTGGCATATTTAAAATTTTACAAAAAAATTTATAAACTTAAAGACAGTGCTCAAGACAGTCTGATATGACAACAAAATTTGTGTGAGCCACCTTAGCGTTTTCCTTATAGTAAATAACAAAAGGATGACTGTGGCTTGTCCACTAGCCCAGTGGTAGCTTTGGGCTTCATCTTGCACTATCGTACTATAGTTTTCTGAAAAATCTAAGGTTACTACAAATTTGACTCTTTTAAGTTTTCTTTTAGTTGATTCAGAAATGATATCTGTTGTTTTGCTATGAAGTCGTGTTGGACCAGCACTTGTAGTTTTTCACAGAGGAGATCAATAAACTTAGCTGAAGGTTTTTCTATGGTCTCTGAATTGCAATGGTCAACTGAGATCCACTGACGATAAGTAATTTTATCAGCAAGATTTTCCTCAAATGCTTTTTCCAGGATATTCCTTATTTCACACTCCCCTGGACTCTGTGCACAGTCACCCATGTTGCAATCTACTGATGGTGGGTTGCAAAGCATTTTTGGCAAACAATGTTTGTGGGTTTTAAGTTGACCATCAGTGAAAACTCCTAGTTTCGATGTTGTAGGAATTTCTCTTTGTGCTGTTATTTGTTTCCTACAACTATCACATATTTTAGAATTTTTCGGTAGTTCAGGGAACAAATCAATCATCCAACTTGTAACATTTCTCAGCTTGTTCTTTTCCCTCACATGGTGATTATTTTTATTTAAGGGGTTGAA
Source organism: Thereuonema tuberculata (assembly GCA_023159025.1). Taxonomy (NCBI): domain Eukaryota; kingdom Metazoa; phylum Arthropoda; class Chilopoda; order Scutigeromorpha; family Scutigeridae; genus Thereuonema; species Thereuonema tuberculata. The sequence continues at coordinate 65,378,270 of JAFIDM010000003.1, forward strand.
ACATGCTGACAGTGAAAATTTAGTCCTATGTTCTTCTCAAAATCAAAAATGGAAGTAAATACATTGGCTTTACTTGCACCAGGCAATGATACAGTAATTCCCGGAGAGATGGCACACTTTTTCAAATTTTTGGTCCCATTCCTCTCTTTAAAACGAAAAACATAAAATTCTTTCCACAAAGTATTCTTAAGCAATGCTTTTTTTTAATATTAATGTTTCACGACGACAGGTATTTCATAAGCATATAAAAAAAATTGATTTTGAAAAGTGCTGCAGTGCGCTATCTCTCCCGTATTGCTTGGGTGAATTGGCGCACCGAATGGAATTCAGTTCTATTTCCTGTTTTGCACTATTTATTCACAAAAACGCTTACACACACAATCGTATACTAATCTTCATGTTTATTTTAATTGCATCAAGTTTTTTTTACCTGACATCTCTTCTACACGTGTTACAGATGCCTAGATCATTATACATTGTACAATTTTCATGTAGCCATTGCTTGCACTTAATACATTTTAACCAATCATCTTTCTTTTTCATAGTAAAATAGTTCTCTCAGCATTCGGCACATTTGTTTGTGCTTGATGACAGTGGGTCTTCAGCGCTGCTAGAACCGGCACAGCTGCTATCATATTCAATCCGTTTTGTCTTGCCCCTTTCTGTTGGACCCTCCTTTGCTTTCTGCATTGCTCTTTCAATTTTATTTTTCTCCTTTTGTTCTTTTTCCTTAAAGAGAGATTTCTTCCTCTCAGGTTTTCAGGTGAAGTTAATTCCAAAGCAGACTGTTTTCTGATGTTTGATTTTTTTGGCTGGCAGCTTAAGAAGAGGACTTACTTCCTCAAGAATCTTTGTTGGTGTAAATTTTCTTGTGAAAGTCGAAGGACAATCAATGTTTTTGCTAGCAGTTTGTGATGCTGAACTCTGTGTTTCTGTAGAGGAATGTGATGAAGGCTGTGTTTCATCCAGAGTGGCATCTGCAATGTAAAACATGTGATCAGATATGATATGGGATTCTGAGGGTAGATGCCACATGCCCTAAAACCATTGACAGCATTGGCTACGGAAACAGCTTTCTTCCAGGCGGTGCCCAAGAGGTAACCCACTTTTGATCTGAACAGACCCTGCTTCCCTTTGTTCTTCATTGCAGCTTGAGTTTCTTGATTGAAGCACTGCTTCAATGGACTAAAAAAAAAGCTCTGTCCAGTAGCTGCAAGGCATGGGTAGTGTGCCTGGGCAAACACAACACACTACATTGTTTCTGTCCACAAGTTCTAGAAGTGCAATGGGAAGCATGATTATCAACAATTAACAGATTCACATAGGGGGATTTTTTTCACCAGGAATATCTCCTTAAACCATCTAATGAATGTGCCATCACTCCCCATAATGCTATGCGCCATCTATCCAAATTCTCAGGTATAGATGGCACACATGCTTAACTCACGAAGTTAAAGACCAACATGGCCGACAATACATAAGATGTGTTGTACGAAGCCCATGGGTAAACAAACATTTGATATTGGAAAGATTTAATACTTCTTTTCTGATAAATAGGGCCTTAAATTATCAACAAAGTAAATTTTCACTAATGCAGCAGTGCACTTATCTCAAATATCTAGTTATAGCCGCTAGAAAACCAATCAATGGGGAACAAAATGCCACTACTCTTAGAACTGGTAAGCTACTGAAAAAAAGTCTGCTGCTTTGTAGAGCCTTCTAGTGGATTACGACTGAAATACAGACAGTGCGCTATCTCTCCGGGAATTACTCTATATCTAGTTGACATGCTGAGCTTGTTTCTGGAATAGTTGCAGGATCACAAGAAATCAGTGGCTTGAGAGCTTCTTTTTTCACTTCTCTAGCTTTCTGCAGATGTATTTTTCTTGATAATGTCTTTTGTCCAAAAGATCGGCTAATTCCTTTTGTTGTTTTTGGCATTTTTAGTTTGAAATTGAAATTAAAAATTACTTTGAAAATCCATGTGTTTTACTATAAAAATATTTGTGCATGTGCAAAAACTCTTTGACAAATGAGAAGCTCTTATTCATGTGATTTAAAAGCCAGTCAGAATGCTAGGTTTTCCCCTGATGATAAAGCATTTGTAATCTTCATTATGTAATCATAGTCTGTTCACTGGCTATCTAACCAATTGCTGGTTTGATTTCAAAGATGAAACTCCAAAATTCAAGGGGAAAATAAAATTGGCGTTGATAGGCACATTAGAAGCACGACAATTTCGATCGATTTTTTTCTTGATTTTTATACTTTTCTTTCATCAAAGGGTTAGATAAATTAAATTTCATGTTTATTAATAAAAATAATTTTTTTTCTTAAAATATACATCTCAAGCCATCAGAACATTCAAAAATCTCAAAATCGAAATTTTCTTTGAAAATCGACATTTTTTTTCACCTGCCACCCCTCTTAAGGCCATATCAATTTTATTATCTTCCATATATTTAGTCAAATTTAGGGTGGCTGCTTTACAATGGGTTGAATAATACTTACACTAAAAATTATAGCCATCTTTTCCAGAATCAGTAATACTAATTATCTTGTTTACTTCTGGAGAATTCATATCAGTGGCCTTATTGCATTAGATATTCTGTATCTGTTTGCCCACCTTATACAATTTTATCCATTTAATATTGTCCTTATTAACCTTGCAATCTTTGAAACCATCACCCTCTTCTCCACTTACACTCTGGTTGTTTTGGAAGACAATTTTTGGCTAAGTGACCAAGTTTTCCGTAATTATTACATTGTAGCACCTTCAATCTGTCAATGACAGGACATGATTTTGGACCAATAAAGATTCTTTTTATCTTTTAAAGTCTATAGAGCACTTCAGGAAAGACTCTAACAATCAGGGTTTTTTTTTTCATCTTTGGCATCTGTACAGTTATTTTGTGAAAATGTTATTGAAATTTTTGATTATCCTCACGATGATATTTCCTCTTTTGTTAGAACATCAAGAATTTCAATTTAAAAACTTTAACAGAGTTTCCTTCTTTTTCCTAAAATATATTGAGAGTTTTCTGTTTCTTGGATTTTTTCAGTTACTTTTTCAACTTCAGTTTTACTATTTAGTGATAACTTAACCTTCCCGTTATTTAATATTTTAAATCTTTTTTTTTTTTTGTTCCAGTTGTCTTTGGTTCTAAATCCTCTTTCTTACTCTATTGTAATCTTCTTTAGCTTGTTCTTGATTCACAGGCCGAAGGGTGATTTCATGGCAGTTCCATTTGCTTGTTGGGTTAAAAAAACGATTGACTAAACACATTCTACATAAGTTTTCCTGTTCTGATTATAGTTTTTTTTTTCTTCCTGAAGTTCAGTGATTTAATTCTGTGCTGCTAAAGATTCTTCTAGTAAATTTAAATGTTCTTCTGTTAGACGCTGCAAAAGAATATCCAACGTTTGGTTTTTGACTTGGTTAGCAGCTCTTTTATTCACAATTGGTCGGATGATTTCTTTAATTTTATTTATGGCATCGTTGAAGCACAACTTTTTAAGATCGTCATTTGTCAAGATCGTCATTTGTCAGATCATCTTCCGATTTCTTAGGATTATGGCCCATGTTAAGTCTAGCGGTATCAGATCATCCGTCTTACTTGTTTTCCTTTCCCAAGTATCATACAGTGATCCTCGATATTTAATGACAAAATCACACAAATCACTATTTCACTATTGTACTGTAAGTCTACTATAAGTTCAAATTAGACCGGTTTACACACAACGAAACATTTGACGCCACCTGGCGGTGTCAAAAATTAATAACTAAATAAACTTGGCTTTTAAAACGCTTCAACATAAAGACTTGATCCATTAGGTTTTGGTTTCGGAAATGTCCTGTTGTGGTTTGGTAACAGAGTTTGCAATCTCCATAACTACCAATTGACTGATAGGTGGCCAGTCATAATGGGTGAAAATTCACTTAAAAGCTTCTAATGAAGTCACGTTTTGGTCTCGTACTTAGTTAGCTCTCTTGACTTTTTTTTTATCTTCTTTCTGGTATAAGTTTATTGCGATATAAATAATGGAACTCGAGTTTTAATTACAGCATTAGTAAGGCAAACTAAAGATATTGAAATTAAAAAAAAAAAAAAATATATTAAATAGATAAGAACTATGTGGTCGTATTTTTTTCGCATTTTCTTGGTAAAATTATTCATACAACTATCTTTATCTATTACGTTTTTCCTGACTTTTGCTATTAACATATTATATTACCAAATTTGAAGTCTAAATTAGATTAAACAGAATAAATATGAATTTTATGTTTCGTTTATCAGGGCGTTGAATCGCCCTTATATCTTTTTCTACGATGTGCAATAGCACAACGTAAAAATTGCAGTTTTCGGTCAATAGATGGCAGCACCATAAGGCGGGCAAAGAATGAAATCTCTATAAACAGGGACATTATAAATTCCAGTTGTAGATTATTATAGAATAGATCTTTCGTATTGACTGAGTGAACTTTTCAAGCTCAGTGATATCATAAATTAGCTTACAGCATTTCTTTCTCAGTATTTTTCAGAAATAGATATTAATAAATGGTTGCTTGACATATCTTATAATGGTTACACCAACCTCTTATATTAAATATCTAATAGGAAAGATATAAGACACCAAAACTGTCTGCTTATCTTTATTCATTTGTTTCAACCAGAAAGACAGAATAATAATAATGATTATAATTGATTGTATTCTGTTGATTCTAAATTTGACTTCGTGTTCAGTCGATTAGTCCACCTCGAGGCGTGAAAACGAAGCTAAAACTTAGTACACTAGTTACTAAAGTTGTTGTTTTTTTTAATGTTTTAATGATATTTTTTTTTCCAATTTCCCGATAGGCTTGAAAGCTGATACTTGACTCATTGATTGCATCAGAAATTTTCTGAAAATCTGAAAGATAAGGTGGCCGGGGGGAGGAGGGAAAATTAAATGTCAAAAACTGAACAATATTTTCACTGGAACTACTAGGGGTACTTTAAACTCACCGACTGTAAATAGTACTTTAATAACGTGGAATGTTTAATAATTAAAGATAAAATCATAAAGCAAAAGTCTTATTTTCCTTTTCTTTAATCCATTCTTCTTTGTTTTTCTTTTTTGATCAGAAAACAAAGCAAAATGTTTCTTTGTATTTAAAAATATAATATATTATTATTTTTATGTTATTAGTATTTTTAAATATATCATTTTCTGAAAATGATCTAAATCGATGAAAACTTAAATAGTCTAATTCCAATTAATTTTGATTTCATCAAAGCGCGCGCGAATAGCAGTGGATTACTAAACGTACAAGCTTTGTTAATCATCAAATTCATTTTCTTTTAATGCTTTTTTTTTTATAGACTTCTTTGTCATCTTCATTCGCGAATTTCTTGCTAGAGAGACTCTCACGGAACTATTTTGCAATAACAAGCTAATCATACAAAGGAATAAAACACACAAGAAATACACTGAACAGCTTTTGGAATATTTGACACCGCGAATCCAGTTTCAGGGTTCTTAACCTTCTTCAGTTGGATTCACCCAGTGTCTGCAACTCAGTGATATGAAATCAAATATGAATAAAAGACAGGTAAACATAAGAATGGCCCTTAACAAAAAAACAAAAAAAAATATAAATAAATATGTAAAAAATAAAAAAGGGCAATTAGTGAATCCCCGTTAGTCAACTGCTAACTTATGAAGGATTAAGACAAGATATATACATAATGGAAGATATATATATATACAAGATATATACATAATATACGTCCGTACAATAATTTACAAAGAGATAAAAACGCACAACAAATAAAATGACTGAGCTGCTTTTGGAAGGATAAGAACCCTGAAACAGACTGTCCTGGATTCCCGGTGCCAAATATTCGAAAAGCAGATTAATGATTTTATCTGTTGTGCGTTTTTATTTATATGTAAAATTCTTGTAGGCACGTTACAATTTCCATTATGTGTAAGCTAATCATCTTTTGTTTTTTAAATATGCAAGCCAGGTTCCAAGAAGATCCATTGACCGTTATTTGAAGGAAGACACATTGATTTTATGAATGTCTCTATATTATGTCTCTTAATGAATTATTTACCGATGAAATTTTGGAAACAAATCTTGCAATATTTTATTTAAACATGTATTTTTTTTAATCGTTCTTCCTGAGAAGCTCCAATTAATTCGACTTTTGTTTTTCTAATAATCGTAGCTGAAGGGACACTCGTTTTTGATAAAGAAGAAATTTCCTTTTGGTCATTGCCCTGAGGTAAGAATTCAATTGAAGGGGTTGTGATGAAAGTGAATGGGGAATAATATTACAAAATTATTTTAAATAATTTGGTGATGATAGGGAGGGCTGACACTATAATGATGATGAATGTCTCCATCTCGTCAGGTAAGAAAAAGTGGGGGAGGAATGATTGAAAGAACAACTTTAACGTTACCGCCCATTGCCAAGATAAAAAGCTAAAAGAAAATGGTTTTAATAATAATAATAATAATAATAATAATAATTATTATTGACCCGCCATATTGACTTAGCTGGGGAATCCCATGGTTTGACACTTTTTCGTTATAATAATAATAATAATAATTAATGATGATATTTTATTTGAACGAATTAAGGAAAATTTTACTTTTCATTTAAATATTTCTAATTATATAAATAAATAATTAATTTATATAAATAATTTCCGACTTTCAAAAAAAAGTATTTAGCTTATTTTACTTACATTACATTTGTCTCAATAACTTACGGAAATTTTAAAAAAATTTTCGCTCTTTTTAAAACTTTATCGTTATTTTTTTTACATCAAAGCTGTCCTTAAGCAATTCTTTTTTTCTGATTCAACGAAACTCTGCCTGTTTCTGAGAATGATGCCATCTAAATATAACTACTCTATAAATATGGAAAAATACAGTTTTGAAAAATGGATTAACATTCTTTAAAATTATCCAATTTTTATATCCAAAAATCGTCGATAGATTCTTGAATGCATGTGTGTGGAAAAGAGTTTTTTATTATCTGAGAATTTTCTCCATGAAGATGATTCAAATTTTCCAATAAAAACAATCAGAAATAAACTCTCACTGATAATTAACAATGCATGTCTATTAACTTAACCTTCTATCTTCAGAACCCATTTTAAATTTGATTTGAATTGATTAATAAACTGAAGTAAATCAAATTAATAATATTTGCAGATTAAATCAATTTTCAACAAATGTAAAATATTCAAGGCATCTTGTTTTATTTGAGTGGTGTTGAAAAGTACAGTGGCTTTTCATAGTAAATTAAAAAAAAAAAAAAAACAATGAAAGAAAGAAAGGAAAAATAAAAATGACAACATTTTAAGGAAAGCACACTTTTAGTTCTTTCAGTAACTTCAATGTTGGTTAGGCGCTATTTTTCAAGATAAGATTTTTTTAAATCACAATTCTTTTAACCTGCAACAACACTGCAATCTGATAAAGAAAAAAAAAAAGAAATATTGGGTAAGAAAGTAAGGAGGGAGGAGGTTCCAGAAACATCACATTTCATATTAATAAATCATGAGCATTTTTTTTTTTCTTTATTTCAATAGCAAGTTATTTTCTGAATTTTATTTATTGGATGAAAGCAGTTTTCAAGAATCCCGTGTGGCGGCAGCAAAATCTAAAAAGAGAATGATTCCGTGAATCGGGGAGAATAGATTAGATAAAAAGAGGACTAATATTTATTTTTATTCTTTATGAATACGTCGAGTGATAGTTTTCTTAAAATTAACTTTCTTCAACCTTCACATCATTTCCACTTGTTATCCCCAATGGGAGACAAAAAAATAAAAATAATAACACTTTTTCCGTTTCCGTTGTTCGTTTTTCAATTTCTCGAATACCAAGCCATCTGTTTGTCTTCGAAGGCGTTTCTGTTTCGTACGGGTACATCTTGTTAGTTGAAACCTATCATTTAGACAATTTTATGGAGTCAAATACGCAACACCCAATCCCAGGAAGGATTTCAATGATAAGGGATCTTCTAAATGGAGACACTGGGTCAATTTCAACTCATACAAAGAATGAAATCGTCTCAAGGTCAAATATTTCGCCTTGAGCCACACTATTTATAATCTAATGGCGCTTTTTATGGAGCTTTTTTAAGCAAATTATTTCTCAGAAAAGAAAACATATAAACTATGATATTAATTTAAATAAATGTCGGTATTTCCTAAAAAAAATATTAGGCAAAGAATTAATTGTTAAGTAAATTAAATTGTATTTGGCATTTTTCATTGTAAGCAAACATTTCAGTTATTAAATTAAGATACTATTTTTCGAGCGTATGCACCAGATTCCTCGATAGTATAGTGGTCAGTATCCCCGCCTGTCACGCGGGAGACCGGGGTTCGATTCCCCGTCGGGGAGGAGTAATTTTTTTTTTTCCTTTTTAATTTTCATTGTCTTTGTTAAATAATCCATTTAGTAATTTCTTAATTATATTTTACCTTACTTTCAAAGAATTTTTTTTTTTTTTATCAATTATTCAAAAAAGAAAAAGCATAAATTCTATAAGCATTTTTTATTAAATTTACAATATCCCCACACTGCAGTGATAAGAATAACTTTTTTTTTATTTAAAAATAATTATGACGATTTACATATAGTATAATATAATATATATAGATTTAAAAATTTAGCTTTGCATTACATTTGTTATTATTTTAAAAGTTGCCTTTAGCTATTTCCAATAATTAATGTAAATTAAAGTAATTATAAATATTTATATTAAAATTTAAAAAAATATTTAATCCACAGACATCATATATTCGCTTACGCTAATCATACCCATAAAAAGTTTTTATTTTTTCCAATATTCAATTATTAAAATTCAGTAGAACTTGAATTGTTTTAATTAAAATAAATTCATTTGGATAATTAACATTTGTTGACTTCTTTAACTATAATTAAATTCGTAGCGAAATTCGAAAACATTCTTGAAAGTTGTCAATTGTAGATTGGATCTTCTTAAATCGCTTTTAAAATTCACTAACATTTTTATTTTTTAAAATTTTATTTGCTTTGATGGCGTGTTTAGTTTTTCTTTCTGGTCTGCTTTACTCTCCCGTCGTCTTTATTTTTACTTATTTCTTTATTGCATATTTCTTAAATAAATAAATAAATAAATAAATAAATAAATAAATAAATATAGATATTTAGATATAGATTATATATATAAGCCGGTTTAGCCGGCGGGCTGCCGTTGTGGTCGCTGCGCCAGTACCCGGGTTCGAATCCCGGTGGTGGCATGGCTGTTTCTTTCTTCTTCTGTGTTTCGTCCGTTTCCCACCTGGGACTTACTATCTCAGGGTTATCCTGGACTGGGTATAATTCTCGCCCCCCCTTTCTTGAATTTCACTAGCCTCACTCTGACGTTGTCAGGTTGAGCTAGTTACGTGGTCCCTAGTTGGCCAAATTCGATAAAAGGAAGGAAAGAAACGTTTGTTATTTTTGATATTTTTGCATTTTAGCCTATACTAAAAGGTTGCTAAATCATCAATACTTAACGATTCCATTATTGTAGGATTAATAAATAGTTAATGGATAGTAAACAACAGGAATGTAAAGGCCTTTTTTTTTATTATTGTTTTTTTATAAGAGTTGAATCTAATAATAATTCCGAAATTAAATACACATGAATGGTTAAGGAGCGAATTAGTTTGAGTAAATTAGGAAAAAATAATGATAAAAATAATGATTAAATATTATAAGAAAAACTAGACGGCTACCCGTCCCTTCGCTCCGGAAGCCATTACAGTTAATGAATGGAAACCAACATTGTGATTCTGAAAATGAAATGGACAATTTCCAAATTGTTGCCACACTGTGGGTAGCACTGAATTGCTCAAAATTGCTTCATAGGTCTTGGCATTCATGGATCCAGGCACTAAAACCAGTGGACCACCACCATACAAAGAAAAACAGGACCATACTATGGTTCCACCTGCTCTGAACTTCAATACAGTTTATGGGTGAATCTACGGAAAACCTGTAATTCGTGTCACAGAGCAATAAATTGAAAATGATTGAAAATATTTGTCATTTTTCAAAATCACACATTGAAGTACAAGATATGTTATAGTTTAGTATAATTTTTTTTTTTAATTTTATGGAATTTTCAAAAAAAAAGTTGTCCACAGAAGATGATTCGTCACTTCCGTGGACTGTCACAAGCTACAGTTGGATAGCTTCTAAAGATTCAAACTGCTTTATTTTTTAATATTTTTCAAATAATATATATATTGTGAAATCAGAAAATACATAAATTTAACATAATATTGAGTTAAATTTTTTTTCGAATTATCAGTAAAATTTTTTTGCAACCTCAAGTCTTGTCACAAGGTTTAGCCTTCGCTTTTGTGGACATCCCTAAACTTTATAAAAAATCCACCCGATGCACTAGTTGTCTTCCATTTCACTTAAAAACAAACGTTTACACGGCGATTTTGGATTGGAAACTGATTTTATTCGTCTGAGTCGCACATTTGTCAGGAAAATATTACCTTTTTATTCATTTTTCGTAATTTGCACAGCTCATCCCATCACTTCTGTGGTCTTGTTTAGAACCCCTAATTTTTCTATGGAAAAATAATTATTACTAGGCAAAATAATTGAAATATGGTAAACTTAATTTTCTGAATGACACGTGTTCCTAACCTCAAAATGAATAGCATATGAGTCAAGAAACACAATATTCGTCACTTCGTGGACATTTGGGGGTCCATGGAAGTGATGATCATCAACAATAGCGGATACTATGTTTTTCACGAAGACTTGTCTTTCACTTCCAGTCTTTGTTAAATGCCAATAAGGATATTTATAATTATATAAATATATATAATATAATATATGATATATATAATTATATATTTACATTTTTATAGATGTTTAAGACTGACAGTTCATTTTTATTGAACATGATTTCCTCTTTTGATAAAAAAATCTTTTAATTCATAAATTATAGTCTTCTATTTATTTATTTGATAGTTTTCCCCACGTAAATTCACTATTTCGAATATAATTTATATTAAAATTTGACATCGTTATTAACACAAGTCACTTCTGTGGACATAGCCTACCATTATTTTTTTATTTAAAATAACCAAATGCGTTGACCTGAACCACATATATCATGGAACGTCAAAAGCAATCATCTCAATTTTTTTGAAAAGGAAATCTTGTAATTTAAAATCTCAAAAATTTTGGACTGAAATTGCAGGTTTTATGTAGATTCACCCTTATCAGTATCGCTCGCCAGGCATTCGCCACACCCAAACACGTCCATCGGATCGCCACAATTCGTAGCTTAATTTGTCACTCCACAGCATACTCTTCCATTGTTCTAATATCCAGTTCACGAAAGAAAATTTTTTATGACGTAATGTGCTTATAGATTGATGTTTCCAGGATGTAACAATGACATCTATTGCTCAAATTCGTAACTGAATCTTAGAAACATAATGAAAAATTTCAGCTGTATTTTCTACAGTTACGAATGTATTTTTATATTATTGTTATAATTTTTTAATAACTTAGCTTAACAATGTAATGTCGATGAAGAATATCCTCAAATTAATTCTTCCATACTTCATTCCCAGCTCCATGTGAAGAATTCGTTGTAAAATATTTTCCTTCCGTTGAATTCAACTTTTGACTAAATGATATCAAGCGTTGGGTATTCATTCTAAAAACGAATAATTTCACTGATAGTGGTTCTAACAATGTATAAATCAAAGTCATCCATATCCCACTGGCTGTACACGCTGTATTCGCTTCATGCCAGGAGCGGTGAATGATTTCTCGCGGAAAGATCCTTCGCAGACAATTTTCTTCACCGTCTAAGCAGACAAATTCGTTGCGGTAGCCGTTCTATCCAATGTTTCAGAAATATATATATATTTCATCACTCTTGAAGTATTGAAAGACGTTTTAAATGATAGGGTTAGCTGTGCAATGTCTTTCTCGCGTACTGACAATAACTCGCCATTGCTGAGACACCATTTCTATGTTTGCATCAGGATTTCCAGGCAAACGTAAGTGATCAGATTTTGCCAAATAAGGAGGTTTTTCTAATTTGAAATCCACTGTAGAGTCCAATGGCGACGTGCTTTGCACCACTGTAAACGACGGGCAGCTTTCCGTGCATTGATCTTAAGCTGAAACATTGTCCGACCAATGAACAATATCGAAAACCTGAAATCACTCTGCCGGTTCATGAAAAATGCAGTTTCAGGTGGAAGTCGGGTTCATAATTGAAACGAGATGATACTTACTGTCGTTGAACATTAGCAGACATTTCAAAATCGAACTAATCGATCGATCGGTCGATTTTCGTAATCTATCATCTCAAAATTAAACCTGGCGGTTTTTTGAATTTTCGCTCCCCTGAGTAAATGAGGAATTATTACAAATTTACTACAATTGCAGCAAAATTATATTTTGATATGAAACAATCTGTTAGTTAAAAGCTTTTCATTTAATGCATTAGAATTTGCCAGGAAATATTGTTAATTTTTAAAATTGGACTTATTGTCGTCGATGTGTCGCGAAGGATTCTGGGAGTAGAAAAAGCTCTTTGAAATTTCGCATCAAGTGACACCGTTGAACGTCCATTCCAATTGATCGCTGCAACGACACGACGGTCCAAATCGTTCGGCAAAAAACGTTGCAGAGAAATTAGGTGTCCTGTGAAATACAGTAAAACCTCGTTAAGTCGTCACTCAAGGGACCAAACATTTTTGACGACTTAAGCGGAGTGACGACTTTTTGAAAAAAAAACCACCAAAAAAACACTGAAATACAGTATTTTCATGAATTGCTATGGGATTCGATGAGAAAAAACAAGATTTTCAGAAATCAATACATGAAAATGAATGAGTGAAAAAAAAAAAACAAAAACAAAAAAAAAAAAACACTTTTTATAGCTACTACATTTTAATCGTTTTAAAAGAAAGGCAATGTCTTGAAACATTCCAGCCAACCATTGCTGCCGCCGAAATCTTCAATGTTCAACTCCTTAGCAATTTCCATGGCTTTTTCTTTGAGAATCACGGCATAAATCGGCACATTTTGCGATCTGGCATGTTTTAACCATCGAACTGAAACCTCCTCGATCTTGTGAAACTTCGATTTCCTCATTCGCTTTCTTTTGTCTTCAATTACTTGTTTCGATGAAAGAATATCGTTTAATGTAGTCCTGGGAATATGTGTTCTTTGGCAAAAGCTGTTTTCGAAACATTTGATGTTTCAACAAGTGCAATTAAGTCTTTTTTTTCTTTAAAAGATAACGAGTTAAGTTTTCGTTTCCCTGTCATGTTAAAAACTTAATCGAACCATGAAATTGCAAGAGAAAAAAAAATAGCCCTTATAGCGGGACTTACTCGCTATGAAATGAAGTCACACTCAGTAGAGGTCAAGAAAAACGTCTACACTCGACAGAGTCGCAGCGAGAAGTGTGCTTTGAATGATTAGCGGCGAGATTCCAAGAACCCGAAGGGTTAGGAAAGGAATGAAGTGACAGGCGTGGTCGAAAATTCCCCGTAAAGGCTTAGCTTTTTTAAAGTGAAGGGGCGGGGTTGAAAAGACAACACGATGGCATGCAAAATGGAGAAGAAAGATGCTTTTGGCCATTTTGAAGGAGACGAGTTATCCGGAATAGAATTAAATTTGGTGACGAGTAAAGGAGGGTTATTTTGCATTATTGTGTATGAGACCTTATCGGGACCAAAGGAAAACGACGACTTAAACGGAGTGACGACTTATCCGGGTGACGACTTAACGAGGTTTTACTGTAGCTACAAAAGATTTTTTTTTTCATTGATCGAGCATTTTTGTTCCTGTGGAACATACCTTAGGCATTCTTTCCTTCTTTTATTTTTATTAAATTTATTTATTTGGTTGAACGGCTGAGTTTCCTAAATGTACAATATCTCTAGATTTAAGCTACTCTTCGGAGGCTTTTCTTTGAGCCCGCAGAGGGATTTCAGGTTTTCAATATTGCTCATTGGTCGGACATGTTTCGTTCGCTTTATCGTTGCTGCGAAATATGCCTAAGGTTGTACCTCAACACAAATCGGGGTCTTCACCTATCCCGATCTTTCAATGTTTTTGGCGGATCTGGGCTGGTGTGGTTTAACTCCCTCACGTTTCCATTTCATCCCTACACCACTCACTGTTGCGAGGGGTATCCCTGAAATCTCACGGATAGAATGACCAAACCTGTAGGCAACAATAATCATGCCCCGTTCAACATCACTGAGCTTGCGTCGTTCGTTCATACTTCTGTCAACTTAACGTTCAAGGTCCTTTTATAGGGGTATGACATGTACGGACGATCTTCCACTTACTTTCCAGGGGGTGATTAATGAAATTATGTTACGAAAAAAAAATATATATATTTCGAAAATCAGGATATATTAATTTTGGTTTCTAATTGTATCCTGTAATTCAGAAAATTTGTAACCCAATATTATTCTGATTGCTTTTTTTTTTCTTTTTTAATTTATGGTATTTAGGAATGTGTTGTAAGTTTCAGCAAATTTTTATACGTTTGCAAGTTTTCATTAATTGTCGTTTAATTCTTGCTTTTGGTTGTCGTGAATACGTTTTAATTATCAAGCGTTAATGGGTCGGATATGTTAACTGTTAACTATAATTTTAATTACTTTAGTTTCGACATCTAATTATCAAAATTAATTATACCCTGAAATAGATTTATGCATTTAATTGGTTATATAAAAGGTTAAAAGGAACAACTTGTTTATTTTTGTGTTTGTTGAAGTCGTAGTTGTGGTCTTTACATTAGACCTGGGCTTAACTTTCGTCAGGAGATTCAATATGTTGAGTCTCAATCGTTGCTAATGAGCAGTTAAGAGACGACGTACAACTAACTAACACTGAGATGAGCTATGTTTCTCATTGACAAAAACATAGACTAATGAAAGAGAGTCGTCCCATGAGGCCAGCTTTAGAAAAACCCTAATCGAAGTAGGATGTGTCTTCGTGTTGATTACATTTCCAGAAGCTACTAAAGGAAGAGAGAGAGACTACGCTTGGGGAGAATGGAAAAGATTCCTTTGATTTCATTCAGTAAAAAATTGTTATCATTATTATTAGAAGTAGTAGTAGTATTGTAACACAACCTAGTAGATTCTGGTGACTGGATTTGATCACAATATTTAGAGATATTTCTAATTTCAGGTAAACTGCTATTTGCAATTGTTGTATTACAATTTGGGTTGTGTTTATAGGCAATATCTCGAGATCTTTTGTCTTATCAGTGTCCACTGCAATTAGATAGAATTCCCATTTTCTTCATCCAAACGTTCAATTTTCAGATGTTAGTATTTTTTTTCATTTCTTTTCATTAATTCTTTCCTTCCTTCGTTGGTTTATCAATACAAATCAATGGGTGAGACCAAGTGTTTTCTTAGTGACATTCTAGAATAGCTGTTTCACGCTCTTTGGCGATTGTCAGCTAGGAAGAGTCATCAGTGAACAGCAAGTTCTCTGTGAATTTTTTCATTTTTTTTTTTTTTTTTGGTAACTTTTTTATTTTTTTTTTTTTTTTTGGTAACTTTATTATTGCTTGTTTTAAGTTCCATATTGATTTTCACGATTGTTACTTTATAAAGCCTATATCTTTTTCAGCGGTTATTAGGAGGTTCACTCATGAGATATCCATCACATAATGACGATACTGAACACAGCGATGAAGAGAGGGTGAGATCAATACCAGTTTTAAGCCGTTTCAATGTATTGTATTTAATATTAAAGAAAAATGCTTAAGCTAAATGATACGAGTTAGCAGTCAATTATTACATTTCTTTGTCTGTGAGTAAATAACTTCGTCTGTGAGTAAAGATTTGAAATTTGAACACCTACTTCTCTATAAATTTTCTACTTTTTTTAAGTTTTGTACAAAGCACAAAGTAATCATATATAAAATAATAATGCATTCCTCATAATTAAACAATAAACTAAAATTAGCATTGTGTAAAACAATGGCATTTAATGACATGAAGTTATTACATAATAATAACTTTTATTATATAATAATTTCAGTATATACTGAAAAAATAATAAATTACGTTTGAACATTTTTAAATACTTTTTATAGCAATTAATTTATACTGTGTAAATAAAAAATATTATTGAAAATAAATATTCCTTGAGAAAATTATGACATTTCCCTCACCTATAATTTGAGAAACTCTGCCTTAAACAAATGGTTAAATTTATATATTTTTAGTTTTAGTTTTTGCTTATCTAGAGTTGATGGCTAGACTTAGGAAAATAACTTTTCAACAAATTAAATTTAAATGGTTTTTAAAGTCACAATCCAAAGTAAAAAACCCCTTCTTACATCGTCTTATCTGTCTTATCCCTTTTCTTCCTTTCTGATATTTTTTTTTTCTTCTTTTCTGTAACTTTCTGTCTTAGAGTTAATTAAAACCTGTCGAAGAAAAGTTGATTTTGGATGTTGTTGCTTTTGCCACTGGATTAAAGCCAAACCAAAGGGAAAAAAACCCTGTTGACGTCCGGTTCCATATGCTAAGGATTTGTTCTGCTTTTGGTAGGCCTATCATTTGCTTTGAAGTTTGAACGCGGGGTTAAAAATATTGGAGCTTTATTCTTAAGCAGTTTCAGATTTAATGTTTGGTAAAAATTTAAGATTTTAAGAATAGCTTCAAGGAAAGCATAAAAGAAGCTCGGATCAAATCGGGAAAAACGGGCTCGAATCGGGAACAAGAGAAAATAAGAAATTTCTCGTTGGCATAACAACTATTGAGTCAGATCATGAATTTCTGTAAATAATAAGGATTTCAGTATTTAATCTTGAATCCTGTTTAGATCTAACTTCGGTTAATTCTATATTAAATTAATGGATTTCTAGTTCCTTAAATTAATTAAAATTTAAGCTTTCTAGGGTAAATAGGTGTCTCTCATAATCACAAGTAGATATTATTCCATTATAACTATTTTCTAAGGTAGTTAGGAAAGACAATAAAAAGAACTAACCAACCATCTGCGAAAATCCAAATGAAATGTAACGAAACAATTGCAAATAAATAATTGAAAAAAAATCATTATTTAATTATCATTCGAAGTAAGAGCGAAGTAAATAAGAGTAAGAAACAAAGAATAAGAAATTATGGAGAATTTACGTAAAGAAGCATTTTTTAATAAAAAAACGTGGTTTACCATTTGAAACTGCAATTAGGTTATTTATTTATTGCTGTAATAAATTTCATTTATATATTTTTTTTAACAAATGTCTTCATTCTTGTTTGACTTGTTAGCAAGTGGAAAGCAGTTGGCGCAGCATAACCATTGTCACTCTTAGATAATTATGTAGCTAATCTTAATCTTTTATTTATTTATTTATTTATTATTAATTTTTCTGTATCCATCAACGTCTACCACTCTAGTAAACAACACATTATTCATACACAATTTTTATCTTGCCAACACTTAAAACACTAGAATTAAAATGTAGCAACTAAATTATAACAAAACATCGGAATCAATGAGGAAACCCGAAAAGCTAAAATAAGCAATAAAAAACTCCACATTGATTCCGACGTTTTCTCATATAGACCCGAGTACCACGACCTGGTTGTGAACTGATGACTGCTCCTGATGATCGCCATATTAGCGTGAAACAGCTGTACTAGGATGTCATTTAGTATACAACTTCGTCTCACCCTTTATATTAAATTGTAACAACTTCATGGTTTTCTCAAAATAGATAAATATATAAATAAACCCTTTAAACTTTGTTCCTTTGTTTTTAACCAATTAATTTTAATTTAAGGTTTTTCATTCTCATTACTATTCTATTATATTCTTGTAGCCTGGAAACATAGATGGAACCTCCTTACGGTTTTTGTATGTTAATGAAAGACTTTGGTCTTATTTATTAATATTAAATAAATTCTCTTGACAGCTACTCTGAGGTGTCTGATAGAAGTTCGATATTTATTGATCCAATTTATAATATGGTGATGACGCCATCTGTTCTTTTTTTTCTTGTTTTCATTTGTCGATAATTAATAACAATTAAATGCAATAACACATTTTCATAGATAATTTATCTTCGTAAACCTTACATTAATTCTTAGTTTCCTGTTTTCCATTAGGTGAGATAAAATCAACATTATCTCTTTAAGAATCCCGAAGGTATTGTAGGCATTTATTCAATAAAACTAAAACAGAGGGTTTTTTTATTTATTTATTTCTGATCATATCAGATGGTTTATCTTCTTAAGAGACAAACGAAAAAAATAAATAAATAAATCGCAATGGACTGAGTGCTTTACGATCAGTGGATCTAGTTTTAACTAACCACGGGTTTAAATATAAACTCCAGTGTAAATTTACGATTGAGGGCGGTCTGTAGTTGCCAGTAATAATTGCCAACATTGCAAAAAAAAAACAACAACAACCAAGTTTGGGATGGGATGTTCATTGGAGGACATACTAACAATTACACGGTTTTTTTGGGAAATTAATTTTTTGAAATTAAATACAATTATTTTCAAATAATTTCCATAATATTAGTGTGTTTACATATATTAAAGAAAAGGATCATACACACATCCAATCAATAAAATATATTCAAACAATTTCAGGACATGTTGCGATGCTTAATTATAGACCCCTTCATCATATGACAATAAAACGAATAAATATTATCAAATAATTGTTGTGAGTTTTTTTTAAACCTCTTTTCAGCTTTCCTTCCGGTAAAAAAGAAAAAATAATATTTGGTATCTATTAGGTTTAGTAAAATTAAGTGTGTAAATTTACTATATTATTTTATTAATTCGAAAAAAAAAAAATGGAAAAAGACAAACGCAAAACAAATTTGCCAGATTTCGTAATTTATAAATCTTCAAATTCCTATTTTTTTTAAAGATATCGAAAACCTTAAATTTATCACTGGAATAAAGTAAATTACATATTTATTTTTCTTGGAATTCGCTACCTCGTTCTTCAGATCCTGTGTTTACGGAAAACACAAACCATACAAAGGCAGTGCAGAATTATCAACAAAATATAGCTTGAGAATGCTTTACAAGATTAACCAAATAAGTTACTCTTTTTTTTCCCGCCTGCTTCCATAATTGAGGCTCATAAAATCTGTCAATAAAATTCAAAGATATTCTTGAAACTTCGCATACTTATTTATGGACATAGTGTAACTTTTGTATTTAAAAGTTGTTGTTGTTGTTTTTTTTTTTTTTTTGCAAATCAATTGTAGATGTGTGTTTTACCGCAGTGATCAGGTTCTAATACCTCAAACTGCATCTTCGGTGAATCATTTCTCTGTTGGCGTTCAGTAGATAAGATATTCTCTGGATCCTTTTCATTAACAGTTCCATCACCACTGATCTCAATCTTCTTGATTTTAGCTTACAAAAATTAGTTATTACCTCGTTAGGGGCTGTCCATAAACTACGTCACGATAATTGTTGTCATTTTCGACTCCCTGCCTCTTTCTTGTTACACTTTGTCACAATCTTCTGAGCCCTCCCCCTCCCTAATATTACGTCACAATATTATGCATGTAATTACAACTAAACTATTTTTAAGAGTAAGATTCAGTTCAAAACACCTATTAATCTGTTCAACTACTTAATCGTTTAACAGTCGTGGAATTCATAGAACTTTAACTTTGCACTTTGATGCATATTCCTCAAATTCAAGTATAGTTTAGTTTGAAGTTTAAAGTTTAGATAATTGCGGGTACTTTAATGAATTTCGTTTAGTAGATAGGTATTTTTGATTTCAAAAAAGACGCTAAAGTGAAATGTAATGTGACGTCACATATTATCTGATTCCTCTCCCTCGTCACACTTTGTCACTCTAAGCAAGCCCCCCTAGCTGACATTCTACGTAGTTTATGGACAGCCCCTTACTTAGCAACGAAAGATTTTTGAAATTTACTTTGAGTAAATGCCGCGCTGGTGTGGTCGAGCGGTCTCAGGCGTCGGTCTGTCGTGAGATCAATGTGCCAGCGCCCGGGTTCAAATCCCGGTAGCGAGCATGGATGTTTCAAAAATTTCCTTTCCTGTGTTGTAGCCTCTTCTTCACTTTCTCTTCGGTCTGACGTCATTCCTTAATGCCGTCCTGGGGAAGGCCACGGGAAACCACCCCAGTATCTTTCCCTTGTAATTCTAGGGAGTCTGCTAGGGGTTCGCCGTCTTGGGAACACTAGCGCTCCCTGGAGCACGGATGCTTCGGCAACGAAGCTCGCACTTCGGTGCGAACCGACCACACACACAAATTTCAAATATAAAAAAACTCGTGTAATAGAGGGACTTCTGTATCTAAAAATATTAGCAAGCAGTAAGATATTGCTTATTATGATGATCGATGGCACTTCTATGTTCATTCATTCGGAGACTTACCCTTCTTTTGGTCTCTCCTATGTACAGAATTTGTCTGTGTTTCTGCTTCCAGAGACATTCAACAATTCACGTACATCAAAGTCAAATTCAAAGATCTTTAAACTCAAAACGAATGAATCAAACACATCAGAGATAGCCACGAACTATTAGTATTTTTCGGCCCAATAAAAAATAGATTGGACGGATGCTGGAAATACGTTTAAATGTCGATTGTCACCGAATTCCTCACAAATGAAATGACAATAGGAACTCATTCATAGAAACACAAATAACCTGAGTTAAAAACTATCAATATTTCACAACAAACAACAAGTCTTTATAGACGGAATAATGCACTAAAAAATTAGCATGCTATTGAATGCGTAAATAAGCAAAAATAATGATATAAAAAGAGCTGAAAGATAAATTCCTGAAATAATTTGAACAGGTTAAGAACCTGTTGCGTTTTTTATTTTTCAAATTCTGTGAAAACGATACAAAAAAATAAGTGTCTGTAGTTTTATAAATTTAACGTCTGCTCTAAAATTAAACAGGATTTCCAATTTATTTTTTTTACTGTTAATTAAATTCAAAATTGCAGTTAATTAATTAAAGCCACAAAATTTACTGAAATTGCTCAAATTGGTTTCACTTCAAATATTTTCTTTGCGAATTTCTGTTATCATCAAGAGAAAATTCCTCGAAAGGATCTCACCTGAAAAAAATGTTCAAATACAGAAATTAGATTGACTCCAACTCGAAAATATGTCTTTCAAGTTTCAAGAAGAGCCTTTTGCAGGTTCAAACAGATTCACATTCACACTGACTGAACCTTGATGTCATAAGAAATTAGGTTGAAAAAGAAATACCGTATTGTCCGGCGTATAAGACGACCCCCCCCCCCAATTTTTCCAATTAAAATATAGAGTTTGGGATATACTCGCCGTATAAGACTACCCCTCTTCCAACGCACACCAAATAAAAATTAAAAAAACATCAGATTTGATTTCAATACGGTAATTTTAATTCAAATGCTTATGACATGCAGATACTTAGCAGGAAAACTGTCACTTATAAACATAACGCTGTTTGTCATCAAACATGTAAACATAAAACAGTGCAAGTTGATTAAACTTTTCCTTTAAAAGCCTTCAAAATCCTCCTGTTTGTCATCTGATATCATAAGTACATCAATGACATCTTGTGATACATTTTTAAGGCAGTCATCGTATGGATCGAATTCCTTGCTGCTTTCATACGGTTTCCGCATACGGCAGGGATGAGGCCGCGGCCGTTTTTGAGCTCCCCCCACCATATGCGGCGACCGCAGATTCTCCAGTTCGGCTCGGAAGTTTCAGCACCCGGTGTATAAGACGACCCCCGACTTTTGAGAAGATTTTCCTGGTTTAAAAAGTCGTCTTATACGCCGGACAATACGATAGTTAAAAATATAATATTCTATTTAATATAGGATTCTATTAATTTATAACTTAACGATAACATTTCACTGAAACTTTAATTCTCAAACTTTAATAGTTAAAAAAGTTGAGTAAAAATCTCGGACTTTTAGGATCTGCTGCTAATTTTGTTACTTTTCTTTCGCAACTTATTTTTTTCTCAAAGGTCGTAGAAAAAAAAAAAAAGAGTTAAACTAAGAACAAGTTCATAATCAAGAGACAATCGCAGAAGTTTCTTTTCTATATTCAATATTATGATCAGAGAATGATCAAAAGATAAAACATTAAGAAATATAGAAAGGAAACCTGGACTTCCTAGATATCGGTTTTCCTGGATCTTCTTTTGCCTTTTTTCAATTGAGAGAAATTGCTGTTATGACAAAATAATTCGATTATTAATAATTAACTTTCATAATAGTTTTCCCATTTTTTAAAAATTTGTTATCCAAAGGTTACAAGATGTAATATTTTCGTCAAAATTTTAAAACATATAAAAAGAATAAAATATCTAACAATGGGTGAGACCAAATTATTTTCAAGTGACATCCTGGAACAGCTGTTTCACGCTCTTTGGCGATCATCAGCCAGGAGTAGTCTCTGTACTGAGGCTAGTATGAATGATACGTCGGAAGCGCACTGGTGCCTCAAAGGAAAAAATACACAATAAAAGAATAAAATATCTTTTGAAATTTTTTTTAAAAAAGGGACTTTTCAGCTGCTTTAGCAATTTTTTGATAGGGCCAATAAGAAGATTGATCAGAGCCGATTTAAGTAGCTCAGTTGATCACGTGATTGGATATTTCATTATTTATAATAGGGGAGTGGATTATATGCCCTAAGGGAAGTGAGAAAACTGAATTTATAAAAACTATTATTCTAACTTCGTTAGAAATTAATAACTTCGAAAGAAATTACTATTAGTTTATTAATTTTTAAAGCATCCGTTAACTGTAGATTGTTATATTAAACATTCTCATTTTTACCATTTTTTATTGAATGAAAGGGTTTACATTTTGTAAACACTCGTTTAAAGAAAGCTACAAGATGACATAGAAAACAAGCAGCACAAAAAGCCCGGAAGTGGTGAATTCTTTCCGAGGTAATTTAGAGATTGTCAAACATTTACAATTTATGTGAATCGTAGGTTTACGACTTTAAAGAAATCATTCATTTCTTTTTTTTTTTTTTCTCAATTAACCAAGTTCTTGTGAGAATTCTTAAGATCAACAGTACAATGATTATCCTAAGTAAACAGGGGATTTGTGGCAGGAGGCAGATATACAACGTGCTAGAATATACGTGCAGATATATAACGAGAGTACTTCACCTACATACCTTATTTTATCTTTAAAAAAACAATTGTAAGTATTAAATTTAAATATACAAAAGACAGCTCTTTTTAGAACATTTGTTTCAATACACGAATAGAGATAAATTGCGATATATAATTTTCATATTTTTAAAATTTTAAAGTTAGAGTTAATTGTTTAATATTCTAAAAGCATTCAAAGAAACAAGGTCAGAAAGTGCTAATGATACGATTGAAAACAAATTTAAGAGCTTAATGCCAAAAAAAAAAAAATAATCATTAAGTCGTAAAATGGTTAGTACATCTTAAAAACGATTGACTTGTCAAACATTTTAAATTTATATTAATATTAAGAAAAGAATGTAACCTTGATCCTTCATTTGGCTCTTCGATTTATTGTCCTTTCGTTAATATTTTTCTGTGTCGATTTCTGAGATAACTGACTACATTGTTGGCATCAAATAAGTTTTGAAGAAATATGAAATTGTTACAATCTTCTATTAAACATATAAATTTTAGTTTAAAGTTTTATTTAATTAGTATATATTCATATAAAAACGAGTCAATCTACAAATACTGAATAGAGAAAATGGAAATAGAAATATAATATGTTATTACTTAAAAAATGTATTTCATTCTTCGAAAATATTTTAGTGTTGTGCAAAAATTAAAGTATTTATTGGATGTTATGAAATGTTTAAAATCTTTTTAATACATTAACACTATAGAAATATTACTAAATAATTTACATTTATATAGGGTAAATTTTAATTCAATAATATATTTTCCATTGCAATCCAAAAATAATATGAGATCTCACGAAATTCTTTTTTATCTTTTACAAATTAAAGATAAGAATGTTGAGAAGAAGAATTTTCGTTCAGAACATTTTGAATAATTTGAAGGAGTAAGATTGTTAACAAGATTTTTATTTAAGAATAAATTGTTCTTAAATAAGCTTAAGACCAGCTTCCAGCTTCATTGTTTTCATTGTCCGAAAAAAAGGGTGAATTAAAACATTTAGAAGATAATCCAAATAAGTATTATAGTGATCTAAAACTACTTATCAAATGCTCAAGTGATTTAATATAAAGTGGATCCGTAGAGAAGCGCCCAAATCGACTGATAATTTAATGACGCCATAAATCAAAAACTCTATTTTGAAATTGACATTTTTAACTGGAAACTGGATTCTCATTTGTCTGATTATTCATCAAAACAGCCTCTGATAATGAAACGAATAAATTATACTTTTTACATGACAGGTAATGGAAACTTATGAGATCAGTTATAATTTTTTAAATTTTTGTTATAAAACGAAAGCGCTCTGAAAGTGCTTTGCCATCTAATAATTTCTTTGCTGATTTGCCTTACAACGTATATTATACAAATCTTAATGATGTACAAATAAAGAAGTTTACTTAGTTAGTTTTTTTTTTTTTTTTTTTTTTTGGCATCAATTTTCCTTCAGTGGTTAGTTTCTTATTTTGTTTCTAATTTCAATTTTTGATGCTAATATATTTTTACTTTTTAATTTATTTTCATTGGTTTTCAGAAGTCAAACTGAATATCGTATGATACTGTTGATGCACTGAATATTTACTTAAGCTTCAGTATTAAGTAAACTTATCTGAATAGTTGCTAATAAAAATGGCTTCTCGATGACTTCGTTTTGTCTCTGATGAACTTCTCAGCAACACACGTTTGTGAAGCAGAAAAATCCTCAGAGATTTAAAGCTTTGGAAGAAAAAAATACGAATAATACGAAATTTCCATTTCTCACTTTTAATTTAACAAAACTACTTTATTTAGGTGGAGAATTGGGTCAAGAAGAATAAATACAATATTTGTGAACTTTCTTCCTTTCTAGGCTTTCAAATATATTGATTTGAATACTTTTTGTTGGAATATTAGACGTTTGAAGGAAAATATTTTGAGGAAAAGCTACATGCCATGCCTCGAGATTCATTATATGTCGTTAAGTAAATCTAGCTTATTTATTTTTTTTTTATTTTTTTTTATTTTATTTTTTTTTATTTATTTCTAAATTTAAAATTACAGTCCTGCTAGGTTTTCAAAATGAAATCCTGTGATGCAGGTGCTGAAAGTATAAATAATTTATATTTGTAATTTAAAAAGTATTAATCATATAAAATCATATAAAAATTATATAATTACGCAATTATACAAATTATACTTAAATTAGATTCAATTATATAATTATATAAAAATCAATATATCACAGAAATACAAAAAGAAAATCAAATACAAAAAGAAAATTATTATAAATATCATTCATTACAATAAAATTTAAGGTTGCCAAATTTGTTCATTTATATTTAAGAATAGAAAAGATTCTATGTAAGAAAGAGAATATCTTCATTTATCTTAAAGTGAAAATGTATAAAATAACAAAACTTCATCTTCATTTATCAAGTTTCTATATACAGATACTTACAATTAAAATAATTTCAATTTAATCGTTCCATCAACATCCTTAAATGGGAAAGAGACAATTGCATTAAATTGTAATTATTTTATTTCATTTGCTTTCTATCCTATTATGGGAAAGTCGGGTAAGATGACGAAGCATGTAAGATGACGAACTCGTTATTTCTCCGACGCATTCATAGATAGGAGCACCTGTCCAAGCACTTTCTGAGACTCAGATGATTAGTAACGTAGTTCATTGCAACGGATGTCGGGCAAGATTGTTTTGCGAGCAGCAGCGACTAAGATGTGCTTGTTTCCCGTGCGTTTGTAATTTTTCGACTTCACAGCGTAAGGAATTACTCGAGTACGTTAAGTTGTTTTTGCTCTTTCATAAAATATTCTCAAAATACAACTCATAATGTAAAGAACCATGTGTGATGTAGGTTGTTTACGATAAGCTACGGTAATGATAAATAAGTTCTAAACCAAATTCGCGGCGTAGGGTAAGATGACGAATGGCAGGGCGGGTAAGATGACGAGAAGTTTGCTTAGTTTGTCATCTTGTTTTTGAGTACCTTTTATGAATAGCTTTTGTTCTACTTTAAAAATTGGTTTTGAAACTGAATTTTAGTTGCAGTTATTTTTATTTCTTTTATTTTAAATGCTCATGTATGGCTGTTTATCTATGAATGTTTTAGGTATTATAAACAACATGCCACGAAATTATACAAGGAAAAGTGATAGGGGAAAGTCGGATAAGGAGACAATGAATGCAGCTATTGCTGAAGTAAAAGATAAAACCTTAAGTGTAAATGCTGCAGCAAAGAAACATAACGTGCCAGAGCCAACACTAATGTTCTTCGAAATTTTTGTTGTACCTAATTGTTCAAAGTTTTGTTTCATTACGAGCAATCTGTTTCATCTTTGACTTTTCGAATTCATGCCACACGTTAGTAAGTGAAATTGTTTCTCTGCATTTTTAAAATAAAATGTTTCTATCTTAATGTATCTGTTCGTCATCTTACCCCTTAGGTAGGGTAAGATGACGAAAATTACTCTTTTTTTTTTGGTGAAATATTTTTCATAATTCGAGAGGGTAAAACAGTTTCATATTTTTTTATTGAACATAAAGGTTACTAGTCCTTTCAAATTTCGGGTTTTTAAACCACTTACTAAGCCGAGGGACAATCTCTGAAGCTTAAGTTCGTCATCTTACCCTACCTTACCCTACTCACTTTTGAAACCAATAATTCTACTTTTTTTTATATTTTAAAAATGGATCAATTTCATTTTTTAAGGAATTTATCCCATTTTTTTAAGAAGTACGTTTGTTTTTTATTAATTTTAAATTGTGATTTACAAATTGATTTTAATGATATCCGGGGATTTTGATTAATTGTCATTTTGCTTTCGGCAACAACGAGAAATTAAATCCCTTGTTAATCTGCAACTGACTCTGAGCTTAGCTGAGTCTCATCCACAATAAAACAATAAAGATTTCTTATCCCGTTCAATTCAATTGATTTATTATCCCGTTCTTATTTAGCCTCTGAGCAAAGGTGAATGAAATGATTACTTCATCATCTATTTGTTTCGTCTAAAAAAAACTATTAATTCCTACACAGAAAATAGGAAACAAAGTAGTAATTTAAGGATTTTTTTTTTTTTTTTTTTTTTTGTAATTTCTTTATTTACTTATTATGATACATAAATACTGCAATTCTTAGGGTCGCTTTTAATCTAAATTCACAAAATTCAATAGACAATTTTATGAATTTAAATTTATTGGTTAAAAAAAAAAAAAAAAATACTGCAAAAATACTCGGCCTCATTTTTTTTTTCAAGTTTTATTTTTTCTAAAATTACTAACAGAAAAGTGATGACTTCTATGAAAAAAACTTTAAAAATGTAATTAAAGAACATTTTCAAACCGATTTTGTTTCATTGTCATCTTTTGTAAGATAAAGAATTTTGTTAAAAAGACAAATGTAGCATCCATTCATTTGGTAAATAAGGGCTGTTCAAATATTACGTAAGCATTTTAGGGGCGGGGGGAGGCGTCAGAGCAATGCTTACCTAAGACAGACAAACATGCACGGGTTAAAATTTTGCTATAATTTTGACTTTTTAATTTATTGATCAGTGGTATTTACTGTTAATGATTTAGCAAATCTTACGTAAGCATAAGGGAGGGGGGGGGGGATTTCCTTTTTTCTGATTACAAGGGGAGGGAGGGGTCTGCTTTCATAATACAGTGCAACTTGGATAATTCGAACGTCTTTAATTCGAAATCGTGGTTAATTCGAAGATTTCTCTTAGTCCCTTGAATTTATTATTAAATCAATGTTAAAAAATCATGGATAATTCGAAGTTCAACTTCCTTAATTCGAAGTTTTTTATAAAAAATTTCGAACTATAACGACTTTTCGGCGTTTCATCGTTAAGAAATTCGACTCGTGACAACTGAAATCCCCTTCCCACCACCGTTCGACACGTGACGCTTCAGACGCCATTCGAGCTTCCTGCTGTCAGTGTCACTATTATTTCAGTAAACCACACGTGTACAAGAATTTAATGTTCGCTGAAAAGGTCGCCGTCATTCGCGAGGTGGAAAAGGGTGTGAAGAAGAAATGCCAAATCGCCAACGAGTACAGAACAGCGCCCAATTTCGTCAGTACATTGAAGGACAAACCAACGTAAGTGAAACTGTTTTCCGTTCACTAAACATGCTTGATGATTTTGCTAACCTTAAGCGACTGAATTCTACAAAACAATCAGACATTGCACAATTTTTAAAAAAAACTATAATTTTCTGCATTGAATATAATACGTACTGTAGCTTACGTAATATTATTTTGTTACATACATATAGTGTTTAAATCATTCATACCATGATCTTTCTGAATAAATATTTACTCATTGACAGAATAATCTTTTCAAGCATTCAGTGGACCTGAAATTAAAGTTAAAAGATGTAACTTGTTTAATTCGAAATCTTGGATAATTCGAAGTTTTGTAGTGGTCCCTTCAGATTCGAATTATCCAAGTTGCACTGTACTTGAACGATCCCATATCGAGATCCCTTATAAAAATCTAGATAAAGTAAAAATCTAATAAAAATCAGAGATTGCACGGAATTATGAGATTTACTTTGTATTTCTTCTTATTATTTATGTTCTCATCAAACACTTACTTATTCCCGAAATCTTTGTATTGATCGCAATGAAAGCGCTAGTTTTTATTGTTTTTATTGTATTTTTTTTTAAAGTTTTAATTCCTATGCGCTTGGCCTAAGCTTTTATTTTGATTTACACTATGCACGTTAATTTGATTACATTCAAGATATTTCTCCTACACAAATAATTTTTCAATATTTGAAAATTTGTTTTCGATATCGTTCCTTCATAGACTGAATTTCACCCTAAGTAGTTTTAGGCGTCTTCACTTAATAGAATAAAAAAAAAGTGACTTCTTCTTTTCTTTTCTTTTCAACCGGCTTCTAAATATTGGATTTGAATAAATGGTTTTCTTTCAGCTTCTTCTTCAAAATCATCACAAAAATCTCCAAAACCAAAAATCAATTCCGAAAAAAATCACCGAAATAAAAGCCTTTTTTATAACCAATACCTTTTTCAATGTCGCTTCGCTTTAATTTGCCAGAAACCAGCTGTAGTTGCTACTTTTTAAAAATAGTCTTTATTACTTTAATTCGATTGTTTCTTTCCTTCCTTTCATTGAATTTGGCCAACGAAGGACCACGGAACTACCCGACCCGACAACGTCAGAGCGAAGCTAATGAAAGTCAAGAAGGGGGACATCCCGTCCAGAATAACCCTGAGATCGTAAGTCCCAGAGAGAAACGGACGAAACACAGAAAAAAGAAACAGCCATGCCAATACCGGGATTGTAACATAGTAGCCATGCCACTAGACCGTTCAGCCATGCCGAAACGACTCGATTGCTTCTTTTATTTTATTTTTTGTTTTTACTTTTAGTGAAATATTCGCCAAATTTCTAAGAAAATCATTTTGATTTTTTTTTAAATGGCTTTTTATTTTTAATAAACAGCAAATGGACAAAAGATGAAAGAATCTGAGGATAAACGATATTAGATAAACTACATGGAATTATCCAAAGTAAAAATTTATGTAACGCACTGTACATAAATTCTTTTTTGCTTCCAAAAGGACCCTACGCAAATCACTTGCCTCTGAATTGATATAAGGATTTAAGTTGTTTTTTTTTTCCCTTCCCTTACGTCAAAACGAATGTTTGAAATAACTTGCTTTTATTGACCCCTGGGTCGTATTGTTGAGTTAACCTCGTTTTAAATAATAAAAATAATATGAAAAAAAAAAAGGCTTCCTAATTTTGTACATTTTTTTTTTTTTATCAAAAGTTTTTTTTTCTCACAAGGTCTGAGGTTTAGGAATCACTACTATTTTGATGTTTGCAAGTCATGTGACTTTTATAAATATGTATTGTAAAGTGAGTAGGTAAAGCTAAAGAAAAGAATATTAATAAAGAAAAAAACTATTTCATAAAAAATGTAAAATATGAATAAAATATAGAATTACTTTTATTAGGGTTGTTAATTATTACTGTAAATCAGGAAATGAAAGAAATAAAAATATGGAGTAGTGAACTGTTTTACTAATGCTCTGTATTAAATTTCAAACATATTAAAATTATAGAGGTTTTTTTTTTTTATAATATACTAAGCGAAATAAATATGGATTTTTTTAATTAATAAAGTCAATAATTATTGAGCTTAGTATTAAAAATAATCAAGTTACTTAAATACATTTTTACCATATTTTGATCTTACAGAGAACTCTTTGCTCTTGACCTTCCCGAAGACTTTTATCTCAAATTCAGAGAAAGTTCAACTGATGGAAAATAAAAACTCTTCCTTAATCTTGATTGTTGACAATATGAAGGAAAGATGGAATGTTGGACCTGACAGTGACCGGTTAAATAAAACGAAATGCTAAGGATCAACTTAAGGGTCAAAGTTCTCATTAGCATTGCTTAATTACTGAAACACTAGATCTTTCCACTTCATTAAGAGCAAAAGTCACGCTCAGACAAAGAACAATTCCTCGATTTTTAAAAGTTTTTAATTAATTCTATTCTATTTGAAGAAAGCTTTTTTTTTTTTTTGTTATCGTTTTAAGGCATTAGGGAATTGTATTTTATTATTTGGCTGCACGAGGGTCAACATACTTTTTGTCTATAAAGGGAAATTTACAGATTTTTCTTTATAGTCAGAATTTTTCTCTTACATCTTCAATCTGGTGTGTTGATCAGTGGAGGAAATTAATACAACAAATATAACAAATATAAAAAATAAATCAATAATGGATTAGAATAAAACAAACATCCAAAATATACTCCTCTCTTACATACCCCCCCCCCCCCTTTTTTTTTTCCAAGGCTCTTACAAACATAGTTTAGCCCCTATTACTGTTGAACCTGAGATTGAGTCTTCTTGAAATATGGCTTAGATATTTGTGGCAAGAGACATTGTAGAATTCTCTTTCTTAGTCTTTGCTGAGAAATTAACTCGTGAAGGTGAAAAACCTGTTAACTTTAGAACATGTGATGTTTGATTATGTTTTGATTTGATTAAAATTAATTAGAAGTTAAGAGAATTTAATTCATTTTTTTTTTCAGAAAAAGAAAATCTTTATTATTGTTTTAGGTGTAAATTATAAAATTTAAATATAAAGGAGCCTTTTTTAATTTTTATTTTTTTTCTCCAGAAAAATTAAAACAACAAACAAAAAACAAAACAAAACAAAACAAATAAAAAAAAAAGCATATTTTAAGGAAAGTGGACTTTTATAATCGTTTACAGTTAAATAAAATCAGAGATTTACTTATTTATTATTTTATAATTCCTATTTTGTTGAAGCTTTTTAATTAAAAATAAACTAAAACATTTTTTTTAAAGAAATACAGCAAATCATTGCTGCTGTTACATTATACAGTGATTTTATATAAGACTGTTTATAATTACAACCTAATAAACAATGAACGAAGACCCAAAGCAAAAAGGAGAGGTGATGAGAGAGAATGCATAACTGATGAAAAACAAAAACGAAATTTCAAATGATGCTACAATTTTATAAAATCTAATCAATTAAATAAATAATATTTATAAGAGATGTATTTTTCAAACGCTAATTAGCCCAATTAGTGACTAAATAATTAACCAAATAATTCATTCCAAGCCTTAATATCTGATTATTGCTTAGAATTTTATTCTAAATTAATTTCTATTATTATTTTTAAATAAAAGTTGAGATTTTAAACGATAATAATATATTATCCAAATGAATAACTGCCTTTGAATCAACTTGAATTATTTATTTAGATTTAACATTTTTTATTTTAAAATAAGAAAAGGATGTAACTGGATTTTTCCCAAAATCATTTTCTCACAAAATTGTGCAAAACAAATTTCTCAAAAGGGAAAACCACAAATCGCTTTGTTGTAGTCAAGTGTCAGAGGAAGAAATCATGAGTAATCAAAGAGTTATCATGATTCATGAGTAATCCAAGGAACTGACAGAAACTTGAAGAAGATTTTTTTTTAATATTAAATTGGGTAAAACAGAATTTATAATAATTAAAACATAAAAGTTATTATGATTTTTTTTAATAGTCTTTATTTTTTGTTTCAAAATGACGAATCCCAATAAAAGACATGAATCTAAAATACATATGGTAGGTATTTTGTCGTTTAGATTAAAAACATAAAATACAGGACGTTTCAGCCTACCGGTAGTGGGTAAATAGTATCTAATGATGTTATTGGACAGTTCGCTCTTGATTGTGGGTAAATTGGCGATATGCCAGGAATCACGTAAGGTTAGGGAGAAGACAGTTGTCACCTGATCTATTATTTGAATTTGATCAAAATTGGGGATGTGGGTAGTTAATTTATTGTGCTGATATAATATTGATTTGAAATGGTCTTTATTTCTATAGTTTACCTGATGTTGTTTCAGTCCTTTTATTAAAGAAGATTGCGTGGTATAACGGATATATCTTTTATTACAGTTTAGGCAAGGAATGGCATAAACTACTTTACTTTTTGTGTGAATATCATTTCTATTATTAGATCTACGGTAGGTCAGTTTGTATTAGCCTTGTTAATAACTGATATCATGTTTTTTTAGGAGCTGTATTATTCTGTGATTAATCCCTTGTAATGTAAGGAATAATCGCCTGGTTGTAAGTTTCCTGTGTATTTTTGTTATGATTTGTAGGTTTATGGTTTCTGGCCTTGATGTAATATTTGTTAATGAATTTAATCGGGTAGTTGGATTGAGTGAAGATTTGCTTAAAGATTGATTTAAATGATTTATTTCTTTTCTGAGTAGTTCAGTGGTTGTGGAAATTTTTTGAAGGCTCTATTAAAATAGTTAAATAGGATGTTAATGTGGATGGGGATATTATAATTGTAATCTACTAATTTATTGGCATGGGTTGGTTTTCTATAGTCTTTTTTTTTTAATTAAAAATTTTTGTTTCAAAGATTTCAGGAAATATGACTGAGAGAAGGTAATTGGAGTATTTTGTGAATATATTGTTTGAGTAATTTTTATTTCTGAATTGAACAGTTCGTGAATCCATGGAAGGGTTCCGTTGATTTTATCTGAGTCTCCGTTAATTCGTCTCTGCAGGCCAAAGACTCCCCCGTTCGCAGTCGATGCCATAATAGGACAGCGGGGAGCACGTGGTTCCACCGTCGAAGTGGGCCTCGGCAAAGGCAGAAAGTGAGTAGCAGGTCTCGCACAATCTAAGTTCAACTGAGCGTCTGGAGTTTGAACGAGATAAGAAAGGAGGTTCCAGCACAATTCTTCGATTAAAGCAGAGTGAGGGCAAAAAATATTGGAGGGAAAAAAAATTCAGTAAAATTGAGTTAAGAAGATTGGAAGGAATACAGCGGTGACATGTGTTTTTAATTCTATTGCGGGGGAAGAAGCATTCCGTGGCTGCCGTCTTCCAGTGATGCGTGCCCGGTGAGCGAGTGCGCCCTCCCCCGTCCCACGATCGCCGTCGTTTCGTGAATAATTGATGCCGGAGAAGGGACCGAGGGGGGTTGGATGCAACCATCGACGATAGAGAGAGGTGGCGTCCTTTACGTAGAAGTCCGTGGGTGGGATTACACAGTTAAGAAAAGGATCGGCATTTTTTTTCCCCTTTTCGTTCCCTTTCATCTATTCGCCGAAGGGAACGTGAATATTCACGGACGACGCTGGATAATCTTAAACGACCCTCACCTTCCATGGATCACATACGGTTGATCGAAGTCCGGCTATGAGGCCAATCCTTTCGTCGGGCTGTGACGGGCCAACGGAGCCCCGTGCATCAACGGCGCTGCCGCACTCGGAGCGCAGGGACTGCCAATGCTCCCTGGAACAGACATTTCCAGCCGACGGTGTCCAACGACACCGATCCTGCGGTAGAAGTGACTTTCTCATTAAGACCAGGTCGTGTTTTGTGAAGGATTCTATTTCCAACCGGTCAGGCACGTACTGGCATCGGTTCCTATTGATGATCTTCACGGCTTGTCTAATAGTAAATGTACTCACGTGTACTCAAGCAGACGATTCCTTCGTTACATCAACTCATGACACTGTAAGTATAAATTAAAAGTCTATCTCTTTTCAAGATACAACAGATGGATTGAAGCATCAAGAAGGTTTTCAAAAATACCACGGTTTTGACTTAAAAATTTGGCAGGGCTAGAAATATATTCAATTTTATTTACATATTTTATTCACTTTTAATATATTTCATTGCTAATATTTGTTTTAACATTTGTTTTAATATCAGTCACTTTAATATTAAGTATTTTGATTAGAAACTTTTTTTTCTTTACATTTGTAGTAATTACGCTTTTTTAAGTAATTATATTTTTCGTTATAATGATGTAAAATATTGAAAGAATTTATAACTTAAAAATTAAATATTACTTAAAGTTCGTTCTAAGCTAATTTTTAATTAACCTTGTTAAGAAAAAAATTCTACATTTATTTAAAATTCTTTATTTCGAATAATATTTAGAAATTCCATTACAGTTATTATTATTATTCCCTTATTAAAATGGAAAACCTTAATTTATAAAGATAGCTAGAAACTAAAAATGTCGAAGTTTATAAAATTAGACAGAATTCTTTGCTACAAATAAGAGTTAAACCAATGAATTAACTCAAATGTGTTTTGAACTGCTTTATTATTTCAAAGAGCGTTTTGTTGTTCACTAAACGTTGTTGCTTAAGCATTAAACTAGCAGTGACAACGATCGAACCTCTTGAAGTGACTGTTTTATCTCGTTGTTTAGTCTCGGAAGGGTTAACGAAGTGACGGTCTGTGATCCACAGGTGTTCCTCTCTCCTGTTGTTGAGGCTAACCTTTAAGATTGTTTAGTCATTTCTGTGTTTACATGTTGTAAAGATCACTTGATGAATAACAAGGAAGTCAAATAACAGATGAAGGAACTCATTTTTATTAACTTAAAATATTAACAATTCGAAGGCTCTTAACGAGGTTTTAATTGCAGGTCCTTGTTTTTGGAGTCTGTCGTTTTGGATCGTGCTATTTTAAACCAGTTAATCCTCCCTTTTCGAAGATGGAATTCAAGGATGCACCTATGAAAACTAAGAGAATTAAGTAAATAATTTTAGAAATTTTAGAAAATAAGATTTTGGTTTTCTCCAACAAGTTATAGCTAGAATGTTTTATGGTAAATTTAATTAGTTTTAGGCTGTTTTGAAAAGAGAAATAAGGATCATATCTCTCTCTCTCTCTGTTGGGTATGAATAGATCTTTCTTGAATTTGACCTGTGGGTTTTTACGAACAAGAAACGTAAAATATTACCATGTGGATCCCTGTGTTGTACATAAAGATGGTAAAAATCTTCATAGGAAACCATTCTGTCCATAATAATCCATTTCTTAATCCACAATCATCTGCTCGTGCTTTCTTAAAATTAAAAAAAAAAAAAATAAATATGAATTTTGCTACTTAAGCAAATATATACATACTAAATTAATGTTGGAAAATAAAAAATTTGGAGACCCTGTGAATTCATCAACTTTCACAATATACAAAATAGAAGAAAACTTTTTTTTTAAAAAAACATCAATGGATGATGTTATTAAGCAGGTGTCCGGCTTGATTTTTGATTAATGATCAATGGGTGAGACTAAGTGTTTACTGAGTAACATCGTAGAATAGCTGTTTCACGGTCTTTGGCGATCATCAGCTGTGAGTAGTCACCAGTAAACAGCGAGGTCTCAATACAGAGGCAAACAGGAACAAATAAATCAACGGAGCCTCTAAAGCTTAAAGAAACTAATAAAATCGCATGAAAAAAAAATAGGTGATTGTTGAGAAAATTTTCTTAATCTTTAAGAAAATTTTTATTATTTCTTTAAGCTTTAGAGGCTCCACATTGATTCCGATAATTGAAACTTTGTTTTTTCTTTGTATTATTTTCCCATCTTAAGAAAACAAAATAAAAGTAAAAATAAAAAGTTCAAAATTGTCCGGAAAGAAGGCTTTAAGTTCTTTCAGAAGTTCCTTATCCTAATAGTTATATATCATCACCTTTTCATTCCTTTTTCTTCTGTTAAAAGTGTCATTTGTCACGATTGTCTTTCGTGGACTGGGAATTAAGATGGCAATTCCATTACTCTAGTTTTTTTCTGGTTTTTTTTTTTTGTTTGATTTTTCTTTTAACGGAAGACAAACAAACAGTGAAGCCAAACTTTCGTAGTCACGATCAGCCTTGGGAAGATTTTTTTTTTTTTTTGTTTAATAAGTAAACTAAATTTTTTTCCTCTCTCTCTCTCTCTCATGAAAGAGATATTACGATTCACACCAATTAGCTTAATTGAAACCTAAAATTTAGGCTTTAGAAGTTTCTCGAATTTCTTCCTACATTAAAAAAAAAAAAATCTTAAATCAATTTAAAAACTGATTATCATTACGGGGGTGAGGTGGCTATCAGAGAACGTTACATATTGAATTCCTTTAAAGGCGTTTCAGTCGATTTCAGTTTTATCTTTTTTTTTTTATTAACCTAACTTTTAAATTTATCTTAAATTTTAAAAAAAACTTCATTATTTTGAAAAAAAAAATAATGGGAAAGATCAGATAAAGTTTTAAAATTTTAACGAAGTTTCTTTGTTAAACTGAATTAAAATCTTACCATCATGGTTTTGCTCTCGAATTTTTTTTTTACTGAGTACTTCTTTTCTGAGAAGTTTGTGGAATTGAAAAGGTGGAATTACTTGTCCGAAAATACCTTGATTTTATTCTAATTATCCAAGACTTAATAAAAATTGAGAGAATTTCCACCTTAATTAAACAGTTCTATTTAAATAATCATCTTATTGATTTATTGACAATTTTTTATTGACTTTTGTGCCAAAAGTGGTAATCTTTATTGTAATTGTTACAATAAAGCTCCCTCCCCCACATCAAATTCACGACCAAAATGAAGTAATAGCCTCCTCCCCTCCCATGTTATGGTCAAAATCACAGAATTTTAAACAAACATGTTGCAAAAACACCATAGGATTTCTTATTTCTCCCTTTGAAACCTGCCACATAGTCATTAGCATTGTTTTAGGGTAAATTAATTTAATATCAACATCTACTTTTTCCCGCTCTACCAAAAAGTTTAGAAATGAAGTTTCGTCTCTTGAAAACATTGTAATGCAGAATAGCTGTGTGCAAACGGTTAAAGTAGGAAAATAGTTTATATAAAATGTAGACTTCATTATTAAAAAAAGATTAGACGTGATAGAAGGATAATTCATATAATCTTTTTTTTTTGGTTAAGATCTCAGCCCGGGCCCCGGTGCTGAGGAACCAACTTAACCCCCCCCCCCCCCCGATAACAATAGCAGTATCTTTCTTATATTCTGAGGAACTTTTTTTGATTTTATTAATAATGGTGGTTCAAAATCCATTGCTACTTGATGTTGTCTGCAGATGTCCTATTGCAGTTAACATCTGATTTCCCTAGGAGTTATTTACACTATTCTTATGCCCAAGTGCACCAAACTTCAATTAACTTTGACGGCTGCATTGTGGACGTAGCTAAAATTAGTGGGGGGTGCTGCTGCAGAAAAATTTTAGCCTTTGCTTTAAAATTGTGTTAAAGAAAACAAACATGCATAAATTTTATTTATAAACTTGATAAATTTCTTTTTATACATGTTTGTTACCTTTCACACAATTTTAAAACAAAGTCTAAAATTTTTCTGCAGCAGCACCCCCCACTAATTTTAGCTACGTCCACAATGCAGCCATCAAAGTTAATTGAAGTTTGGTGCACTTGGGCATTTATTTAGTGTACTAAAATTGACCTTTCTTAATTTTCTTGAAGATAGTTTTTTGATAACAGTATGGGCCTCCTAATGAACTAGAAAAATCTTTGACCTGTGTTTAAAGGTACAAGAAAGAAGATTACAAATTATATATATATATATATATAGTTATATGTGTGGAACTTTAGAATTTTTACAACTTTCAAAATTATTTGTCCATTCTTTTACCATTTTCTAAAATCCAAAATATCTTTCTGGTGATCGTCATCTATCTTTGAACTGTTTGTAATATCTATCCTTTATAGTAAAATAAAACTTCTAGAAGAAGGTAATTGAAATAACAATTCTCGCTTTGGTAATCTATTGAGATACGGCTTCCCTCCAATGCCTAATTTTAATGTTTGAAAGGTCATTTACATTTCAATAAATCGCTTCCAGTGATTTATTTTTGAGTGGAATTGACGCTTAATTTTTGAGTGCTAAGATGTAAAATTGTCTGAGGGTTTTTAAAAATTTTACCTCTGGTCAAAATTACCCAATGACTTTATTATTCTTAAGCCTTCGAGTTACTATTCCGATAAAAATAAATATTACAAAAATGTAGCATTAATTAAAGATGATGTTGAAATCCAAATTTTAATTGACAACTAAGCTAGATTTAGAAAAATCGCTACCTAGTTAAATATTACTAACTAACTAATCAACTAACTAAATATAAGCAGTCTTAATTCAAAACTTATAACAAAGCTTATCCAAGTATTTGTAGCACGGGAATATCTATCAAATTTTATCAATACAAATAAATGCCATTTTCTTCTTTTTTTGTTATTTAATATCCTATCATTGATCTTTATAACAGTTAGAAGCTGAAAATACATTCAATTAATTCGTCTACAAACAACAGTAAAATAGACAGTAGATAATTTTGCTAATTTTTTTAGATAATTTTTACTGAATAAAATGATAGTATTGTTAAAATATGCACTTTTTCGAATTGTCCTATTTTTTTCAGTTACATGACAAATGATATATTAGACATTACTACAAAGACAACAACATAACAATTTATAATCAAAGTCTAAGGATTGCATTAGCATCATATGTTAGTATCTACATGGTTGTGAAAGCATAATATCGTAGGATCATTTTATGAATCTAAAAATGTAAGAGGTTTAAAAACTACTTTTTTTTTAATGCCCGGTCATGGTGCTTTTTGCCATTGGCTCGACCAAGGGGTGAGAATTGTGAGCTTTTGGTCGAATAATCGTTGCCCAGGGTACGCCATAGAAAGGCGTTGTACCAGCAGAAACAGAGGAGACCGAAGGAAAAAGTTACACCGATGCCGGGATTCAACACATCTGCCGCAAGGGAGGCCATCGTTTAGACCAAGAGGCTAAGGCTGAACAGTGGTTTAAAAATGTAGAATCAACTGAAGATTCAAACCTGATTGGTAAATCAAGAAAACTTTTTTTTCATCTTGAGAAGTTAGACTTCTTATGTATTGATATACACGGCCACTATATTAGGTACACCCCTGCTATGCGCAGAAATGCTGTGCCTCACAACAACTCTTCAAGTCCCCCCCCCCCCCCCCCCGGTGGAGACAGTTTGAGGGCGTGGGGGATGTTTGCCTGCCACACATTGGGTCCATTGATACCTCTGGAGGTACGTCAGTATACTAGAGCGTACCTAAACATCATAGCTAACCAAGTGCAACCGTATCTGTTAACAGTTTATCCTCATGCAGATGGCTACTTCCAGCAGGATAATATGCCGGTGCACAAAGCCCGCATCACTATGGGATGGTTTGAGGAACATGACGATGACTTTTCCTTGCTGCAGTGGCACGCTCAGTCCCCGGATCTCAGTCCGATTGAAAATTTGTGGGATGAGCTGGAACGTTCCAGGTCTACACCTCCATCACATCTTCAGGAATTGCGTGACACAGTCAAGTCTGCATGGTACACAATACCTCAACAACGTTTCAGCATCTGGTGGAATCCATACCTCGACGAATTTATGTTGTATTGAGGGCTAAAGGAGACCCAACACACTACTAGGTAGGTGCATCTAATAAAGTGGCCGGACAGTGTTTATTAGTGAAAGGATCTCCTTGAACCTTGGTATTTTTTTTTCTGAATCGTACAGAAACGATCAGTCTTCGATAGATAAAGATTTCTCTTTGTGGATCCTTATGGAGAATTTGTTCATATATTTTTCCCCACGAGCATTAATAACGAAACTTAGAAATTCTTTTACCTCTTTCTGTTGATATCCAATTTTTTTTTTTTCCTTAATCGTGAGAAACTATTTCTCTATCTGTTATGATTTGATTCAAATTCAATAATTTTCTCATTTAGAAAATATTCAGTAAAAACTTCGAATAAATCGCTTTTATTCAAGAATATTATAATTATACAAATAACGACAATAAAGAAAAATAAGAAAATTTAATCATTTTAAGGAAAATAGGCTATTGTTCTGTCTTGTACTCTTTAAGTTTAATAAAGGATATTTGACACATATCCAATAGTTAACATAGCTCTGAAGTTAATCGTCTCAGACTCGGATTTTTTTTTTTTTTTAATATAGCCTACTAATTAACTGATCTTAACTAATGTGCCATAAAATTTCATTTAATCTTTACGACCTTCTTTGTTGCACTAGACCTCTATTTGATGTAATACTTACATAACTTACTATTCTGTTCGATACCCAATGTTCTAAAAAACGTATTTTTTTTTGTTCTTTTTTTATTATATTTAAAATATAATACATCGTTAGGTAAAGGTATAAATTTATTTATATTTTACTTCTATATTTATTAAAAAATATTTTATTGTTTAGATATATTTAATTTAAATTTTTAATATAAATATTAAAATGTAATTCATAATAATAGATAAGTAACTTAGAAATTTGAAATTTGGCTTAATAATTCATAAACCTATATCGTGGATTTGCCTTTTCAACCACATACTCACTCTAAACTGCATTCGATTACAATTTTAAGTTTTCTTCTTTAAATTATAAAACATAATTATTTAAATTACTGAAGGAAATACTATGGAAACTCAGTTTGTTATTCTTATATTTGACGACTTATATAGACATAAGTTGTCAGTTTATTAGTAAACCATTTCTTTATGTGAATGATAGATGTACCTAATAATAATTGTTTAATAATAACAAATCACTGTATTTATGTTACATATGATCTTGAATACTCAAATAGCGAATAAAAATAAAATATAAGAAAAAAAACACGATTAAAAATTAATATAAAATAAAAAGTTTACTGGCATATATTTAAACTTCAGATTAGCGTCTCGTAATCCTTTGCTTCCTGTTTTACGACAGTAATCAGTTTAACTAAGCCTTAAAAGCCACAACCTTCAGATGGAGAGAACTCAGAGTCACCTTCGGACTCCATTAAACTTCACATACCTTTGGTATCGGCAGATCATTGTCTTGTGGTTGTTTTTTTCAATCCCTTAAGGCGAGCGAGTCATAAAGAAGGTGTGACGTCATTGTGTATGTGCAACAGACAATGAAGCAACAGTAGCAACATAATACATTCGTGTTGATACATCCCCTACAACCATTATTTAATAAGGTGAAAATTACTTTAACAAGTACTTAAAACAGGCTCGTTTCTGTAAATGTTACGCTTAAAGCAGATGTGAAATGTCAGACGAAATCAAATGAGAAACTGGATCACGAAACGGAGTCATTTCCAATACGTACTGTGATATGGTATTTTATTTTAAATGAACTTGAAAATCAATTTTTCTGTGACCCTGCTAATTTAAGTAGAAAGTAACTAAATTCGAAAGTTCAGACAGAAATGTTGATTTTTAATTATAAATAACAATGTTTCTCTTTCTTCGCTGTGAATATGACGTCGACTATAGTAGGCTACTACATTGTGTCTGAAACTCATGTCCACAACTGAAACCTTCAAAATCTTAAATCGATTCAAACAAAATGGCATTGCAGTACCTGTGCTGTTTCCCACATCCATTACTGGATCTCAAACAAAATTCATTGTTTCCAATCATCCTATTAATAGGCAAAAGTTGTACGATCTTTGTAAATTTTTAATTTGAAATAATCAATTACAGTGCAGCGTTGGAACACGTCAGGCATGACGTCACGCCCATGTTTAAAGATGGCATCTCTAATATTCGTCTCACTTCACGGCCACGGATCGCGATTACATAATTACTATCAGCGTATTGAAATTTTCTTTTCCACATTAATGAAGTTTACACTGAAATGCATGAAGTTCATGTATCAAAATTTATCAGAGAGTTTGTAAAACCTCGGTTTTTACAAATTTCGGCTGTGGAGTCACTCGCTCAATAATCAACAAGTAGGAGACAATGACGTTGCATGTGCCGTCATTGTTGTCCACACAGGATTATTGGTATTGGCTGTTGGACATTTGTTATTGTTAATGTTGAAACTGGTAAATCAATTTTTTTTTCTTTTATTTTAACAAAATTTGGCTTAGTCATTCAAATTATATGTGGGCTGTTGCGGAAGTCATGGCTTTTAAAAAATGAGCTTAGAACATCTTTTTCAATCTTGTATTTCTCAAAAATTTCAGGGTATTTCAAAAATGTGACATTTGTTTTACTTCCGTTAATATTGCCTCAATTTCTACGAGCCTATTCTTTTAGGGCAGCAGGTTGCCATTATGTTTCATAATGAGAAACCGCAGCGCTGGCTACTACAAAAGTGTAAATCAATTTTTTTTTATTTTTTTTTTATTTTCACAATATTATAATATTATTTTAACAAATAAGCCGATATTCAAATTACATATGGGCTGTTGTGGAAGTCATGGCTTCTAAAAAAATTAGCTTAGAACATATTTTTCAATCTTCTGTTTTTCAAAAATGTGGAATTTGTTTTACTTCCGTGAATATTTCACGGGTCGCAACTGGTTAATAAATTAATTTGAACTTGAAATGCTTTTCAATGGGTTTCTTCACGCGCAAATTTTTGGACCAAAACAAAACAAACAAATCATCTCTTAATCGTAACAATTTTACTAAATTTCAAGAAGAGCCTTCGATAATTCCTGTAGTCATGAGACACACAGAGCTACTAAAATTTATGAGTCGAAATATCTTTAGAGAAAATGAGTTAATTTTTTAATTATTTAGATGGGGGGGGGGGGGGGCATTATTTTTGGGGGTAAATGTGTAAATCTCCAAAATAAATGTCCTAAATCTGATCCATCCTCATTTATTTGAACTATTTAAAGAAATAATGTCTGGAAATTCTTATCGTTCTTCATAAAACCGCTGTTAAGAAAAGTTGGTCACCCGGTGGAGAGATAAGCAAAAAAAAGACATCTTAGCAAAAGACTGGAGACTGGAGGAACTGTTGCTAGGCAACAGATCACATTGATGAAATACTTAAAACAGCCCAGAATTCTAGTCTGATGATAACGAAACAACAGACGAGGATTTGATTCAGTTAATGCCCTAGATTCCATCAGTTTTTGATGAAACGATCAT
This sequence comes from Thereuonema tuberculata, assembly GCA_023159025.1. Lineage (NCBI taxonomy): Eukaryota > Metazoa > Arthropoda > Chilopoda > Scutigeromorpha > Scutigeridae > Thereuonema > Thereuonema tuberculata. The sequence continues at coordinate 65,421,793 of JAFIDM010000003.1, forward strand.
GAAATATTAGCCCCATTGAAATATCAGTTAGTTTGACTGTTTTATAACACGCCTTTATATACGATACTGTTCTATTAGAATTTTTATTATTTTTCATACTTTGTTTACTAAACAGATTCAGAATTAATAATTTTAGTTCCTTTTATATTTATAAAATTGTGTTTTACTAAAATTCTCGAAACATTATGGATTATATATTTGTATTTTTTTAAATTAAATTATCTGTGAAAGCAATTTCTATCGAACCATTATCTTAACACAAATACAGTAAAACCCCGTTATTACGCTCGTCAAGGGACCATGACCTACAAGCGTAATAAGCGGGATAGCGCTATAGACGGGAAATGATTTATGAAATGGGGAAAGATTTGGACACCATTTTACAGGAAACATACATGATTCTGCAATAGATATACTGCAAATATGAGCTTATTTCCTATTAAAAAGATCTTTGATTGTGGTTTGCCGTGTATGTGTGCTACTGTTATGAATTACGACATTTTCAATGAGGTTCAGGTAACTATTAACGTCAATTGATACACCACTAGGAGCAATACTAATATATTTTCGGAGCAGATTTAGTGCACACTTTACTTTTTTACGTTTGCAACAAGTCTTCTCTGCATCGGTAATTGCAGCCCTGTTTTTCATTATTGTTCGCGACTGGACGAGGAAATTCCTAGAGATTCTGCGAAATCCTTCTGACTTCTGTAGAATTGTCGTCGTACTTAAGGAGAATTTGCAATTTTTCACTTATAGAAAGTGATTTCCGCTTCGACATTTTGCACAACTGTATCACAGACCCGCAACTTCACTGAGTTCAAGGATTCCCTCCTACCAGGGAAAAAAAAAAGAATCTTTACAGTGTTACATTTCTTTTCTTTACTGTTTCATACAAAATTTCCGATATAAAAAAGCGCTACAAGCGGGATTTGAAGCGTTATAAGAGGGTAAAAGTATACAGAGATATATAGAAAATTCGAGGGACCGTATAAAAGGGGCGTAAAGAACGGGATAGTGCTATAAGCGGGAGCGTAATAACGGGGTTTTACTGTATTTGAAAAAACTTTCACCCAAATATGCAATTGATTTTGAAGACTTTCAATCATTAAAATCATTTAAAAAAACAGCTGTTTTTTTAAAAAATAAAATAAGGTAAAGTAAGTTATAATATAAGTTTAAGAAATAATGCTTTTGTTTTATTGTTGTTATTACAGGTTCGTTTCAGATTTTTCTTGTAAACGTTTCTTATTTTCAATGTTTATTTTTGTTCAAAAGATAAGAACTAATTACTAAATTTTCAACTAATCATTAAAACAACGTAATTTAACTAATGTTCCCTAGAACTGGTTCCGTAACAGCCACAGGTGTTTGTTGGCTGATCGAAGCCATGAATGAACGAACCAAGTCAATGACTGGATTGGATCTATTCCATGAATGAAATATTTAGAACAATTTCCTTTACAATGAGATCTCAAATTAACATTTGCAATTCCAGCGGTTTGGGACTTATCTTTTTTTGTGTGTGTGTGTGTAAAGTTCATAGTTGTTAAATAGAATGTTAAGAAAGTTTTGTTTTTAGAAACAAGTTGCACGAAATGATTCTGTTCCAAGTGAAATGATAATATCTGGGTTTTCTGCGACAGCATTTGTCTGGTATTTGTACAAACCGGAAATCCTTGTCTTACTTGGTGACTAATCCATCTAATCTTATCCAACTGAATCATTTTCTTTATCTGCTGAAAATCATCCTTAAATTAAATTGATGAAATTAAAATTGAATTCTTATGAGAGACTAATGGATTAAAACCATCCAATACAGAGGAATCGTCACTGAGTTAATTAAATATCAAATAGTTACAAAAATTGACGAGAAATTAACTGTAAATCTGATTTATATTTTAATAAACAAGTAATCATGACTTTAACTAGACATGATTCAAAAACAAGAGTTTAAGATGTATATAATAGAAGCTGCAATTAGAGCGTATCTATCTATCTATCTATCTATCTTTATAAAAATTACATCTTGAACCCCAGAAATGATCCGATTAACGACAAATTTTGTTGACTATGAATTAAAATGAATAAATTTTTTTGTCATTCCGAACGACGATCATCTCATCCAGCGAAGAATGCTTCATTTTGTATATTAAAAAAAAAGAAAAAAAAAAGGTTTAGCAACCAATGGCTTATCTTCATCTTGTATTCAATGAATATCTTCCTTACAGTGATAGCATCTACGGAAGCTTAATGATTCCATTTGACACATTCTCAGAGGTACCTTCGTTAGTTTTGATGTCTCGTACGGCTTGTTGAATATATTCATTTACACCGACAGATTTTGTCTGCACCGGACTGACAGTAATTGCACGGAATAAACAAAAACGCTGACAATTGCTTAGTCGTTAGATATGGCATTCCGCAAGCATTTGTTTGCATTTGAATTTTGTTGCTGTTCTCAGAATCATGTGTCGTTACGCGTCAATGATGGGAACACGAATTTTTTTATTAGAGATAATTGTTCTATTTCGTCCCGTCAGTTCGAGTAAAATTGCTTCAATGTTCAAATTTCATTATATTTGCTCAATTTGTGTAGAAGATATTGATTAAAATAAAATACTTCATTACAATTTTTTTTTGGAAAATATTTAAATTTAAACATTTTCAAAATACCTCCATCCATTATGGGAACTAAGATTTCTCATAAGGACAGAAAGGGTTAAAGAAAGAAAGAAAGAAAAAAAAGCCTATAATTAAATCAAAAGAATTTACTTTTTCAAGTAAGTCATTAAATAATAATTAAGAAAGATCCTTATAGGACGAGAAAAATTTAAGCAATAGTTTAAAGTAAACCAAATTTAAGAAGCAAGTGAATGTACTTTTGTACTAAATTTAAAGCTGATCCATAATAATAACAAAATTTAAAAATAATAATAAAAAAAGGAAGTATATTAACGAAAGGAAGAATAAAACAAAAGCTAGGAAAAAATAAACAAGGTAGGGAAAGCGATTAGTAAACCAATCACAATGCTTCGCAACGTCTTCTGATCATTGATATTGCTTTAATTTCCTTGTGTTTATTTCCAATAAACGCAACAGTTGCGTCTTTTGACAATCACAAGAATCACTATAAATGTGATTGTTGCGAATGCAAAAGAAGTAATTGTTGCGATTGTTATGATTTTTGTGCAATCATAACAATTTAATCATTAAAATTTAACGAGATTTTAATGAGATTTATTAGAATATTAGTTTGAGAATATTAGTCTGCTGATCTAGATCAGAAGACTAAAAGAACGATAGGAAAATAACAAAAACAAAAAATCACGCGGACATTGAGAAAAAAAATTAAGGAAAAAAAAACAAAAAAAAAAACAGTAGATACAACATTCAGCGTATGAGTCCGAAAACGCCACAGCTGACAACTGAAGTGAAATGGTTGCATTTCTGACATTAAAGCTAAAAATTTAAACGGAATTCCAGTGAAAATAATGCTAAATATCTCGAATATGGGAGGGGGGGGGGGACGTTGGCCCCTAAAAATATCCCATTCTCAGTGTTTGGAGCTCCGAACACGATGGTGAAATCCGTTTGTGGATCCGACCTTCCGCTGTTAGGGTGGACAGACACGGACGGACGGACAGGACAAATAGGACAGGACTATGGTATTGGCGATTTTGGTTGTTATCACACTATCTCCCAAATGGATCGCTAATAAACAGATATATTTAACGACTAAATATTTTTCTATTTTAAGGAAAAAAAAAATATACAATGAGAGTTCATACATTGTTTCAATAATTTGCAAATGTAAACTAAGTAATAAATTTGTTGTTAAGTTAAAAAAAAATCTATCTTTATTGCTTGATTATTACCAAGTGGCATCTTCATGCTCCTTCATTATTTTGCTTTTTACTTTTAAATCCCGTGGGTCCAGTGGTTTTAGGCTCTGGACTGAAGGCACTGGCCGTGGTATCTCCTCGATGGTTATTTCTCCAGACGGACCGTAGGGTTCACCCAGCTCACTTTCAAATGAGTACTCGGGGGTTGAATATCGGCCTGACCATCCGATCTCAACCAATCCTGTTGGTCGACAATCTTGCATGGCCTGTTGTGATACTGTTTAACTTTAACTTAACTTATAAATCCCACGTCCTACGATTTTGCCGAGAAAAAAAATCAAAATTGTTTTATACATTTTTTTTTTTTAAAAAAGAAAGATATTTCTCGATAAAACTGAAATAAAAGTTGTTTAAAATCTTTTTCTAATATTTTTTTTTCTTTTGATATTGTACAAGCAAATAAATTCCTGAAAGTTTATTATAACTTTGAGACACATTGTAGTAAACAGTGCATCTATAGACAGATAGGATACAATGTTAAAAAGTCAGTTCAACATTTCCGTTTTAGAGCCTTTTTTTTTAAACGATATTAAGTATTTTCATTTGCATTCGTAGTGAGATGTCCTGATATGATCTGCTTTCCTTTTTGGATGAAGTCCTTTTTACCAACACAGCACACTGTCATTGGGTGGAGACTTCAAAGAGAAGGTAGCTCATTAGCATTGCTGTCACAAATCCATTTGTCTAACGGTGGAGGACACCAAAAAAATATGCTAAGGAATCTTCTTCTTCAGGAGACAAAATTAATTACCTCGAGGAATCTTTAATCATTCCACCTGTTCTCGATCAGACAAAAAAGAATCGCCATCAGCTGAATTTATCGTGATAATCGGTTTTGACATGTCTGACATATCAACCAATAAGCATGCGATCCTCAGGCAAAATTATAATAGCAATGAATGAGTTGCTTTTTTTTTTATTTTCATTGACATTGTAAAGAATTTTTTGTACATGTAAATCAGTTTTCACTTTTTTTGTAAGTCTTACAAAAATTCAATAAAATGTTAACAGATAGAAAATAATAATGAAAATCCTTAATAATACAATTCAAATAAGATGATATTATAAATCCAAAATTAATACGATAAAACTACTAATCGTTAATTAGCCTTGATTTTTTTTAATATCAAATGATTTAGATTGTCCTTTTATTTAGAAGATTGTCAATACAAATCAACGTTACATAGGATTTGTCTGCTTATGTATGTATGTATGTATGTATGTATGTATGTATGTATGTATGTTTGTAGGTATGTAGCTAGATAATTTTGGTTACTACACGAACAAGAAAGCTGAAATTTGAAATATTTCAAAACTTGTGGCTAAAATTCAGGCAACCCGAAATTTTCTATCTCCAAAAACCTACATAAAGATAGAAAACTTGGGAAATTCAAAATAGCGTTTTCAAATTTTATATGTTATCTTTTAAAATGTCAACGCTATTTTTATGCAAATCAATATCAGGGTTTTTAGAAACACAGATTTTAATCATATGTCTTAAAAATTATTACGAAATAGTTAAAAGTTCCAATACCTGCATTGTAAGATAGAAAACAAAAGGATACAACAAATTACGAAAACAAAATACAGTATTTGTTCATTGTCAAAAAAGAAAAAGAAATAGGAAAGAAAAAGAAAGCATTTGAAGCTACCAACATTTGAGAAGAAAGAAAAAGGAAAATCAACAGAAGATGAGAAGATTTTTTTCATTGAAATATTGAATCAGAATTGAATTTCAAGTGTTTAGATAATAAGTGCTGGTTTGATTTACACTAAATCAAAAGCAATCTCACAATGTAAACATTCCAAGAAATTCCATTTTTTGAAAAATAAAAAAAAATAATTTAACTTGAAAACTAAGATAAGACAATTTTAAGACGTTGAATAAAATTTGCTGATTTTAATGTGATTTGATAGAAACATTAATTCTTGAGCGGTCTTTTTAATTTCTTTAGTGGCTATCTTTAAAAATATTGCTTAATATTATATATATATATATATGTATATATTATGTATATAAAGTCGATTGTCGTTCGTTTGTTTTGCATTAATCTTGAAAATCGTTAATATTTATTAACTTGTTAACTTGTTAACTTGTTAACTTGTTTATTTATTAGCTTGTTTATTACAAATGATTAAATAATATATCAAATAATAACAGCTAAGTAATTTATCTGATTAAGTCCTTGATAATCCATTCTTATACCACTCACTCATCTAAAGCTCAGTGAAACATGAATTCTTAATTCGATCGCTTCGTTGATTGTATTTATTTCCTCAGTGAAATAAAGAGCAACCATTGTAGTATTCGCAACTTTAGTTTATATTGTCAATAGAGACAAGACTTTTTCCATCTAGTCTAAGGGAACTCACAAAAGACCTTGAATTTTATTCTCTTCACAAAAGAGCAAAGTTTGAAGTAGATACTTGTACTGGGTTTCCAAAAAAATCTAACTCAAGAGATGACACTTTCATTGTTACAGAAATGATAAGTTGTGTGTCCAATCTGATATTCACTTCTTTTTTTTATATTTCAGGAGTGAAAAGTTTGATCATAAAGTTCATGAGATGAGGATTTCCACTAAAAGTTTCTCTTTCCGAAAGAGGAGAGAAGATTTCTTATTTTAAATTTTAGGATTTCTTGTCGTTTCCATAAAATATGATTATTCTCAAAAGTTACAACTGAATCTTTCCCTTGAAGAATTAGACAGAAGACATATTGGATTAAAAAAAATAAATACAGTAGCGACACCTCAGTGATTCAAGGGAACCTTGAGAAATGTCTTTAGATCAGAGGAAAACTTTTTTTAATCAATTTACGAAAATAATATTATGTTAGTGTTGATTAGTGTTTGTGCAAGTTTGAAGACATTTGTTAGAAGACGTAATAAGATAAAGTTGGCCAATTTACACTACCATACACTAATGGACCGGACAGTGCGCTTTATTGGAAACATGTGAAAGTGTAACTGATTTAAGAGTGGGATGGGCACCCACGTGCTGAAATTACATTAGCCACCCTGTGGGGCATGCTTTTCACAAAGTTTTGATACAGAGCTAAGGGTTTTTATGTCCATTCCTGCTTCAAGAAGTTGGCCAGTGCAGCTATAGATGTCGAACGTGGTCCCCTGGCCCTCAATCGATGTTTTAACTCGTCCCATAAATGTTCGATAGGGTTTAGGTCGGGACTCTGAGCAGGCCATGGAAGCCGCTTTACAGCCATCTATGTATACCACTGCTGGACGGAGGCTGAAACATGGCATGGAGCATTGTCATCCTGAAAGTAACTATCGTCATTTCCAAGCATTTGCCAGAGAGTAGGAACAACCCAATTATCCAAAAACCCCACAGCATGATTCCCCCACCGCCGAACTTCACAGTTGGAACGTTGCACTCGGGTAAAAGACGTTCGCCTGGCATTCGCCATACTCAAACACGTCCATCCGACTGGAAGAGAGTGTAAGGTGATGAGGCACGTTACACTCCATAAAATTGTTTTCCACTGCTCTACAGTTCAGTTGCGACTTTGCAAATACCACTTGAGTCTGGCGGTTCTGTTGCCAGACTCAAGTGATGTGTGATGCTGAGATGTGTGGTTTGTAGATTTTAAGGGCAATCAATTTCTTCCTTTGTGATGTATTCGGCAATGTAACCCCTGATGCCTGTTGAAACTCTCTGATCACGTGCGCACATGCACTTTGACGATCTCGTCTGATTTTATGTAAATACGCAGGTGTCCGGTCCATTACTGTAGGGTAGTGTATATAGACCAGTTTGGTTAGCAAATTTATTTACACCAGTTTGGTTGGTTTCAAATGTGAAATTGAAAATGTAGCAAACATGACCATTTTTGGAGGCTATCGAAGAAAAAATGGAGAACGAAGAAAAAGTGAATTTTCAAAATAGCGAACTTGTTTTTCAAATATTGCTATATTAAATTTGTTTACCAAGATATTTTGAATCAGATTTCTTTATCTGTTGATCTGATAAGATTATACGAAAATATATATATTTTTTATAACCTTTGTTCAGCTTTGCAAGATAAATAGTTATTTACTTTATCGCTGACGATGGATGAAGAAAGTTATAAAACCTTGTACAGTATGGCTATTAATTTGTAGTACTGAAAATGCAGGCCACGTTGTGATTATATACGCGAACACCCCCACGTGTCATGTTTCAGGTGCTGACGTGTGTTGTAATCCACACGCTCTGTGCAGCTATAAATAATATCAGTATTGTTGTCCACTGAGGAAAAAAATCTTCTTGGTGGAGCAATATTTTCTCTCAAACGGAAGAGGAAGGCAACACGGACTAAGTTTACGTTTGTGTGTCAGCAGTTTGTGTTTACAGAACGCTTCGATAGACGAGCACTGAATAATTCTGTTACATTAGGCGTTGTAGCTAAGTTACGAAGTTGCAATAAGGAAGGGTCGCGCCGGACGTCCGAAGGCAGTGGACACCAATCATGAACGTGTTTTCAACCAAATTATGCAATCACAGGGCGAAGCCAACGGAGAACTGCCTTAAAACTGGATATGAATTGACTGTTACTTCAAAAGCCTGTATAATGCAATGAAAGGAACAATGGTATAAAGGAAGTCAACCCTTAAGGCAGCAAAAGTATATAATTATGAATAAAGGCAAAAAGATCAAACAAAAACTGAATTTGGGAACCATTTTGGACTCTGATCAAGACCAAATAACCCTATTAAATTATGTAATTACAACTATAAAATAATTAAATATTTAATACGAAATATTTTAACAGTTTCTTTTACGTGTGTTTTATTTTTCCGATTATTTATATCAATAGCAACGAAGATGAAACAATGATGATTCTTACTCCATTAGTGATTGACTAGTTCACTTCTAACTTTGATTTTTCTTTCAATTCCTAGAACAATTAAACAGAAAGAAGAAAACAGACTATTATTACGACTATCCTTCTTATTCTGTCAAGGCTATTGTATAAATCTGTCTGTTGTAAACCTTAATGACATTCTGTAATGGCGGAGGGGAGAGATGTCGCCCTGAGTAAAGTCAACCATAAACTCTTTGAACTGAGTCCATACATGGTAAGAAGAGGACAAGTTATGCAAAGGGGGGTAGGGTGAGTGGGAAAGGCGCTCCTTTTTGTCCAGGTGTACAAGGACTCTCTTTTGTTGTTATTAGAGGTTGCACCTGTACGTACCTGCGCAGGGGAGCTAACCCGTCCAATCTCTCTTTCCTCGTCTCCCTACTTTCATTTATTTTCGTTTTCTTCTCTTCCTCCATTCACCTCAATTAAGAATTCTCTTTCGACTGACAACCAATCTATTAATCTATACACTCTATTGCTTAGAGCGGCTTTTTTTTTTTTTTTAATGCAGGAAAAAAAAAATAATAAAGAAACAAAACACACACAAAAAAAAAGCCCCTTCTCTTCCCTTACTTAATATTACGTTATCAAAAGAGAGATGAATTGATTAATTCCGATGCTGGTAGCCTTTGGAATTGGACTTCTCTGTTATCTATTATTTAAAAAAAAAAAAAAAGAAACAAATAAAAGCATTCTCTTTCTTATTATTATTCTTATCTTCTTCTTTCATTCTTCTCTCTCTTTTTTTATTGGTGAAGGGGAGGATTTCTGATGGAAGACAAACGTTTCTGAAAGAACTTTCAAACTACTTTCTTATTTTTCTTTGATTTTTGAAATCGTGAAAATAATACAAAATAATAGTCTTTGTATTTTTTAAATTACCGTATCCATTCTGTATAGAATTGCATTAATATTTTTCCTTTGATGAAAATTGATAAATTTAAATCTAGTTACTGAAATATACTTGTTATTAGTTAAGGAAATACATTGATTTTATCAAAAAAATTTACATAGTTACCTCTTTTTCATATTAATTTACTTATTCCATTTAAACAAAAAGTAATAATTTTTTTAATCTCTAGTGGATTCAGCTTTGGATTATGGCTTCGAGTGTTGGATTATCATGAACAAACAAAAAAAAAAAATTAAAAATATTAAAAATTTAATTTAAAATTTTTTAACAATGTATTCACAAATTTCAGCAAATACAGTAGAGCCCCGATTATCCGCGGAATTGGGTGGCAAGGGTACTGCGGATAACCCGAAAAAAGACTAAAAAAGAGATGTACACACGAAAAAAATTATTTCATCATAAAAATTACGTTTTATTACACAAAAAACATAATATGCAAAACTTTTAAAATATGTACAGTACAGCAGAAACCTTTCTGCAGTGCAAGAGCCAGCCACTCATCCACAAATTCCGAGAAGGCCTATAGGATTACGATGCATAATAAATCTGTCATTAATTTTCGACCTTCACATTGTAGGGCCTACTGTACTTTCCCTGCTGTTGGCTTGGATTAAAATTGGTTTTTTTGAGGTTCGTAATTTTGAGGTTCATCTGCTCGCGGATAATCGGGGCTCTACTGCAGTTCATTTGGGAAAAAGATAGCAAAAAATTAAAATATTTGGTATTAAAGAAAAAAATTATTTGTAAAATAATTACGAATAACATTCATAATGTCAATAGGACAAAAAATAATCAAAATAATGAAAACATAACTGACTACGATTGGTTAAAAATCTTTCATGTTAATAAAATAAATAATAATTTTGGTCTAAGATTGGAAAACCATAATTATTTAGTCAAGTTAATTTTTTTTTTATTCTTAATAAATTCGTGTACTGTGCATTTCTACATGTAATAAAATAATACTTTTACTTAATAATATTTTTAAAACCGTTTCCTTTCAACTTCGCGTGTATTCACTGAGGAGCTGTTCATTTCCACGAGAGAGGGTTTAATAACCAGGTGATTGTCAGCAGTGTTATTACTTTTTATCAAGCACAGCTCGGTCTTCCAGGTGAGATGATTTACTCCAAGCAGATCTTTTTTTATGTGTTAATATTTTTATTAATGTTATTGCAATTTGGAATTTGGTATGGAAAGTTAATCTGATAGGTTGTTGGATAAGGGAATATTTCCCATTATTGTTCAGTTTTCTTTGTAGGAGCTGAGAACATTATTTTTCTTTCACCTAGAGAAGAGAAAACAAACCCACACAAACAAATTCTGAATCTCTCTTTTTGATCTACTTTGCAGAGTAAAGTAAAAGTTCCCAAATAATTTCTGAATAAACGAGTTGGATCGTTCTGAATATTTATGGACTAGCGGCTGTTTATCTTTTACACGAACAACTTGACTACAAAATACCTTATGTATTTTTTTGGTAACAAAATCATCTTACTTGCTAATGTGATGTATTTTTCTGTTTTTTTCTCCAAATAAATTAAAGAAATGGCGTCGTCTTGAAATTTGCTTAAATAATTATTTCCAATTTCCGAAAACAATAAGCGGGTTTAATTTGCGAACCAATGGTTTCGAGGTATTGTTGCTAATAATGCAATTAAGTCTTGTGATAATTAAAATTTAAAAAAAATGAGAAACCTAACTAATTTCGAAGTAATCCCTGAACATAATACACTCTTTCACAAAATAATCGATGCGCCCCGAAAAAAAATCCATTAGTAATGAAGGTTAACATGCAACAACCTTTTGATCGAGTATGCAAATGATTAAAAATTCGCACCCAACGAATAAATAGCCAGAGCTACAGAACATTGGAACTGAGCATCGTAATGGTGCATATAAAGAACGAATCTCGCTTTTAGGAACAAAACTTCCAGTGGATTGCGTTTGCGTTTTCCTACCAAGACTGTAACAATATTTCGCTAGCGAATTCACGGCCACTACGACCTTATGATGGAGTTTGAAAGAGGACGTGTCATCGGACTATCTCAGGTTAGATGGACAAACCTCGGCATTTGTGTCGGAGCGATGCGGCAATTAGATGATGCTGACGGGAATGGGTCCTGAACGGCAGATTTCAGTGACAAAATAGCAGCAGACGGCCTAGTACGACGACAGAACGGGAAGATAAAGCGATTGTCAAAGCAGCGGTTGTATACAACACCAGATTCGTCTCTGTCAACCATCCAACGTGTAATTAAAACTGAAGTGACCACCCGGACCATTACCAGAAGACTACGGGAGCAGAATCTATGCTCACGGCGCTCATTCCATCGCCTACCTCTGACCAGTAGGCTCCGTCAAGGGAGCGATGAGCACCATTGCAGTGGTGCCGGACACGATCAACGTGGAATTGTGCTACTGGAATTGTCTTCAGTGATGAGTCCCGTTTTGAACTAAGCCCCGACCATCAATTTAGACGTGTCAGACACGTCTGGAGACGATCCTGACATCGACTGGATCCCATCTCTTACTGTCGCACGCCAAACGGCCCGACAACAGGCAGTTATTGTCTGGGGTGCCATTTGTCTGACTCCCTTGGTAGTCCTCCGCGGCACCCCTACAGCACAGTGGTACATTACAAAATTATACGACCCCTAGTGTTGACGTTCCTTTTGCGGTAGCCCGGGCTTAATTTTCAGCAAGATAACAATCGGTACGCCTCTCCAATCGTCTTCTGGTTGCCACACACTTCCTTGGTCAGTCAGTTCGTCAAATCTCTCTGCTATTTAGAATGTGATGGGGTGTCGTCTGCGACCATCCCAGAATGTCGACGAATTAGCTCGCCAATTGGAGGCCGTTTGGCAAGAAATCGCAGAACACCATCCGCCAACTGTATCAATCAATGCCACTTCGAGTAACAGCTTGTATCCAGGCCAGAGGTGGATCAATGCCATAACTGATCTGCTCACTTTATGTAGTTCTATCTGTCCGATAAATCATCCAATTGTTCTGAAATTCTAATCATTTCATTGTGTACATGTACATTAAACATTCCAAATTTTGTCTCAATTGGATAATTCCTTAATGGTGCGTCGATTTTTTTTGTCAAAGAGTGTACTTAGTAGTGAAAAGTTAAGCTTAAAAGCAAAGACATTTTACAATAAAATAATTACTTAAAAAATAGAACCTGATTCAATTAAAATTGAAGTTGTTTATTCATTAATTTCTTTTTTTTTTATTCCCCTCCTTTTTCTTCTTTCCGCTGCTACAAATTTATTTTAGTGAATCTAAATTTATACATTATATTATTTATGAACTTTTTAAGGCTAATGATCTAATAGTAATGAAATAAAAATTAAAAAAAAAAACCCGATACTAATTAATATTTTAATGAACACACTTTTTTTTTCTTTATTTAAATTGAATCACGGCGTTCTCTTCCATTCAGATGGAGAAGGAGATACGAGTCACCAGGAAGTTTCGTGTGGGTAGGAATCGAGTTTCAATGTCTGCCTATTTACAATTTCGTTGAGTTGTAGAAGGAAAACAACTTCCAGGCATCGGATCAATCATTGATTTCGTTGTAATAGGGATACATTTTCAAATCAGTTTGTTGTGATTAATTCTTTGTACAGTGAAACTTGGATAATTCGAACTTGTTTAATTGGAAATTCTGGATAATTCGAATTTTGTGCTCGTCCCTAGAATTCTGTATTAAAATAATGTTAAAAAATCGTGGATAATTCGAATTTTATTTTGGATAATTCGAATTTTTCGAACGATTGTCCTTAAAATATTACGATAAAAATTGTTCCTGAGGCTTTTCTCAGCTAAGATATATTATTTATTTTAACGGTCTTTCTATGGAAAACAAAAGCGAGGGTTGGAATGTCACTATGTGGGGATTTGCGAGGATTTTTCTGTCCACCCTCTGTTGTTACCCTCCCCCTCCCACACCCCTTCGGTCTTAGAGTCACGTGCGCTTCCTTTGAATGATTTAATGCGGTTATATACATTTTTAGTTTTTGTGCTTGTCCTTTAAGTATTGTTTCTATGCTCTTACTATGACGTTGTCAAAAGCTAAAGCTCCTTATAAGTCATTAACATTAGCTGAAAAGGTAGCGGTGATTGAGGAAGTGGAAAAAGGCCTTAAAAAGAAATCGGAAATCGCCAAGGAATTTGGAATTCCATCCAACACGTTATCGACATATTTGAAGAACAAAGATAAAATCTTGAGCAGCAAAAATGGCAATGGAAAAAATAGAAAAAGAACGAGAGGACCTGGCAACCCAGAGGTTGGAATCATATGCTAGGACACAAAGATTGCATTCAAAGAAACAATTAAAAATATCTGCCTTTTTTTTTGAAAGTGATGAATAATTAAGCTAGTAAAAAATATTTGATTTAATGAAAAAAAAAATGTAGCAGTATTCTTAGATAAAGTTTATGTGTTAAATCTTTGATCGTGGAGTTAATCTTTTTTATTTATCTCTTCTGTTTGAGAGAATATATGTAATTCGAATTTTTGGATAATTCGAACTTTTTCTCTGGTCCCTTCAGCTTCGAATTATCAAAGTTTCACTGTATTATTATTATTTTTTTTATTCTGGGACATTCTGCTAAACTTGATCGTTCTACTCATTGCTTAATCAACTGAATATTTCTAATGCAAATAAAGTTTCATTTAAATTTATCCAAGCAAAATTTCATAAGCAATTGAATCAAATAATAAGAGATTTATAAAGAATTTGTAAAGTAATAATGCCAAGATCTCCAAGTGATTATAAAATTCAGAGTATAAGATATGGCTTATATTAATAAAGTAAGTATTGGATACACTATTGAAGCTCTCCAAAGTAATGTTCTTCAGGTGTCCGTCATTCGCTCGTGGAAAACTTAATTTCTTGTTTATTTAAGCCTCTTTCAGTTTAACTTGTTGAATGCCCTTTGCTGTGTCTCCAAATTTAGGATACCTGCTTCAAAAGCGTCTCATTGCAGAGCTGTAACTCGAAAACTGAATAGATACTAATGTGCATACTTTCAATAGGAAGATTACATGCCATCAGTGTAAATAGTATCAGTTACTTGTCATAGAAAAATAAAAATGATAAACCCATCGCTTATTTTGATATCTGTGCATCAAACTATCTGTAGTTTGGTTCTTAGGAAATATCTGTTAACTTAATTGTATTTCCAAAACTTTTTTTTAACAAAATGTCTCAAAATAAGATATAATTATAAAAACTAAACAAAACTAATAAAATATTAACTAATCTCAATCGTACGTAGATCGCATATAAACTGACAAAGATTCTACAATACAGGCTTCATACTATGATACTAAGAATAAATGAATACATTGCAAGGAATAAGCGCACACTTAACATCTTATACATTATAATTAAAACTTGTTATTATGTTCCCCAACTGATATTTAAGAATGATTGATTGATGTTTAAGGAATGGGATCAAGTAGAAAATGTAAAATCGTATCGTATGAAATCCCCTCGCTGTAACTAGAGTGAGTTAATGGCTCGTCTTGAGCCTCAGAACAACCCAAAATTAGGAAGACATTTCATATCCGAAAGCTACTGGGTGCTATTAAAAACCTTTGACTGAAAGCTTTTAGTTTCGTTTCTAAAACAATTTGTTTTTCAAACAACTAAAAGCGATAAGATTATCTCATATCATTGATAAAATTGCTACAATAGTCACGATAACATTTCTTTCTTGTTTTAGTAAACCACATTTTATCAACCACTTCCTCTGCTCGTCGAGAAAACGAATAAAATGCTGCGTTTTGTAGAAAAACTTTAAAAAAAGAAACTATATAAATTCCAATTTATTGCTCAATTTATTTGTAAGTGAAGTTTCTAATAATAAATCAGATTTTTGTAAACGATTATTATTGAGATGATTATTGTAAATAAAAGTTGTTGTTTTTTTTTTCCCAAAATTACAATGTTTTGTTGAGGAAATGTTATTTTCAAATATTGATATGAATTGTCATTTTCTTTTCTTTTGTCTGGGACATTCATTACGTAATGTTTAGTTATTTGTTGGTATAAATAGATTTTTATTTAAATTTCATTTAGGCGATGTACGAAATCATTGTTGTTTCTAATATACAATGACTTTCTGGTATAAAATACTTATACTTCCTTGAAAACACTAACATTGTAAGTTAATCATTTTTATTTGTTTATTGTTAAATTCACTATAACTATACATTTTATCAATTAGCAGATCGAAAGTCTTGCTAAATATGTAGAAATGCGGATTTTCATGCACTAATGAACATCTAAATACTACTATATGAAGTTCTGATTTCACAACATTATCTCCAAACATTTATTTTATTTCGATAAATTACTATGATTACTTTTCAATAAAGTAATTTTAAATATCGTGTGTTTTTTTAAAAAAAGATTATCTTTCTTAGAACATAGTTTTCCTCCGATGTTAACCGTTGTCTGTAGTTCGTTTCTTGTAAAGAAACTTGGCTTTGAATTCCTCTTCTTCTTTTTATGAGTCTGTAGAGGAATGTTTTCTTTAGATCCATTCAAAGTTAATCTTCAAAATCGACATAAATTATGCGTCGATACGATCTCTACGGAGGTCCTCCATGAGTATGTTTCTTTAATTAAGAAGGAAATGAATATCAAGGTGATTATAACTAATTGTTCAGTGGAACGATATATTAAGAAATGATAAGAGCTATCTTATTACAAGACATTAATTTTCCAATGGATAAAAAAAGTAAATAAGGGCTTGGGGAACGCCTTGTACCCAAGATAAACACAGGAAAACTCTTCAGAAGACCCTTCGGTTCACCTTGAAGTTAAATGCAAGGGGTTGGGAGTGAAATTAATTCTGTATAATGTCAGTATTTAAAACAAAAATTAAAAAAAATGTGGAACTTGAGAAAAAAAAAGTACTTCCAAATTGTATAATGTTGTCAACATGTTTCAGAAATATGGTTTACGTTGTTTCCCCTATGAAACAGTTTGTTCAAAAAAATAAAAATGGAATATTTTGAAGTTAAAACTTAAGAATCAAAAAGTTGGAATCGCATTCATTTTGTCAATTTATTAAAGTAAATATGTTAATTCTTTTAAATAGTTTCTTAAAAATAAATCATTTTTAAAATTGATTTTTGAAGTTCATTTCGAAGTATTCAAATTTCTTCCATTTGGGTTCTTTTTGTGATCGGTTACTAAGCAATCATTGCTTGTGAAGATAATTTGTAGCATTAAATTCCATTTGACGAAGAAAGAGCTATTCTGAATATATCGAAACTAATCTATCATAACTGAGATCACATTTTCTAGCATAGAAATTTCCGATGATATTGTGTTATTTCTTTTCATGTGGGTTAGTTATACGCTCATCTAACAAAATCGCACAGGAATTGAATGAAATTCTTGTAAAACAATTTTATGTTCTCAAAGTGTCTTTTCTAATATCCTCAGAGAAATATTTCAACTTTTTAGGCACTGACAAACGTTCGCCATTATTGTAAAAATGTTGTTTCTGGAATCCTCGTCAAGTTTGGTTGTTGGCGACCAAATACAAGTAAGCAAATATTCAAACTTTGAAATTGTAGATAATACTACAGACGTATATGTAGTTAGTATTCGTCGTACATCAGGGCAAAGCCTCTTAACGTCTGCAGCCATTTGCGTTGTAATGCCTTTTTTTCTTTTAACAAATCCTACAATCGTGACGGCCTTAGAATTCAAAGGTCGCCTTCTGAATACTAACAGAACAAAAACACTCGAGCACTAATTGGTGTCAATACAGTCGAAGGCTTCATCACACGCTGTCAAGGGTAGTTGATTCGAAAAACTCCTGAATTGAGATTTTAATGAAGGAATTCATTCAAAAACTCCATTAATGATTTCTTTTGGAAAGAATAAACGGAATATTTCTAGTAATAATATTATTTTCAAATAATGAAAACTCCAGTCATCAAATCATTAACTGTAAAAAGTATTTTTTGTTTGTCAAGATTTTAATTTACAATTACTGTTTTTTCATGATGACATCAATAACGGAATCCTAACAAATATTAGGATTCCTTCATTTTCATATTATATTATCATAGAAATACTATGATAATTAGAAATACTACTTACTGACGTTGTAAATCATTATATATCTTAGATATTTATAACTTACTTAATAGCTACCATAATAATGCAATTAATCATATCAAAATTTTTTTAAATCAATTAGACAGCCTACCAAAAGCATTAAGCTATTTTTTTAATCTATAATATTAAAGGAAAATTTGTGTGCGGATCTGTTCGAAATATTTAGCATATTTTCCAACATGCTACTAAATGAAATTTGGTAAATGGGTAGATTCTATAGTGTACACAATGTAAAAAGTAAGAAAATAACTTTGGGGGGGGGGGGGGGGATTGATCATGATATGTGTGTGGTGGCAACCCGCAATACACCTGAGTTAAGCGGTCTGCAATGCTTTCCCCCTGCCCTCTCCAATCTTGACAGTAATTTGCTAAAAATATGCGTTTTGTTACATTCATATGCAAGACGTCCGGAGCGAAGCGACTGTTACCGGCTACTAATGAATGAGGGTGTTAGGATGGGATTCTTTCGACTTAAAACACGTAGTTTAGTCAGTGAACTTAGGAAAATTAACTTTTTTTTTTTTTTTTTTTTTTTTTTTTTTTTTGAAAACAGAAAGTCTGGTTATATGTGTTGAAAAGATAGATTACTCACGATGATTAACATTTTTGTATTAACTAAGTCGTTAGGCCTTCAGTAGGTTTATTGAAGTTTATAAAAAACATTGATTCTATTTTTGACATTGATTCTCAAAATCGTAAACGGTGATTATCTTACTTAAAGAAAGGTTATAAACAAGCATTTGCATTTTATATTTTGACATTTGTAATATTATAAGCCAGTTTTATGAAGTTTAAGAGAATTACTAAAATGAACTTATTATGCTTATAGAGGCATTTTTTAAAGCATTAGGAAATATGTGACATAACTTTTCAATGTGTATTTAGCAGGTTTTGTTTCTATGATGAATGGGAGATTGATTTGTTATTACCATTAATTTTAATATCATAATAACAAAGACAAGATATTTTGACAAAAAAAAAAATAAAAATAACAAAGCACTCGGAAGAATCATCTAATCGTGATGCCAATTGGTTTGTGCAATGTGCAAGTGTAGGAAAGCAAACCATTAGTGTTCTAGAGCAGTTGGACCAATTATTAGGACTTTATAAGTCAGTATGTTGTAGCTACACCTTTGGTTTGTATACAAGCGTTATCCGGCGTAGCGTAGACGCTTACAATTCACCGATAGTGTCCTGAAGTGCTGTAGCACATCAGATGGTATCCAAATGGCTAGCCAGTTCGGCGACATTCGGGAATGGACATAGGCGGCGTCCCTTCATGGCCCTAACATGCTCGATTGACCTTGGAATGCTGTCGACATTACGGAGACAGTCCTGGAGGGCCGTTCCATGTGTGGCCAGGCATTACCCTATTGATAAATGCTGGGGATGCTGCGACAGAAACGGCAACACAACAGGTCGTAGAATGTCGTGAGGGTGGTATGGAGGACTACCAAGGATGTCTGGCTATTGCAGTAAATGGCTTCCCAGACACTCGATATACGAGCAGTGTGCCATTCCACGGTAAAGCTGTGATCCGTGCACTTACTTGAGCGTCTCCAGACATAGATGACCAGCGCCTAGTCAAACTGGGACTCATAACTGAAGATAACACCACGTCGATTGAGTCAGCACCATTGCAACGGGTGACGGCGATGCTCGATGTCAGTAGTAGGAGGCGGAGAGGCATCCTCGAATGTAGTCCTCGTTCCGCAAGTCGTCTGGGAACGATCTGTACAGTCAGGTCCGTGTGTGTAAACACCGCAACATGGCCACGGATGGTAAGAGCGATAAATTCGGTGTTATTCGTGTGGCTCTTACAATCGCTCGATCTTCTCGTTCTGTCGTCTCCCTTGGCCATCTACTACCTGCATGCCGCTGGATTGTGCCCTTTTCGATCAACTAGCACCAACATCGTCCAATTGCCGCGTCGCTCCATCCAAAATGCCGGGCGATACGCGTTTTGACTGACCGTCTCTTTCAGCCCAATGATACTTTCTCACTCAACTGCCCATAATGTGCACGGTCCGACATCAGGCATTATCACAGTTCGTGAGAGTTTAAATGGAATAGCAATCCTCTGTCCCTGCTTGCGAACTTTGTTCTTGATATGCCCTCATCGATGAGCAATTCCCATGCATTGTGGCAGGCCGTGATTTTCTAATCATTTGCATATTCGACGCTGAGGTATTTGCATTTTAGTTTCGGGGTGATTGGCAATTTTCTCGGGTTCTTTTAAATCAAAGAGTGTATGATATATGTATTTTGGTTTCCGATCTTATTCTACAAAATTGTTCGATTTAGAAATTAATAGTTAAAGTATTTACATTTTAAAATGAAAGAATGTTCTTTCATTTTAAATTAATCTTTCATTTTTAAATTCAAGTATTTTATTTGTTAAGAAGTGTTGACTTGTTTCCATTCACTAAATGCGAAATACATTTAATGTTTTAATGCTTTAATAAAACAAAAACAAAAAAATATTTAAACAAAATTGCTACAGTTCCGATAGGAACTCGTTGAATTCTGTTTATTTATTTTAATAGGATAATTACACTGAAATCCTCCTTCGACTTTTTCTTTCCTCTCTCTCTTCTTCCTTTTCCTCCACTTTCAGTATTTATCGGAATAACAGAGTTAAAACTTGGACGGTTTCCAAAAGGGAACTGAATCAGAATCAGACGCTAAGAGTTGATCATCAAAAATATACAAAAACAAGAAGGAGAAGGTGGGTTTCAACCTGATAGAAACAAAATTCTTTAAAGTAATTCCACAATTGGCTATTTTCCATGGAATAAACAACTTTGGACTGAATTTTCTGTTTTAAATCCCTTGAAAACTGTAAGTTATAGCCACTGTGTAAAAATAATAGAATGAAATTTGTTTAAAAAGTGAAGAATTGATGTAATAATCTAAATAATTCCTTTTGAAATTATTAAAAATTTAAATAGCAACAATAACAAACAGATCGGAACCTTTTAATTTATAAATAAGAAGTGTTTGAAGATTTATGGTTCTACGAATTTTTATTGATTTGCATTGAAAGGAAGAATTGGGAAGTACAGTTGATGTCCAACAATGAAAATCGATTCGTATTATTTTCCACCAAAGGGTTTTCTTGGAAGAAAATAGTTCCGACAAAAATGTATTATAATCTTAAAAAAAAAAAAAAAAAAAAAAAATTCTGTTTTAGCAGAAACAGATTTGTTTTTTCTTTCTAAGCAAAGAATATGATTCACTTTAAAAACAAAATCCTTCTAGATCATTCCGAACCAAGGTTTGACTTAAATTCAAAAAGTTTCTTGAAATCCTGTCGTCTTCTAATAGATTCCAAGTACAGTTTCCTTTTTTTCTTTTACTTTTTTTTTGCTTTATTCATCAAGGTTCAAAGATGAAGAAGTAATCAATGAAACGAGTGATAAATTTCAGCATCAACTTAACTTTTATTCACTGTTATTAATTCCTTCTTTTCTTTTTGAATAACAACGAAGAAACGAACTCCTTTTAAACCAAATTCTGTCGTAATCTGAATCCAATTAATTTGTGGAATTACCTGGAAACAAAGGATGAAGTCGTGTTCTTTAGATATTTCTAAAAAAGTAATTTCTCATTTTAATTTGCAAAAAAAATTAGGTGGAAAAAGAGTAATTTGAATTTATAGTTTCACTTATATATTGTCCTATTAAAAAAATAATAATAATATATTCTGTCATCGTGGGATAACGAAACCACGATACAGGAAACTTGAACTGAATTTGAACCTGAAACTTGAACCGTTTTTTTCTAATTCTGAGACTTGGTAATAGGTAATGAATCTTTCCAATCGCGCAGTGATTTTTTTATCCTAATTTTAATCTTTAAATATCTATTTTACTTCTGAATCTTCATCAAAACATTTTCTCAGAATTTCTCGATTTTTATTTATTTATTTGTTTGTATGGTTATATGGAATCTTAAAAATAAAAATAAAAATAAAACAAAAACAATGATATGTGCAATATCGAATTTTTCGTTTTCAATGAACAATCTTTATTTTAACTTACATATTTTACAATTGTGCTTTCTCTTCGTTTCAATTAACTTAAATAAGGAAAACAAAAAAGACTCACTTACATATGAATTACGAATAAATGAAAAGAGAAGAACATTTCTCCTTTAAGAATTTATCCCCTTTTCCACACCCAGTTCAATGGCCCATTTTTGTAAGTCATAAACCAAGGGGTGGGTTTAATGAGTGGCTTTTTTTTCCTAATTAAATGTATGTCAACGATGTCATCTCCTTAAAGCTGTGTCTACAGACTTTAGTTAAATGGAAAAAATATAGAAATACACAAATTCGTTTGCTTTGAGGCCTTTGAGCCATCATTGATTGCAATCTGGGACAGCTCTTTCGTTCTTATTAGGACTCATCAGCCAGATTTAGCCTCGATTATCAAGCTCAGAACGCCTGAAAGCCTATGGATCCTTCTTCCGCTCTCGGAAGTGGGACCTCCATAAATCGCTAGATAGAAAAATCGCCATAACTAGTACAGCATAATTACCTTAGCCCGTTAAACGCTGGGCACAAAAGGCATTTAATAAAAGGATAAGTCAAATGCATCGGCGAAAATTAATATGTAAGAAGGTTTAACGTGCATCAA
>JAFIDM010000003.1:65444670-65478955 GCA_023159025.1 Thereuonema tuberculata
TTGATGCACGTTAAACCTTCTTACAGACTTTAGTTAAACAAATCAAAATTTCTCACTAAAAATTAAAGAATTGTAAAGAAAATTGAACTCGAGCAATTTCAGAGCAACTGCAGATAACTGTTGTACTGTTTGTTTGCAGAGCAGTTACTTGGTTTCAAATATTCTTCACAAACATGTAAACGAAATATTTATATTTTGAATTGGGACTATTTTGTTTGTGATATTTTACAAGATTGCAAAATATAACAACTTCTTCGTGAAATAGATGTTATAATCAAGTTTGTAACACAATACCTTTACAGATGTATTCTATCTAAAGTCTTGTAATGTTTTCACTCCAAGCTAACTTCGTTCATTTATTTTAAATTATCACATCTTTTTTTATTCATAAACAATATTTCATCAAGAGAATTTCTAGACTTCCTCAAGCTTTCTTCGAAAAATTAATAACAACTAAATTTTACAACAATACAAAAAAAAAAAAAAACAATTTACAGACATTTTGATATGTCTATTACGTTGTATACAATCTATAAATACAGTGGACCCCCGATATAACGCGCATGTCGGGCGGGAAACCCGCGTTATAAGGTGAACCGCGTTATACCGAGCTGCGCCGTGGCGACACAATAAATTTACTCAGAACGATTTGAGCTATATACTGAAACACCCCATCAACTATATACATATTATATATTTTAATAAAAAAATCATTTACAGCATTTATTAAGTGTTTTATTAAAATTTACATAACATAGTTATACATTTAAATAAGTACTTTTATTTATCATTTTGATTTTTTCCAAGTCTTGTCTTTTTTCGAGTAAGTCCAGCATCTTGGTCAAGCTTATCAACAGATGAATTCAGTTTTGTCTCCTAGGCCATCCAACCCCTTACAGTTCCTTCAGGTATGCCGTATTCTCTCTTATATTTGCTTTCGAAACTCTGCTCTTTACTTTAGCAAAAATGTCAAGCTTTTCTTTCACACTGTAAGCTTTTCTTTTACTCATCAAGCATACAATAATTAAACACTATTCAAAATGCAGGAACTCAATACATAAACAATTACTCAATACGCAGTAGCAATAAAATGCGATACTCACTAACGCCGCACGGACCTGTATAAACTTATCGCAAACATCGCCCGCGCTGTAATCGTGTGCGCGATATAGCGAGCAGAGCTATAACGAGGGTCCACTGTACTTTGATATGTCTGTTTTGTTAAAATAACAAGCTAATTTAACAATCTATTTAATATTCACTTTAAACAATTTATTCAATATTCACTTAGATTGTTAAAAATTATTAAAATTGTTTACATCTTGTAAATCACAAGGATTAACTGAGTTTAGCTTCCTAAATCTAATTTATTGATAACAGTAATAGGAATAGTTCGGCTTTGTATGCCAAAACAAAAGAATTGCAGTTGGACAATTCTCCTCAAAGAAAGCATGCATGTGTATCGGTAAGTGTAGAACCCAGAGTGCGAATCTAAAGGCAATAAGAGTTTAAACTGAATATTCTAAATTAACCTATCGGAGTTTACAGATAATTAATTGTTTCGTTAATACTTGTACAGGTAGATTTTGATCCAATTAGTTGAAAAATAAACTTCTACGATGCGTAATTTCCCCTGTATTGTGTAAGCAATGAACCCCTTGGAAGCTTCTTTCCCTTATAGTTACGAAAACAAATGCATTTTTTTCCCTGTTGTGATGTTCTGAAAGGAATTGTTACGTCTGGCTTGCGTTGAATCATTGGAGATTTTTTTTTTTTTTGAAATTAAGTAATTGATTAGGTAATGAAAGCCTTATGGATACTTGTTGGAAGTGAAACAATAATATTCATCTATTTGGAGACAATTGGTGAATTGTCGCACCTTAGCAGCCGATAGCGCATGGGACAACAGTTAAAAAGGATCATCGAAATATTAGTTGCAATAATGCTGAATTGAAAAGAGGTACTCCGGTGGTCGTACAGCTATGACGATAATTCCTGCAAGACAATGATCGAACGACAGACCTAATGAGACGATCTTTCGTATTGCATCCTTATTAATGAAAGGACAGGAACCTTATTAGATGCTGGATCTACCGTTTGCCGGAAGCAAATAAAGCAAAGTCTAGCGTAAATAAAGATACAAACGTCCATGGATCGAAAACACGCTTTGCCACTGCAATTGTCAACGTAACTCCAGAAGCAAATTAAAAGCATGTTTTAACTCAAATTCAGATATCCCATTCATTTTCTAGAATAGTATCATAATCTGTTGCTGAGAATAAATCTATCTAATTCTAACAATACTCTCTAGCAACCTTTTCCCTTTCGTTTTTTTCCTTGACATAAGCCTTTTAATACTTTTAGTATTTGAATCTTTTCTTCAGAATACGTAGCTTAGAAAGAATTTTTAGGAAGAATTCTGTTTCTTTTGTTTTCTCTAAGGCTGTGAGTGTCACAGAAGGAAAACCCTCTTCTAAATCTTAAATTTATCATAAGAAGCAAAATATGGATACAATCCAACTTAAAATAGATGGGTACATATGGATATATTAAACTTATGGATGAATACTATTTAAAATGCGAACAACCAAATGCTTATTTCGTGAGCAGTTGATAATAGCAAAAGGATTCAATAGTCAACAGTATTTTACGATGTGCCTCTCTTTCATAACTGATTAAATATCATAATACCAAACACGAACTAATACAGATTCCTCTTGAACAAAAAAAAAAAAAAAATCACATGAATTGTGAATATCTAGAAATTGCAGATTTGCAACTTTTTATGAATAAGAACTCAAGAGTTCCCGTAATTTACAACTCGATAAAAAAAAAAAAAATTACAAAACAAAACAGTAAAGAGTAAAAACTACACAAGTTTATCATGTGACTAAATAAGAATAAAATCATAATATTTTAAGTAAGAAATTAATATTGAAAAAAAAAAAAAGAATGAAATACTTTTTTGTCAGTCTGAATGGATGGTGCCCATGAGAGAACCAATCACAGCGTGGATGGAAAATTCCTGGAACGTCAGACAACACTTGGGTTGCTTCAGCGACAGAAACGCAATAATTGGGAAGTGCGAAAATTAGGAGCAGAAAAAAGAAATAGATATTCAAGAATACTTCAAGAAATTAAAAAGAAAAAGCTTTAATTATGTCATCTTGAAAGAGAGAAAACTGTGATTTAAGGCTAGAAATAGTTATAGAAAATATATTATAACAAAAATATGAATATAGTTTACAACTATTTCCATTTTTAATGAATGAAAAAAAAATGATGAAGAGTTAATTGTTGATTAAAGGAATTTTATTTTGATAATAAAAACAAACTCAATAATCCCCTGCTTTTCATTTTGTTTCTAGTAAAAAGTGCTTCATGGTTTGCTTGTCTTTTAATCTCATCTCGCAATTCTTAATTTCTTATATATTGCTGATTTGTTATAGCGCCTTCTTGGGAACCCATACACGTTTGTTTTATCTTTTTGATTGAAATGATGAACTGTGTTTGTTTCTTATTTCAAAAAATAATTCAACATTACTATAAAGATTTCCGATTATCCTCAATCAAACCAACGTCAAATATTCTTTATCAATTATAGTCGGAGTTGAGCTGTGATGGTCTGTAAACACTTTTGTTAAAGTGTGTGAGTTTTATTTACAGGCATCTCTTATTTGTTCGAAGGAAAATAAACATTTTACGGAGAATGATCTGGGCATCTCATGTAAGAAGAGAAGATCTTGATGGTTTTTGCTTTTCTTTTTTAGAGTCGCATCAGCATGATAATATTGGTTGCTTACTTGAAGACCGCTTTTAATAATGATCTATATTCAATAAAATTGTAACGTATTAAGTAATAGACATTGATATTTAGAGCCTATGTTATTAATAGTACTGTTATATTAATGACACTATTTTAATACAGTTATTTACAGCAGTGTCATTAACACAATTATTATTATTATTACTGATTATTATTAGTATATTAATCTATATTTTTGATTAACTTTCACTTTAAGGTTGCGTAAATATTTACATATTTTAATTGACTTGGCTGTTCATATATTAGCAATGTGCGGTTCAAACCCTAACGATCTAAATTAAGTAAACCATCATCCATTAAATCACTGGTCTTTGTCTATTAGCAAAACGTTGTTGTTAATTGAATAGATCATGGAAGCCTTCTTGTGTAGATTCATTCATTGCTCCTTAGATTAATCATTTTCTTAAAATAAATAAAAGTGATTCACCCAATTAAAATGGACGTGGCTCAAAAAAATCTTGCTCCGATGGGTGAAATATTAATATGTCGGCGCATTGGCAGCCCCTAATATAAATCTTCATTTTTCTAAGCTTAGACAAGTAAATGCTGGTCTTTCCACAAGCAAATAAAAAGTGGAAAAAAAGAAAAGAAATGACAGGCGACAAATGGCATTTGGAGGGTGACATCTCTTTTGATCTGAGCCACCGATCTGTATCGCTAAGGCACCATCCATGACTCTTTTCATGTGCTCGCATTAATAGCTGTGACCGTCTTCTTCTCCCTCCTACAAAGGAAGGGAAAAAAAAAGCTTAACTGATGTTTAATCATTTAAAGATGAACTATAAAGTGCATCTGACAGATCGATTGGAGCGAAGCATTTGGCGTAAGACGATTAAATGGAGCGAAAACCCAAAAGAAAAAAAAAATTAAGACTCTGGCCGACATATTTGCCTTTGAATTGCGTAATAAAGCATTACATCTATTTAATCAAAACAATAAATTATAAATAGAATCTAGGCTTTGTAAACCATTCAGTAGCGTAAAATTTATATCAATAATAGTTTTGATTGATTTTCAACCGTAATTTTTATCTTTGTGCATCAGAATCAATAAAAAAAACCTCAATAAAAAGTGTCAATTCTTAATAGATGTAATTGTTGAGGATCTTCTATCACAGACAGACGACATTTAGTATTTGCTTGGTTTAAAATTCTATTTGCAACTTCATTTTTCTATCTTTTTTTTTTTTTTTTTTTTAAATACCGAAGTTCTATTGTAATATTTTCATTTTGATGGATTACTCTCACTTATCTTTATCAAAAGAGTAAAGAATTTTATTGAGATGATTCTTGTTAGTTTTTCCTTCATTCGATTATTGTTGTGACTTCATCTACAGAAAGGAGATAAATTTATGTCTGAGACTGAGCAATGTCTTAAGTACTTTTTTCCTTTGTCTTGTTATTATTAGTCTCATTTAATCCATGACTGTCTTAGTCCATGAAGAAAACTTATTACAATAATAATAATAAGATAATAGCGATTATAACCAATGAAAGATTATCTCTGTCTTATTATAGACTACTTATTACAAGAGTATTCCTACGAGCGGCATTGAGAATAACTGAAAAGAAAATAATAAAACAATTGATTTTTAGGTGTGTTTTACTGAAAATTTGATGCTGAATCAGATAATGAGATTGATTGATGAAACTATTATTTCATTCTAAATTTTTTGAAACTTGGTCATGTAAGAACTTGATATGAAAATGTGGAAGTGATACCATTTGAGTCAACTTTTTTTCTTCTCTGCTTTTCAGGATGTACCAATGAAGTCTTTGTTACAATGAAGATGTTTTTCTTAAAATCTAAAAACTGAATAAATAGAATTGATTTTATGAAATGAAATAAAATCAATTTTAGAATTGATAAACAAACTAGTTGTTACTTATTAATTGAGAGTAGGTTAATGACTAAAGTCATTGGATAAATAAGAATCATACAATAAATACATCCTGGTTAAGATCCAAACTAACACCCTTTTGGAATTCGCATTTATTCATTAATAAAAATCCCTGAGAATGATACTGCAACGTCTTAAAAATTTCCGATTTAATTAAATCGAAATTTCCTTTTCCGTATCTGATGTTTAACTGTTGTTTAACTGATGTTGGCTATTCCCTCAAACCACAATCTAATTCTGTCGATATTTAACTTTTCTGCGTATCTTTAAACCTTGTTTTTGTATGGTTTGCATATGATTGTATTAATAGACGACTTCGCACAACTGTCTTAGAGTAATTATGAAGTAACATCAAATATCGAAAAGTAATATTTGGTTACAACATGTTAAACAGGCGAAAGAACAAATAAATTCGCAATTCTTTTGTTGATACATCATAAAAGAAGTCGTTTTGACTCTTCATCGCCAGTATTCCACTTCTCAATTAACTTCGGAGAAGGTAACTCAGGTGACTTTGCTCAAGCATAGGATTCCTCTATCGTGGAATCGATGAAGCCTTTATTGATAAATGGTATCATCTTAGTAACTGCTTCTTGATATACAGTTTATTGGATTTTGATTTGTAGAAAATGTTAGCAATATGTAATTAAAATGTTCATATGTTGATAACAGCAAAGGCATTTTTTGACAATTGTTTCATTAGATGCAATGACCGAAGGAACATTAGCAGTCACTTCTAGAATGTTCTCTGTTCTAAGTTCTGTCTATGCTTAGAAAACGTCGAGGCAATCATATACGATACGCTTCGTTCGAACCAATGAGCAGATCCTAAATAAATCTAGGTCTATATGTAATAATTATTATTTTATCATATAAAATTTAACATCGAAAAAAATTGAGCAAAGTTATTCTAAAATCAGTTTAACTCTTTTCATCTGGAAACGAAATTGAAAGTTGAATATTCATTTAAAGAATATCTTTGATAATTTAACCACAAATCACGAAACTTCTACTTATCATTCAATTTGGAAATAAGCTTCCTTTGTCCATTAAAATTCTTTGTCTTAAGAGACCTGTTTTACTTTTCCTCATCAATTGAAATTGTTTAGAATTTAATAACTTTATAGAATTTAAGAATTCCGAAATATCTCAGTGTAAGGACGGGCACTGAACACCATTGAAAATAATAGCTTCAGAAATGCTTAAGGGAGGGAACTTCAAAGATTCCGGATGTTTCACGTATTTTAAAAACCATTTTTTGGGTTAAGTTGAGAGATATCCATCTTAATTTCCAAGTGGCTGACAGTTCGCTCGGCACACTTTGTTGCGGGGAAGTCTGATAAGAAGATAGCAAATGTCAGCAACGTTCTTTCTTTCTTCGCTGCCAAAAAACTCGTGAGTTATGAATAATGAAAGCCTTTATTATTTATAGACACATGATTTATGACTGTCTCAACAATTATACGTTGAAACAAAACAGGATATTTCCATTCTACATCTTTCACTTTTTTGTAATTCTTCTTCTGGGCATTTATTTTTTGTCTTTGATAAAAAAAGTAAGTGATTTTTTTATTTTTAAATTAATAAATTTTCATTCTTAATTTAAATATTAAGGAAAAAAGTTTTTTTTTTTTTTCAAAGTTAAATAAAACTGAAAAATAAAATATTCTATTTGCTGTGAAATAAACTATAAGAAATGGATCAGTCTTTGACTGCTAATAAATTTTTAGATAATTCTAAAGTATGTCTTTTTCTTTTTTTTTCTTTTTGCATCTTTTTCAACTGTGTCAATTTTCAATCAAATCATCAGATTTAAAGAATTTTCTCGAAGTCTTTGTACATTTGCTTAAAAACCGAAAAGTCCTTAATAACTTTGTCCGATTTTTTTAATAATCTGCTAATAACTTGTTTATGATTACGTTTTTTTACCGAATTTTGTCTTAGAAAATGCAAGGATAAAAATCAAATGTATTCTGCCTAAAAAATTTCCTTCGAATCAAATGAAATCGAGTGAATGAATAAGCGGTTACATTAAAAAAAAAATATTGTTAAAACTTCTTGCTAATAGTTTATTTATTTTAAGAAATGACGAGATTCATCTGAATATCTTGATAACACGTTATGATAATGTCGAATGATTGGATGATGATGAATGCTATTCAATTGTAACATTCTAAGTCCTTTTTTTTTTCTTTTCATCTTTTTATTTTTGGTATAAGATGATATCAATGCCAAGTTGTCAGTCAGCACCACCAAGAAACACGCTTGCTTCCGGCGTCCAGATCCTGTAGGAAACCCTTGCCCAAACCCCCTTTTCTTTGCTGTCAGTTTCGTGTATCGTGATTAATGTAGGATAATTATTTAAAACTGTTATTTTTACAGCATAATCAGCAAATTAATGATGCCTTTCTAACTCATTCTTGACAGGTTAAAAATTAATTAATCTACTAAAATGGAAGGATATTTCGGGATGATTCTAATTATGTTGATATGATTTGTAGTGAATGTCATTGTCTTGTATTTGCCAACACATCCACAAACATTTTAAAAGGTCAGACTTTCAGTTCAATCTCCTGTGTTTTCGAAATCTGCGGATATGAATTCCTGAGACTGAATTTGGCTAAAAAGAAAAATAAGCTAGGTGTGTTTGTGAGTGTGTGTGTGTGTGTGTGTTTTTTTTTAAATTATTCAACAAGTTTTTTTTCGTAAGGTCTTCGCACCCCTGAAATCCAAAAACGAAGAAACGCCCTTTACCATATTTGTTCTTAAAATGATTCTGCTTTAAAAGATTACAAAATTTCTTTGGAAAATATCCTAATACGTTTCTAATATTACCCTTCTCAGTTTCAATTCTAAATTTCGTTAACATTTCAGGATTTGTTGTTTGTGAACTTTATATATTTATTAATCCAGGTTTAATATGATAAAAAAGTATCCAAATTTAATCAGTTTAATTAGTCAAATAAATTCTTAAAAATTCAATTCCAGTAATTATATTATTGGATTAAAATAAAAATCCAACTCTAAGAAGATCAATCCCTTCGTCTTGGCTCTGAGATCGAGTTACAGATTATACCTAAAAAAAAAAAAAAAATAATCGGCCTAAAACTGGACAGTTTAATTTTAAATATTAAAGAAAATTGGAATACTGTTATTTAATTAATAATTTAGAATATATCTACTTAACAAAATTTAGTCAGGTCTAGACAAAATCTTATATCAACTTTCATTTCTTCCTGCCACTCTTTCAAAAGCCTCAGTTGTTCGAATAATTAAAGAGACAAAATATGAAAAGATTATCTCCAGTAATTACAGTGTTATATTAATAATAAGAAACATTGGATAATTTAAAATTAAAGTCCCAGCCTAGTAAACAATTTATGCTATCTTTTCTTTGGAATTGGATAGATTTATAATTGTATTTATTATAATAAATAAACACTTTCAGCTTAAAGAACTTCGAGTTATTTTAATAATAAACTTATTCTTTAAATTATTATGATTTTATGATAATTTGTGAAGATGACTAAGCTTGTATCAGGACAAAGCTGGAGCTACTACAGTAAAGTAAATATTTCGTCTATATATATAGGGTGATTCTAAATTCATAGAACAAATTTTAAGGGGTGGTAGGGCATAACTAAAACAAACATTTTTTGTCAAACAATATATGTCTGCAACTGTCGCGGTATGTTGACGCGGTGTGTGGCGCTGTTTGGTCGTTGATGATACCCGCCCAAAGATTGAGAGAATAGTTGCTGGTAAGCATGTGACCGTGTAGCTTGTGGTTTGCGTTTACCCACACATGAGCATTGTGCGCATTAAACACTCCCTCACGTGTAAACGATGCTTCATCTGGGAAAATCACATGTGCAGGAAAATCCTGGTGTACTGCACTCTACTTCATAAACCAGCGGCAGAAATCTATGCGCCGAAGACAATCCTCAGCTTTCAAAGCGTGAATTCTCTGTAAACTGAATGAATTGTTCCTGGTGTAAAATTCCAAACCATACGGTGATTTGGCTCACATCTACACTATGTGCAACACCTCTGGTACTTGTGTCGGGACGTTCCTCAACCTGTCGTAGAATGTAAATGCGACAGTTGCGGACATACATTATTTGACAAAAAATGTTTGTTTTAGTGTGCCCTAGATCCTACGAATTTAGAACCACCCTGTATATGTAGGGGAGGGGGGTTGTTCTTTCCATTATCTGCCAAATCTTTCTGTCTGTTTCATATTGTTAAGTACTGACTTAAGTTTCAGCCAGAAACAGAAAGATTAAACAAACTAATAATAACCATCATCATTCTTTTACTATTATTTATGAACCATTGGCCCTTTTTTTGAAGCCAATTAATGACATTTTACCCCTACTTTTTTCATTGTGTATCTATTTCGAATAGAAAGAACGAGACATGAAATTAAAAAACAAATCAAATCACAAAACCATTTTTTTAAAAATAAGTATAACAAGAATGGTTGTAAAAATGAATTTTTGTTAAACATCTCTTAAATATTATTATCAAGCTAAATTACGAATATTATAAAGGAAGACAATTTTATTATACAATTAAAAAAAACAAAACTCGTTGAGTTTTTAAGTAAAACGATTAAATACAATATTAAAAAATTCCAAAACAACAAAATGGCCGAGGAAGAAGAAAATAAATTGAAAAGAAAACAGAGAATTATTGATTGATGCTGGAGTTGACTGGAAACTTTTGACCTGAGTGTCTGAGTAAAATAACTTAGACAGACACAGACATAAAAATGTTGAATTTGAGCCAGAATTTATATCTTTTAAACTGTTTACACCAAAGAAAACAAAATTCAGTGTAAAATCGAAATGAAGTTGGCCAATTTTTTTTTTTTGAAGTAATCTCCTTTCTATGTTTTGAGAAATTGTTTGTTTTTTAGTTTTAATTTTATTATTACCCGCGAATAGGCCACGACGCACCACGCGCTAACCCAACCTGACAACGTCAGGACAAGGCTAGGAAGTCAGATAGGGTGATGAGAAGAACCCTGAGAGAGTGAGACCCAGGAAAGAACGATGAAACACAGAAGAAAGAAACAGCCATGCCACTGCCGGGATTCGAACCCAGGTGCCGTCACACTGGCCTCACGGCAAACCGCGTCTAGACTGCTCGGCCAAGCCGGCACGACAGTTTTAATTTTATTTGTTATTGGAACATTTTTTTCGAAAAAAACAACAGAAAATACATTGTCAACTTTTAATCTAAATTCCTTCTGTTCTTACATTCACGAGCAATGCCGAATACTTTCTGCTCGTGGATGAAAACGCTAAAATTCGATTCGACAAAAATATTGATCTTGGCAACGTTTTCACACGAAGAAGCTTCGTAACTTACGTACAGCGAATGTTTATCATAAAATCATGATCGTTACTTTATCGTTTCCCTAGACAAAGAAAAGCTTAATTTTCCTTATTTTAAGACGTGAATCTTAATTGTATCGAAATCAATATTAAACTCATGTTGAATAATTTAATCTTGTCTTTCCTAAAACAAGTAGGTTTAAGTTATCATAGACAAACAGAATTTATTTCCACTTAAAGGCAATTCTAAAGCCAATATAAAGAAAAGGAATTTTAAAATGTTAATTAAAATAGAAACGAAAAAGTTCTGACCTACCTAGGAAAGTTCTTCTTTTTTAAGTCACTTTTTGTTATTGATTTTTTAATGTGCGTGTAGTTGTTTGTGTTACTCTTACAAAATAGGAGCATGGTTGCCATAATAAAAATAGAAATTAAACGCTAATAAATTGAAGCATTCACTCTTAAAATTGTCAATCATTGATCACTAACGCCTTAGGTGACCTCTGTGTTCGTCCCGGATTTCTGCATGAGAATAAAAAAAAAAAAAAAAATTCAGAATCTGATTTTTATTTTATTAATTTATGTTTACTTTTCTCAGACTTAAAAACTGAAACGAACGTATATAAAGAATGAATGATATTTATATTTTTTAAATTTCTCTTCTCAGTGTTTTATTGAATTTTTAAATTTACTTTAGCACAGGATTTTATTTATTATTATTTGTTTTAATATCCTAAAGAACACTTTTATAATATCTGAAAGAGTATAATTAATTGCAAAAAGTGTTTCAAAATGCTTTACTAATCTGGTGAAAACGGTTCCACCAAAGGTATGTTGTCCTCTCGCATCCTCCCACTACCATTTCTGAAGCTTCTGAAATAGTCATAAAAATAACTTATTACGTTATCGCTGAAACACGCCTGAAGGACTTGTCTGCGGATTGTCATAGGGACTAAGTCAATGAATTCTTTATTTGTCTTGTCTTTCATTGACACATTCAAGTAGAGCTGTTGGTAGCTCAAACGTCCTATTGTCTTTCTCTTAAGTGGTTCTTTATCCTTTTTCTTACACCTTTAAGGATACCGCGCATCACAGAACAAGGAGACGTAGAGAGACTTATGTCTGACTCATTCTTAGCATCTCTATGAATGATTGCTCTGAACTTTGACCTCGCAGTGGAAACGGGTCAATGCGCGTATCCGCCTCGCCTAACCCTTTTACTCACTTGCAATGCAATTATTCTTCATTTGTAGAATTAATGGAGGGCATTCAACACATGAAGGAATTTATCAATTGGGAAGACATATATTGATTCAGAAATAAATAAATAAATTAAATCACTTGAAAAATATGGATAGTTAGACTTTCATTGTTACTATCTTAAAAGTAGAAAAAAATAAATGAAGATTTAATTAGGAAGCCATTTGTCACCGTTCAAATAAATGCTGTCATTTCCTTTTACCACGTATATCGGAAGAAATTTAAATAATTTCAATAATTAAATAAACAAAAGTTTTACTACGTAAAAATCTTTACATAATAAAAAAACAACAAAACAGTAAATAACATGAACTGGTATGTGTGTAGGCATAGTAATTAACAATAACATGTGCTCTTTTTTTCAAAAAACCTTCAAACACTTTACATTATTTGTAAAGTAGTAGCCTAACTATAAAATGCTGCTATTTTAATCATTTTTTAATAGTTTCTGACATTTATATGGGAATTTCATATCAGTTTGAATTTCTTTACATAGTAGCCTGTATTCAAAGTTTGACGAACTGAAACACAGTTGATTTATTTATTTATTTCACTTTAGATTGAAGGATATGTAAATATTTGAAAAAATAAAAATTTTTTCTTGATTTTTTTTTCTTTCGAAATATGAATTTTCTCTTGTAGTTTACTTATGTCTTTGAATCATTCTTACTCAGAGGAGGTGTTCGTTCAAAGTTCTCCGTATGTAATTAAAAGAATTCTTCATTTTAGGAAACCTACGAAAACACTTTTCTCCGTTAAATTAACTATTATTTTTGAATTCAAAGGTTATTTTATTTTTTAAAAACAAACGAAGTAGCAGGAGATAATTAGGCCTATCAAAAAAATAAATGTAAGAATGTTGTAAAATATCAGTTCATGAAAAACTCTTCCAATTCGTGTTTGTTTTGGGTTTTATCACTCAGAATATCAAAATTAACGATTAATTTATTATTCTTTCAAAATAATAAAGAAAACGAGACGGTATTTTTGTTTTTATTTCATTGATTTTGATAATAAGTAGTTTTGTCACTGATGACTGATTCGCCTGAATTATTATTAAAAACTCGTTGTTGCTCATTTAGATTAGCTTGTTTGGAAATGATTCGTTCTTTTAATTCACTTAAGTAGCAGAAATTACTGGATCATTTAGTTGGTTTCGACGTAATTGTGGTTATTATCGTTGTCTATAATTTTGAAGCAGGAAACTGGAACTAGTTATTTAGAGATTGTAATCATCTTCAGAAAGCTTTTAATTCCAGACAAATTGATAGGATTAACAGTAATTTCTCTGTCTTCAGACAACGATCGCTTGTTATTATTTTCATCTTCCTTTAACTTTTCTCTGTCGAAAATTACAGAAGAAATGGTGAAACAAATAACAATGCAAAAATATTGCTATGGATAGGGTTATTGTATGAAAGAAAATCAATTTCAATTCAAAATTATAAAGCTTCTACAATTTGAAGACTGGGAAAAATTACTGCTATTTCTCAAGTCGAAATATACTTGCCTGTCTGTCCTTCCGTCTATTTATTTTTAGTTAGGGTTTTTTATTCCAAACAGATTAGTTTGTAATGGTTGATTTAGGTTATTAAAAGGAAGAATCTTCATAACTTTTATTAACATTAGATAAAGAGTTACATAAGAGTTTCCATCTATCTACATTATTATTAAAGCACCGTACTTTCAATTACTGAAACACTGCATATCTTGCAAAGCTGAAACTTTAATAGCTTATGAATATTATTCATTATCAGCTCAGAGTCTTTTCTCTTCAGCGTTGATGTAAAAACTACTGCATCTGTAGACTTAAGGCATCTTTCTCTGACGACAAATCGACAACGGAATTGGCGAGAGTAAAAAGCTTCATTCGATTGTCCTTGTCTGTAATTAAACAAGTAACCTTTTGGTTTTTATTTGATGATATTCGACAGTCTATGTGCCAAATGTAACTTTCTTGTTAAGAGTTAAATTAAATGAAACATTTGCATGATTCAAAAACCAAAAATATTTAGCAGATCACGATCACTGTATTAGAATAAATCACTATATTGTTGTTCGAGTTATTTTCTCAGAACCAATTTCAAAGCATTACCGAAAGAAGTCTACTTAGGGTAGAGAATTTAAATGTTTTCGTTTTTGGTTTGTTTTCATTGTGAAGACTTTGTAAACAACAAACGGTTAATTTTTTTAATAAACACTGTTAATGATAAATGTTTGTAATTTGATCTCTGGTTTTCATTTTCCTCTAATAACAGACATGGAAATCTCATAATGCATCCGAATATATCCATGTTACCATAACTAATTGGAAAGAATTTTTCCTTGTTATTTTTCCTCTAAAGTGGTTCTGAGATGCACCGACCTCCTATCCAATGTGTCTGTAAGAAAAGAGTGAATACAATCCTTCCAATTACTGTTTACATTACTAAGAAACGAATTTAAAGCTGTCAAAATAATGAAGGTATTTGCTGTTACGGTTTAAGGTAAATTTTAATTTTAATTAAAAAAAAAGGAGAAAATCAATTTTGAAAATAAAAGTAAAAATAAAAATGATCAGTAATGGCTACTGTTACTGACACAGAGGAAATTAATCGGCTTGTGAGTTTGACTCGTCACAAAAGACAATGTATTCCACGAATAGACTGAAATATCGAAATATTTGAAAGCTTTTAATATTTAGAACTGTCGTATTACATCTTTTGCAGCAAGTTATTAATGTATTCTGCCAGGATTTTGTTCAAATATGAACTATATTGTTCTTAAGTATAATTACATCATTTTGTTTCTTTTCACTAGTTTTATTCTACTATTAATTTTTGGGTATCCGTGACCTAATTTCTTCTCTTTCGTTTCCCCTATTAATTGACAGTCAATTATATTGAAGAAAGCCTTATTTCACGATGTGTGATTTACAGTCATCCAAGAGAGAGAATTTATTCACAGCAATTTTAGTTCTTTGAAAGTTTGTTGAATTTATATGTTAATGAAAGGATCAAGAACTGCAGATTCACATACAGCAGCGGCAGGGCTAGAGTAATACGGAAAGAATTGCGTGACACAATGAAAAAAAAAGGACTGGGAAAAAAATCTAAAACTGAGACAAGAACGAATGAATTCATCAGATTAAGCTTTGTGTGAATCACTAATAAGAGAAATAGACAGCAATTCGCTCACTTGCATGAAGGCGTCGAAAACCCTAGCGCCGGCGATGGATAATCAGTTGTCTTTTAAGTAGAATCTATTAATTTGTGTGAAATAATTTTGCTGATGGTCACTTGCTTCTCTTTTTTATAATGTTTTTTTAAAGCTTTAATAATCTTAGCCTTAAAACAAGTGACAATTATCGCCTGACATTTACAATCATTTTGATGTTTTTATATAAATATTCAATTGATTAATATTTATTAATAATTAATTAATTTTGATTACTATTAATATTTACAAAAAATACTAAAGACTTCGAAGGAACAGTCAGTTAGTAACATTAGTTTCTCAATTGATATTTAATTTCTCGATCTTATTAGACTATTACAATAATTCTTCATTTTCTTCGGAAATGGATGTAAATGGATGGAAATGGATGGAAAAAAAGAATTTTACGTGCACTGTTCACAGTTTACTCCACAAATGATAGCCGATGCACCCGGTTAACAACCTGGATGGAAAGCTGTCTTACATGAGATGAAATCCTGCCAATCAACCTAATAATCAGATGTGAACCAGCTAGTAACTTAGTAATGCGGATTTTTGGCTTAGGAGAATTTAAAAGCAAACGAAAATATAATAATGATTGTCATAATACAGAGCTTTTTGAAGCTGCAAAGACTTTAAAAATTCATCCTAAGTACATTTAAGATGCCTAAGTTGCCTTCATTGCTTGTAACATGATCACTTACAACTGAACTCTCAACATATACTACCTCTGATGCGGACAGAGATCTTAGTGTGACTCTCTTGGTGTTTTGTAACAGATGAATTGTTACAGTGGCACGAATATGTTTACAAACTCTTGCTTGGTTCATCATTGTTTTTCGTTATTTGATCGTTATTCATCTTCACTAAAATAATTTGTGCCATTTTTTTAGTTAATTCTCACTCTGATTGTTTCCTGTTTATGAATCGACTTTCTCTATTTTATAATTATTTTAGGAAAAAATACTTTTCCTGGAGATTGTATAGGCCTAATGATCGATTATTGTTTGGTAATGAAATGAAAACGAAGCCCAGATATATTTTCTATTTTAACTGCAATTGTAAGATCTCCATCTAATCCTAGTTGTGTGTTTGAAGACAAGGTTAAGGGAAGGAACAATTAAAAAAAAAAAGCAACTCAATTAAAGATTGTGTAGTATTTAGAATTAGTTTATAGCGTCAAAATAAAAAAAAAATAAAAAAGAATCATCGATTGGAAACTTCCTTTTACTGCTTCGCTGTGCGAGTTTTGTGGTTTGGACGCTGATGCTCTGAGACAAGTGTAAAGAGTGGCTGAGGTCTGTTTTATAAATCTAGTTACAGTAGTAAGAGGTCACGTGTTTTGAACAGTCATTGCAATGAAATAGATGAAGTTCCTTGTCCTCTTCTTGTAGAGGTCGGATCAATTTATAAAATTCAGACATTTTTGCATTTTTTTTTCTTCTGTGATCGTGATGTGGCTTTGAGAGGGAATTGTGGTAGGGAAGGGTAGAGAGATAAATTCAGATGATGAATGAGCTTATTAAGGTTGTAGGGCCTATGTTAAGTACGTGGGAGGTGTAAATGCATTGTTAATGTCATCATTTGGTAAGTCGGGACGTGTTCCAACCTGGGTCAAAGGTGTGGTTA
This sequence comes from Thereuonema tuberculata, assembly GCA_023159025.1. Taxonomy (NCBI): domain Eukaryota; kingdom Metazoa; phylum Arthropoda; class Chilopoda; order Scutigeromorpha; family Scutigeridae; genus Thereuonema; species Thereuonema tuberculata. The sequence continues at coordinate 65,461,823 of JAFIDM010000003.1, forward strand.
GAATCTCAACTTGAATACAAATCATTCCATTTTTGTTTAAAAAAAAAAATCGTGAATTTTTCTGGAGATAGTTAATATCATAATGAAGTTAATAAAGATACTTGCAATAAATCAGTTTCATAATTTCCAGTAATAATTAGGGATTCCTCTTCATTAAAAATGATTAAAATTTACATTTATTATAAATTACTAGCTGAATTTTCTTTCCTATTCAATTTTGGTTGCCTTTAAGTAAAAGCTAATAATTTCTAACACGTTAGAAAATATATCTATATAACTTATATATATATATATATACAGTAGAACCTCAACGGACTAATAGGGGCTTAAGGTTGTCCGTTTTAATGAAAGTCCGGTTTATAACAAATAATTCTTATATGGGTGTAATGCAGCAGGGTGTACATCAATGAAAGTACAATAGTTAGCTACAAAAAGTGTTTACTATATAAAAAATAAAAAAAAAAAACCTTCAACATAATAGGTTGAAATGAAAAAGATGTGTACGTATAAACTGCCTTAATCTTTAGAACAAGAAGGTCCTGGTTCATATTGATTGCTTACATTCATTAAAAAAATGAAAAAAATATTTTCTGCTCGGTTTGTTTACTGCTTATTGCTTCAGTTAATAACTGACGGAGGTGCCGAAAGTGTTCATAATATGCAAACACATTTTCAAACACATATGGTTGGAAATGTAAAACTCGTCAGATAAAAATAAGCATCCTTTATTATTAAATTACAATTTTTTTTTAAACTGTCCGTTATAATAGGGTCCATTATAATATCATTAAAATTTAATCTTACAGTAAATTAAATAAACATAATTTCATATTAATAAAAAAACTAGACGGCGGCTGCTAGTCGCTTCGCTCCGGAAGCCTCGCTTATATAGCAAGAAAAAACATTTATTTATTCAAAAAGAAATATACATCAAGGAAACTAAAACCTAAAACTTCAAACTAAAAATAAAAATAAATTAAGTTTAAATTCTAAAAATTACATGCAATAATAATATATAATAGTTTAAATAATTGATTGCTAATATTACTTTTTTCAAATATATAGTAGTAACAGATTCAGCAAAAAAACAAACAAACTATCAAAAAACTTATTTCATCAGATCATTTTCTGAAATCTTTAGCATCATGAAAACTTCAAATCATTGATGATTTTTTCCTTCCTTTTCTTTCTCTTTTTTAAGCCGCTGCATTAGAAGAGGATAAGAAACCCCCTTCCACAGTTTTTTTTTTTTGAAAAATAAGTTATTTTAATGTTTTACATCAAGAAAAGCGTATTAAAAATATTTCAAAACATGAGATGTTTTTGTTCTGTAAATTATCTTTTACGATGTTATTTCTTTGTTTTTTTTATTTGTCATGAAGATGAAAAGTTTTGAGATACCAGCGGTCAAATGATAACAGTGTTCGTGTTCTTCTAAATCAAACTACATTGGAACTCCGATGATGTCAACACTTTTCACTTAGAAGATTTCAAATCATAAAATATATCGTAAACGACATTTCTACGACTTTGATGACTTCAGTAATGACGCGTCGTAAAAACTATAATTTTTTACTTTCATGACAAATTCATGAAGGTACAAGAATTACGATTCGGGTCGTGGATAAATCATAACAATTTAATGCTTAATTTATCCACGAAGGAAAACAAATAAAACAAGAGTTGATGTCCGTTGAGAGAACGTATAATCATATTCGAATTAAAGCAAAACCCTTTCCTTTTTTTTTTTGGCTGAAGGAAGTCGTGCACCTGTTTCAACCCAAGGGTGATGAGTGAAATATGTAGATGGGCTGCGTGGCAGACAGAGAGGGTGTTGGACAAATCACGTGCGAAGCAAAACGACTTCAAAGAACCGAGAAGAGATAAACGATACCCACCCCTTCCACCACATTTCATCTCGTCAATTGACCCCCCTCTGGCCTCTCTGATTGGAACCCAATAACTCAAACTTATAGGTCATAAAGAGAAAAGCTTCTTCCTATAAACAAATGAGATGAGGACCATAAGATTGGTTTCGGTGATTCGTTTCCCCCCTACAAAAAAAGTAAATGAGTTACAACTGCCAAAACTTCATTGAAATGCAACAATGCTATTGGAAGAGACAGGGTGTTTCAAAAATGAACGATCTTCAATCTTATTTTACAAGATGTTCAAAGACTGAAAAAAATGTTCGATTGATCAATAGTAAATTATAAATTCCTGATTATTTTAGTACAGTTTAATATATATTTTTTTATATCAATAAGGATTATGTTTAGACCATAGATTTAATATAATGGTGGTAGATAATGTGAATCTGAATCAAAATATAAATTAGAAATTTATATTGCATATAGGCAAGCTTACAAATGTACTTATCTGTTCTTGTTGTGTCTGTGTCCTAATAAAATTCTTTTTCAATTTTTCCATTCAACGGTTTTTTACAAGAAGAAAAAAATCCAGGTCTAACGCAAAGACTGTTGTTGTATTTTGTGTTCATTTAATTCTTTTTTATTTATTCATAATTAAGAGTTCGATTCAATGTCTAGAAATCACTTAATTCATTATTACCATTTCTTTATAATTTTCGTTTTTTACTTATTTTATAGCTTTTTATACACATTTGCATAAAATGCTATAAAAATTAAATGCTACTATTACTACTACTAATAATAAGAAGAAGACATCTTCAAGAGATAGAAGTGACGAAGGTGAGATATTTTAACGTGTCGGATATAATATCAACGTGAAGCCAACTAAATCGACACTTTAAACCCCTATTAAAAGGATAAAAAAACTAAAAACATTTAAAAAATTTCCATCATAACGTTTCGAGTCCATTGAATATGTTGAAGATTATTGTTATCTTGGTCAATTGGTCTCATTCTCAAACCGACAAGGCAAAGAAATTAAAAGAAGAACTGAGAATGCATGGAGTCAGTATTGGACACTTGCCTTCATTCTCAAAGGTGTCTTTCCTATGGGCATCAACAGGGAGGTAATGAATATGTGCGTGCAGCCCGTTCTAACGTACGGCGCAGAGACGTGGTCTTTAACGAAGTTACCGACTGAGAAATTAATGGTATGCCAGAGAAGAATGGAAAGGAGCATGCTTGGCATTAAGTTGAAAGATCGAATGAAAAACACGGAAATTAGGCGTAAAATACAAATAAAGGATATTGGTAAAGAAGTTTTGAAGAAAAAGTGGACTTGGGCAGGACATGGGGCCAGAAAGTCAACACAGAAATGGACTAAGCTGATTCAAGAGTGGTATCCTCGAGATGGTAAAAGAAGTCGTGGTCGCCCAGCTACAAGATGGCAGGATTCTATCAAGAAGGCACAGGGGGTACTTTGGACTCATGCTGCCCAAGATAGGCAACAATGGAAGAAATTAGGAGAGGCCCTTGCTCCGGATGGGGATTGTACGGACTGATGATGATGATGATGATGATGATGATGACAGACACACTTCAATCATATAGAAATTCTTACACAGTTCATTTCGGTACAATTTTCTATTAGGAAACATTCAAAACCAAGAATTACGACTAACAGTGGGCGAGACCAAATTTGGTCTTACTCATTGTTATTATTAATAATTCAAATGCGCAGTTTGAATTTTTATGCTTTTAAAAAATTCATTGAGGCCTGTGCACTGCTGGCACATGAATTTTCTCACCAATTTTTCATTGGTGAGTTTTTCATTTGTATTTTTTACCTTTGAGGCACCATTGCTCTTCCGAAGAATTACAACTGTATATTATAAATCTCGGCTATTAAAATTATTACAAATTCCACGATATCTGCGTATTATGATCAGTGTCGTAAATGGCTTTCCGTAAAGTGCGAGAAGGATCAAATATATATTACGATAATTATCTGCGATCAGCATCAATTCTAACTTCTCGATTCAAAATCGGCCATCGGTGTTCCATCGGAAAGCCATTTTTATCCCTACGTCACTGATCATAATACGCGGATATCAGTCGGAGGAGGAGTTGTCACACCTTTTTAAGAATCTAGGTAAGTGGAATTTGAAATAATTTAATATAAATTAAAAAAAAGTGATGTTGATGTAATGATGCCAATCCATTATTTTAAACTTGCAATATTGGTTGTTGATTATCTTTTTGGTTAAATCCCCCCCAAAAAAAAGATTCAAATTAAACCTAAAATTTGTTATCGCAGCCTCAATTTTAAGACGTCAAGTTCCGTTAAAAATAACGCAACTTGAGGTATTTAGTAAAGTACAAACTAAATGATTAGTTAGAATTGCGTAAAGATTGTTCAGGAAAAAGGATTCGGTCAACCTTGAATATCCTGGAATTCTTCTCCAAAAGGTTCTTCCAATAGAGAATATCATTTTGTAATTTATCCAGATAAAGATACATTGATTCTTTTAGATCTGAAACATCTCGAATCTCCCATTGCATTCTTAATAATTCCGCAATGTTATAATAAACTTGAATGGTTAATTCACGTTCGACCTTATTTCCCACGACAAGTCTTCCCGGATCACTTGTTGAAGTTCCTGTCTATTATGTTTGTGTAAAAACCTCTTTTTTAACCATTCTTTGAAATAAGAAGAGCGTGGTTCACTTGGAGGTAGGTCTTTGAAAACCTTCTCAACCGAATTTCAAACGAATCGGATCAATGTAACTACACTTAGCGTTGGATTTAGATTGTTAAACTTAACAATTTCCTTTTTTTTTTAGCATCAACTTCTATACATTTGAAATATAAAACAACAAAATACACATATACATATGCAAAAAAAAAATTAAACTCATGATTGGTATTTTATTATTATTATTATTGGAAAGGACCATGAAGACACACTTCTATGGCGTTCAAGAGATCTACTGTACAGACCAGAGTAAAGTTGCAGAGGCTACAGAAAGCATAAAAATAAAAATTAAAAAAAAAAATCATCCATATCAGCGCGACACGTGAACAACCGGACTGTTCTATGTTCTAACGGTAATTGGATTGGAGAACAACAAGGTGATTTTCAAAAATTAGATTATTGTATGGTTCAAGTTACATTGAATTAATCAATAATGAAGATCTTTTAAATTAAATTCAAAGGACGTTAACTCTAAAATTAATAATTTCTGAAACAATCCGTAAAATCAGAATTCGAGGTTACCTAAGTGATCTTTGGATCTTTAAATTGCATTTGAAAAAAAATTCTCAAGTACAATCAACTCTGACCAAATCCATCATTTAGAGACAGCGCTGTTAAATTAAGGAAATGTATTAAAAACACCCCGAATAAACAATGTCTATATGTTTTACGACAAATTGCCAAGTGGTAGAATTTGAAAGAAACATTTTTATATTGTTGTCTCGAGACATTATATTAATTATTTTAACTTAATTTTATTTTAGTAAATAAAAGTAAGGTCAGTATTTAAAACTTGAAGGTAAAAACATGTAAATTGTTTTGTTCATTTGAATTGAAGCTAATGTCAACATTTACTTTCCAAAACATATTAAATATGTTCTCACACTTGTCTGTAGTTATAACATTTGCATTCTTTTAATTCGGGAGGTTTACTTTGACTAAAAATACATTCCTCTTTGAGGCCTCCTCCCTTCTGTACATTCATCTTTCGTCCACATTGTTTAGAGAGGTAAATTAGGTGTGTCGGAAGGGTCTTTTTGACTAACGACGGCCACCGTGTCTCGACCGCAAAGTATAATTATTTTCTCCCTCTTAAAACGGAACCTTCGTAAATCATGAGTAGACATCATCAAACAGACACGTTTACCCAACCCAAGTAACTTCACGGCCAATGTGTCGCTAAACAGAACAGATATGGGAAAGAGAATTGGTTACCAAATGGAAAGAATTTATCGGAGTCTCATTAAAGAGCCTCTGCAGCTGCAGGGAACCAAAAAAAAAAACGGCACTTGGTAATTTTCCAAATTGTAAAGTGGATACAAGGTTTCTTAATGAAGCCAATGCCATAAATACATTACAACTGTGTCAGGAAGTAAATAAAATAAAAGAAAGGAAAAAGTAATATTTTTAAATCTAATTATAACGCTTTGGATTTTATTTTACTGTTTTATATTCATTATTGAAATATAGTCGGACCTCTATTTAACGAAGTTGCTAAATCCCGAAAAAAAAGTTCGTTATATAAAAAATTCGTTGAATAGAGATTCACCTTTTAAAATTACTTTAAACTACATAAAACAGATTTAAAATACATAAACAATAAATATTATTAAAAAAAAAATAATTTTAATGACATAGAGCATATATCACCACATGCGTACTTAAATTTTACTAATAAAGTCTGTTAATTTTGTCGAGTTTTTTTTTTTTGAAAAAGTGTTTTTGCTCATAGTATGTCTCGCATCTTTGCAATACACCAAAAACCACTTCAGTATTTTCTTCAAATTGTAATCCGCGTCAAATTGTTTCAAATGATTTTAGCATTTCATCATACGAAGGTTTTTTTATTTCTGCATCATGATTATTTCCATTTTCATCATCTTCATCTTCACTGGAATTCATAGCTGTATTGTTTTATTTTTCACTCTGCCCAAAATATCCGATTCAGTTAGTGTTTCCGAGGTCTCAACTTCAAAATCAAGTGAAAGATAATCATCAATCAGCACATCATCGTTAAGTTCTTCTTTTTCCCTCAGCTGTATCCACATTTCTTTCATTTTCTCTTAGAATGTTGATAATAAAAACATTTCAAGGAGGAAAAAAAAAATAGATACCACGAAAAAGTTCGTTAAATAGAAAATGCACTTCTTTATTCGGAGGTTATTTTACGAAGAAATTAGCAAAATGTTCTTGGTTCCAAAGAAAAGTTCGCAAAATAGAGAAATTCGCAAAATAGAGCTTCATTAAATAGAGGTCCGACTGTATATCTTACTACTAAGCACTATTTGAGAAAATAGGGAAAAATAAAAAAAAATCTAGAAATTAAGGAAGCTACTTTTAAAGTATTAGTTATTTATAAAACTATCCATTTAACGTAGAAATTAAGGAAGCTACTTTTAAAGTATTAGTTATTTATAAAACTATCCATTTAACGTGAATTAAGTAGAATAATTAATATAATGTTCACTTTCCCCCACATCTTATTTTAAGACCTCTTGCTATATTGCTAATGCAAAATCTACATTTTATATATAGTAAACTGACAATAGTTGTCCAATAGAAATCGACTTTCATTTAAATTTTAAGACCAGCCTGGGCTCTGTAACTCAAGCGGAAAAGTGTTTATCCAAAGGCTGAATAAGTCAAAGAGGTTTGTTTTTTTTTTCTCTCTAGAAGTTCTCTTTATACTCTACTCTGTTTCTAATAGGTACCGGGTTTTCTCGTGCCTAAGGCAGGCGAGAGTAGGAATGGTCCTCCGCTGTAAACTTAGACCCGTTTTGTTGGTGATCACAAGAGCCTTTACTTCCTGTACTTCTTTCCCTCTTAAGAGGAAACTTTATCATTCAAGAGCTCTTAAGAACTACATCTAAAGAGAAACTACATCTGAACAACAGTTCAGTACAGTTCATACTGACAGATTAAATTATTCTATATTTCAAGAAAAGATAAATGAATTGAAATAAAACAATGGCAGACGTTATTATTAGGTTTGTGTAGCATTGTTATTAGGTCACAATGGATTTCAATGAGCACTATTCATTGTCTGGCTATTCAATTGATTATTTATCAAATCACTTAAATCAGATTTAAATTATGGCGTTTAAATTTATTATTTTAAATTCCCATGCTAAAATGAAACAACAATTATGAGCTTTTCTAATTAAAACAGTTTTTAAAAAAATAATTAGAATTTATAGAATTTTTTTATATTTTTTTTTCTCCTCTTATTCTCAGAAAACAGTTGTTCACCGATTGTTTAGTGATAGTCCCTCATTGTCCCTTACTTTCAGTATAACTGATTTATAACTTCCATTTATGGATTTAATTGCTGTTAAAAAAAAACAAAAAAAACAAAAAAAAAAAACCTCAATTTCTGTTTTGTTTTTTTCTGTCAAAAAATATAATATTCATAATCACAAATAACCGAAATTGTCTTTTATATTTTGTCCTTAAACTGAAACGTCAAGTTAATTTCATACTTCAGTTATTTAAAATTTAAAGGTACAGCATTAAGAACTGTCGAGGAAATCATTAGGAATTATTTGTTGTATTTTTCCCCCTAATATATCGTTTCAAAGTCATCTCGTTGGATGCTGGTTCGCAGAAATTTATCTAAATTCTCGTATAATGTTTTTAACTTGAATTTTTTTTTTAGTCCTCTTTAAAACCGATTTCTCCAAACAGTCGTGAAATACAATTGAATCCGATAGACATGAGCTATTTGGAGAATCCGACAGTTAATGATGAGAGATTTTTCATCAGTTGTTTTACCTTAGGCATCAGTTACTTAACAAGTGTTCATTTAATCAGTGGCAAATACGATTCCGTCAACTTCCTTCTCTTGTAACATCTGAATAATAACAAGGAATAATAAATCAAACGTACCTCCGTAGTAATAATACTCAGTTTCATCCTCCTGATTTATTAAGTAAAACTCTTACTAAAGCAGTCATCGAATAATGCAGCAATTCAGATCCTTTCGTAATACAGGGCTATAAAAGACCTCTGGACGAAATCTAAAATATATATAAAAAAAAAGTTATCCAATTTTAGTTAAAATGAAAACATTTGAATTTCAATTTTACTTTTGTTATTGATCGGATTAAAAAAAAAAAAAATTCATGAGATCATATAGTCTTTTTCTTTTACTTTTTAACTCCAGCTCTTTTTTAACCGTGAGATTTAGGAACACGACAAATGTAATTCATAATTCCCAGTTTTGAATTAAATAAGATATTAACAAGTCATAAATCTTTAATACAATCAATTCTTTCCAAATTGCACATAGTTGTGTTTATAATAACAACTAGTATTGTCTTACTAATTGTAAGTTTATACTACATATACGTACTATAAGACACATTTCCAAAGGCTTTATATTTCTATCAATTCTTTGTTTTATAAAAAAAAAAATAATAAGAAACTCTCCCTCATTTCATAACTTTGCGAAGAATATAATTGTTTGAATTGTTTGTCTGTTTGCTTTCCTTAAATGAAAAATTATTTAAAAAAAATATATAAAAGTTTGTGGACTGTAGAGATGGATTCACTTATAGCTTTTTTTTCTTTTCCTTTTACTCAACTTTTTGCCAATGTTACAAAATAGTGAATTTCATTTAAACTGAGATTTCAATTGGAACTGAATTGAAAGAAACACAAATAACATAAACATCTTCAGAAGAATCGTAATTCTTGAATTAGTCTATAAGAAACAAACCGAAGCCTTTCAAGTTTTAAATTGAGACTTTTTCTTTTTCTAATTCTTTTTTTAAGAAGGCCATTTTGATTTTAAAAGATTTGCATAAGTCAAAAATATCTAAAGTCTGTTCTTAAGATGAAGAAAATCACTATGTTGGTGACTCACAAGAACCGTAGAGAATCAATAATCAATCGTTATGTTGTTAGAATTCCCTGACCGTTTTCTCTCATTGAAATTCTCACCGAAGTCCTGAGAAACTGAAGCAAAGTTATTCGAATGGAGTCTCTTGGTTCACACGATGAACTTGTAAATTGGGTTAGGCTTATTATTTATTAACTTCATTCATTTACATTCATTGTAAATGAAATAATTACAAATGTAAATTACAATTATAAATGTAATTACATTGTAAATGAAATATTATCTTATGATTAGAATATATATATATTATTCAATATCAAACATATAATGAATAACTTCCATTTGACCCATATTTGTTAACATTTGAAATTTAACGACCAATCCAAAGTTTTATCAAGATTGCTTGAAAATTACGAGCGATGGGCTTAATTTTCCCACAAAGCTTTCGCAGCTAATGTAACAACCACCTAAGCTGTGTCTCCATCTAGTGATTATTTTTGGAATTTTTTTTCTTCCTCTGGCCGCTACCTCATGAAAGCGTAACAATCATGTAAATGTAACAGTGTCTTATAAATGCAATGCTTTGTCCTACATGTTTTTCTTGTTGTATGTATTTAGACAATGATTTTGTTTGCAAACAAATCGTGATGATTTTAACAAAATTAAATGAGTTGTTGAAACATCCACTGAACTTTAATGTTGTCATCACGAGATATGATGATGACGACGATCAGTTCAATGCCACCGATGTAACAGTTTCAATCTAGATGTAAAGAAAGAAATGAGATTCTTCAGCATTAAAAGTGTCTTAGTGAATTCGTTTCATTTCCTATCAGTTCAATCTGCTTTGATGGGGAAGTATTTGTTTTTTCTTCTACAGTTGGAAACACCTTTGGGTGGATAATAATCAATCCGTTTTTAAATAGTTGCCAATTTATCAAATATCTGCTATTCTCATTGAAATGGAAATATTTTATTTCTCCTCCCATTCGATGATTTAGTATAACACTATAAAAATATTAAATAAGAATAAAGAGATACGAAACATTCCTTTCTTTGTCTGCCTTTATTTGTAATTCTATTGTGAATGACAAATTGATTTTCGAAGGATGATTTCACAGGTTTAATAAAATCCCAAGATGGAAATCATAAGAAGGGAAGAAACTATTCTTTAATTATTTTGCAATTCGTGCATGAAAATGGTGTGTGGGAGGCGATGCTTAATTAAAGGTTTTAAACCCCTTTATTAAGAAAGTGGTTAAAATAGAAGCCAACTCCCAAGAATACTAAAAGGCCTGACCTGCATTCCGGGGTCCTTTTCGATAAATCGCTTCATTGTATCGCATTGAGGAATACGTGGGAGGAAGTCACGGAGACCTCCGAGGTTGCTATTTAGCCTTCGATTAGGAGAAGATAGGATCTACTTCGTCCCACCTGATACAGTTCCCAACACCTCAAGGAGAAGAACAAGACAGACACGGAAAGACCACTTCTCAAATAACGGTCATTACGATCCAACGGCGACAATTTTTATATTTAGCTTTCTCAGAAGATTTGAGTTTAATGTATCAGGTAAATGGAAAACAACAATAAAAATATTATCTAAAACGAAACAATTAGCAACCTGATATCAATTGATTGACAAAAATACTGAAAAAGGATTTATTCATTACGTTGAATGTAGTTAGTGAGATTTATTATTAATTAAGACTATTTGGAGATTTGAGACAGAGGTTAAGGAAAATGTTTATACTTTTAAATTTAAACCTTCCACAGTACTTCTCTCTTCCTTAATACTGTGATCTAAAATCATTCTCCTCATTCGTAGATATACAATCATGTTTGACGTATTTGTTTTCATTGGATTTCCGCTAGTAGCTTAAATGTCAGAAATGCAACCGTTTCATTTCAGTTGTTAGCTTAGCGTGATTGGTAAGTTCTCAGACTTATATGCTGGTTCGAATCCGTGTATCTGTTGTCTGTATCTGTTGAATCTATTGTCGGTTCCAATCCGTGTATCTACTTTTTTTTTTTTTTTTTTTTTCCTTTTCTTCTTCTCTTAATCTTTTTTTCTCAATGTCCACGTGGATTTTGTTATTATTTTTCTGTTTTTTTTTTTACGTTCTTTTTATTTTTTTCCCCCTAACTTTTTTTTTTATTTTTCCTTACGTTATCGTACATTCTTTTTTTTATTATTATTATTATAGTATACTCTCGACATGTCGAACTTCGATATCTCGAAAATCTTGATATGTCGAAAAATTATTTTTGCCCTTGATATTACATATTCATCTAATGTTAATTTTAATTCTTATGTCGAAGAGTTTTCACTCAAAACCTTGTTATGTCGAATATTTTTCGAAGTAAAAAATGAATTTTTTCGGAAAAATCGCCGTTCTGTTGTGTCGAAACAAATAGAGGTATTTTTTAAGAAATTCTAGCAATGTAATTTTATTGTATTTTACTAATTCTTTTCAATTTAATGTAATTATTTTCGACTACTTTTAAAAATTAAAATTATCATTGCTATATTTAGACTTATTGTCAACTAACTTATATTTATTTATATTGTATTTATACTTATTCTCATCTATCAAGACTCCAATTTTTAGAATATTATTCCGTATCTTGTGTTTTTACATGAACTTTTGTTTTGGTTATGACCTTGTTATCTCCAAAACTCGCTATCTCGAAATTTTTTTAGCGTCCCTTCGACTTCGAGATATCGAGAGTATACTGTATTTTTAATTTTTATTATTATTATGGATCGCCCTTAAACTTACGCTTTAGCATAAAATTATATTCACTTGCTTTAAGTCGTCCTATTACTGTTTCTATAAAAGAAAAAAAGGCAAAAGACCAGATTCTTTGCACCTTTTTTAAAGACGGGTTTCTACTCTTTTAATAGGACATCTTCAAAATTAACAGTAAATTGAAATTACGTTGATCTCAATTTACACAACGGAATGTTATAAAAAAGTGTAAGAGACATGAATTATCACTTTTTTTGCACAGAATTAATGTGAATTAAGTAATATTTGATAATCACAATTAGAGAATCTAAGTGGATAATACCTCTGATAATTTAAAATATGTATCTTTATTATTTTCCGCTTCAATACTTCTATATTAATGCATATACAACGATACATATATTAATTCGAATAATAATCAATGACAAATTAATTTACTAATTATTTTATTTCATGTTCCGAAAATTTTAAGATTTAGTTTTTCATCAGTTTCGATTTTTTTTTTTATTAAAGCAATAATGCATTCAGGCTTATACCACCTTTAAAACAGGATATAATAATGGAAAAACATGGAGAGATACTAAGTATTTTAATAAAATTGAGACAGAATTGACTGTTTAATCAGAATTTCTTACAACTGCCTCCGACCATGTTACAGTTGCTTACATATTTGGTTTCAGATGACGACAGTTCTTATGAATGAATCCACAAGAAAACTGAAAAGCTCTGTAATAAATCAGAAACGTTACTATTTTCAAAAACTATTTTCTTAGATTAATCTAGATTTTTTTTCAATAGCATTTACAAAGTTTTCTTCTAGTTCTACAATGAAATATAGAGTAAATGCTGAACAAGAATGTTTTAGAACAATTAGCATAAGGATGAGGAGCAACTTCATCAGTAGGTTAATGAACTGGAGATATTATTCCAGCATCCTAATCATTCATATCTTTGTGCTATCTTCAGTGCTATAAGGTCACACAGCAAACCTTCCTTCCATATACGGACATGGGTATGTCTGGCAGGGAGGGTTAATTTGTGAGAGGGAAGGCTACACCAAGACCTCCTGCCAAGCTCACTTGGGGTCCTTTGTTCCACAGGTGAATTAAAAGGAAAAGAAAAATGTAGAAGAGATGCAGGGAGGGGTTTTAAGTAACTTGTGTTCTTTGTCTTTGATCATTCTCAGTTACAAAGAGTGGTTTGGAACTCGGATTCACCTTCTTGCGAGATGCCATCATCTCTCCTGCTCGTCACGATGCAGATGGCGGTAACACGAGACCCATAAAACATCCGATGGCAATCGCAGGTCTTTAGGGCTTTCAAATAAACCACGGTCGAGGTTAAAGAGACCTTTGTGTGCACGTGAACAGTAACGAGAACGACTTTACCTTCTGTAAAGATGCCTCTACACAAATAATCTTCCTATTTCCTAACATATGGTCCAGTGTCTCATCTCATTAAATAAATTGACAACAAAAAAAATTGTCGTAAAATTAAATAGATCTCTATCGTAAACTATCTTATCATCAGATCCTCTTACTATGCCTCAATTAAATTTAATGTCTGAATTAAATGAAGTCGATGTTTTTATTATTATCTCTAAACTAAATAACTATAAATAACTATAATAACCAAAATATTTGAGATTTTAGTGATTAATATTTTTCTTCCAAGTAGAAGTCGTAAAATAATACTGATTTAAGCCCCCCCCCCTCTTGAAAATTCAATAAAATAAAAAATTCGGTGATTATTAAGTCTTCATTTCCAAAATAAATAAATGTAACTGCCCTCTTTTAGTCTCTACATGTATCTTCTGATATTTATAATTAATATGTAAGAAGGTTTAACGTGCATCAAATGTAACATGAAAAACGGAAAAAAATATAGAAATGCACAAATTCGTTTGCTTTCACGCCTTTGAGCCATCATCGACGGCAATCTGGGACAGCTGTTTCGTCCTTATTAGGACTCATCAGCCAGATTTAGCCTCGATGATCAAGCTCAGAACGCGTGAAAGCCTATGGATTCTTCTCCCGCACTCGGAAGTGGGACCATCACAAAAGCAGACGACAATAGAAAAATCGCTATAACTAGTACAGAATAACCTTAGTCACAAAAGGCATTTAATAAAAGCATCCAAATGCATCGGCGAAAATTAATACATAATTTATAATTTTATAGAATCTTCTTGTAACTTGGCGTGTATTCTTCCAATATGACGATTCTTTTTGTTTTGTTGTATAAAATGTTCATTTACTTCCTTTGGAGAAATTCTCACATGAAAGTGACAAACATCTAACAAAGAGAAAAAGAATTAGAAGAGAAATGTATACTTATTGACGGCGAGTGTAAAAATACAGTGGAATCTGTTTTTGTTCATCTCATGAGTATCAGAGTTCGGTTTCCTTATAGATTTTGTGGTGCTGGACGATCCGCGCTTGACAGGTTTTCTCGAGGTTCTTGCATTTCTCAGCACTACTTCCAGTTTTTCCTCAATCATTCTTTCTGTCCTTCTTTCCGTGCGTGTAGTACAGCAGATCTAAGGTTGCTGTGTTTGGCTTCCACTTTTACAGAGAATGTAAATCTAATATAAAGAAATCCATTTAAAATGTGATTCCATTTATCATGAAAATGAACTGATTTAAGTATTTGAAGCAAATAACCTACATTCAGTAAATGTTGATTGTATTGCTATTTCTAATTGGTAAATTCAAATCTATCCATTTTGTTTTGTTTTTAAGGCTTTCTTTTGTAAAGAACAAAACAAAAACACAAAATTTAAGAAACTTTTAAAGAAAGTAGGGTTGTAATTTCTTAATGAATATTTCGTATTTAATTTAACGAAATAGCAAATTCACTTTTTGTTGATTTACTTATTTGATAGATACCTGTTCAGAATGGATGCGACGAATGTTCATTGTCTGAATGTTTTAGAACTATGCTTTTAGAAAGAAAAAAAAATGAATTAAAACTGGAACAAGAAAAATATAAGTATCTTGAACTATTCTTCTATAGACTGTAATAGAAATCGTCAACTTATTTTCATTTCAGCTGTTTAGTTTATTTGTTTAATTTTATTGATAAGATTTTTTAACTTAGCTTTGATAAAGACAAGTGATAGCGGTGCAGATGTAACCTATCAACAACTGAAGATGGTTATTTGAGTAGGAATACATATGGCCACCAACGCTGTCCTACCACCTACGAAATCCAAGTCCAACGCCGAAAAGTTCTTATCTGGGGGATTCATTTCGTTTATTTATTGAATGATGTGAGTAGCTATTAAATGCTACTATCCAATTATGATTCTCGTGTAGATGTATTTTGTATTTGGATATTTTATTAGAATCTTTTAATTTTCAAAATTTGTTTTATTAGAAACAATGAAATAATTCTGAAAAAAAACAAAAGTCCTTCACTGAAAGAGGGAAAAAAAATAACACGAAAAAAATTAAAGATTTATATTTTCCTGTATTTGTTTTGTTTACAGAAGCAAATGGACAGTTATTCCATATTTAGAACTGCGCGGTTCCTTTGATTCCGTTAAAAACAGCTATTCTCGAGCTTCAAAGGTACATAAATGAAGTAAAACCCGTTATCAGTGCCAATCTAACTCCCCCAAGCACGAAGGACTTCTGAATATTTATGTCCCCTGTACGTGGGTGCAGGGTAATGAAATTAGCTGTGGTTTATGTGGAAGGCAGGACCTACAACACCGGGCCTTTATTTCGCTGTAAATTCGTCTTCAACTGATTAAAAGACCTGATAAGTTAATTTATGAAAAGGATTTAAAAGCACAGAGAGTCATAAAGTACCAATAAAGTTATATTTCTGTTTTATATCATTAAATAACCAAGGCTAAATTACAGGAAGGACAGAAAAGATACAAAGAATTTAGCTGAAATGTTTGAAGTTAAAGGACTGCGATTTTCTTTATTTCTATGGGACGAAGGTCGAAGATTCATTTCACGCAGAGAAATTGTTTTGTTCAGCTGAATGTAATACAAAGAGTTTCATTGTTTGAAAGAATACAAATTGATTCCCTGGAAGATAAAGAACTGCTTGGAATTTAATATTGTTTCAAACATCTTAAAGATAATTTCCTCAGTAAGTTTTAAAATCTAAAGTAGAATAGTAATAACTATCATAATTACGATTCAAAATTAACTATTTATTGGCTATTATTCTGACAATTTCCGTAATCGAAGCTATAGTGATAAGTGCGGAAAAAGGAACCGCAATTCTTCTTCTGCAGGTCAATTTTTTTAAAAATGTATATTATTAGAATATATAATTCTAAGATAATATTATTATCTTTTTCAGTTAATTTTATCTGATGTCCTTAAAATAAGGATCTAAGCAATGAAGTCTTTTGTCGTTAGAAAGTAATTCTCAAGTAAATCACTTTCAGGATCATTCCATGTAAATCACTCAAGATGTTTTCCTTACCTGTCGTTATGACTAGATTTACGTGCATTTGGATAACAGTTGTAATCCTGTAGAATAAAAATATCGTTTATCCCCATCTATTAATGACATATGAAGGTTGAGATGAAGAACAGAACTATTCCTATTCTCATTACGAACTTCATTAAAACAAACATCCAAACAAATTACATTTTATTGATTAAAACGTGACAATTTTAAATTACTTGGACAGCAAATTATCATCAGATGCTGGTAAATCAACTGAAACTAATTACCGTATTGTCCGGCGTATAAGACGACTTTTTAAACCAGGAAAATCTTCTCAAAAGTCGGGGGTCGTCTTATACGCCGGGTGCTGAAACTTCCGAGCCGAACTGGAGAATCTGCGGTCGCCGCATATGGTGGGGGAAGCTCAAAAACGGCCGCGACCGCATCCCCGCCGTATATGGTGTAGCGAAATTCTTGTAGTTCAGCAAAAAAAAAAA
>JAFIDM010000003.1:65488955-65535488 GCA_023159025.1 Thereuonema tuberculata
AATATTTAATCGTCCCTGATTAAACCAAGTGAAAAATCCATTACAATGGCAACCGTATGAAAGCAGCAAGGACGGCGCTGTACAAGTACGGTAGAAGAAAAGAAGAAAGAAGTGACTTAACGCGGTCCCGATGTCGAGGTGAGGGGGCGCCTCACCGGGAAGGTGTAAGTGAAGGGCGGAGCAAACTGCAGTCGTCCGGGACGCCCTGGGTATGGAAAAAAGAGATAGAGCGGGGACAGAATAAACAAGGCTACAGTTAAGAAATACTATGATTTTAATGAAATTCTAAAAAAATGTAGCATTAAAATAATGCACCAGAATAAACAAAGCTACAGTTACTTGGAGACAGGGAGAGCTGACCAATCCAAGCAGGCATTGTATACAATAACCAGGTACATCGCTTTTAAAGGAAAAGTTTAATCCTTTTGAACTGTTTTATGTTTACATGTTTGATGGCAAACAGCATTATGTTTATAAGTGACAGTTTTCCTGCTAAGTATCTGCATGTTATAAGCATTTGAATTAAAATTACCATATTGAAATCAAATCTGATGTTTTTTTAATTTTTATTTGGTGTGCGTTGGAAGAGGGGTAGTCTTACACGGCGAGTATATCCCAAACTCTATATTTTAATTGGAAAAATTGGGGGTCGTCTTATACGCCGGACAATACGGTATCTCCTTTTTTTAATCTTTAAGTGTAATTTGTGTGTGTGTTTATTACCCGACCTTTAAGTTTTTTTAATTTTAATTCATATTTTATCTTTTCCTATTATAATAAAATTTTTCTTTAATTTTTAAACAATTTTATCCATGTTTCCTTTGGAAACAAAATCAACTTTTGATAGCAATAAAATTTAATTGTCTGAATGTAATAACAGTGAAGTACTGGTGCTTACGTGACAACATTATCCTACAACGAGAAATGATTATCTAACATTTAAAATACCGTTATATTGTTTTAGAAATACAGTAGAGCCCCGATTATCCGCGAGCGGATGATCCGCGGTGCGGATTATTCGGGAGTGCCGCGAAAATTTTTTTTAATCATGAACTTCAAAAAAACCAATTTTAATCCAAGCCAACAACAGGGAAAATACAATAGGCCCTGCAGTGCGAAGGTCGAAAATTACTGACAGGTTTATTGTGCATCGTGATCCTGTACGCTTTCTCGGAATTTGTGGATGCAAACGTAGAGCAAAGGTTTCAGCTTTACTGTACATATTTTAAACGTTTTACATATGTTTTTTGTACAATAAAACGTAGTTTTTAATGGTGAAATATTTTTTTTTTTAGTGTTTACACCTCATTTTTAGTCTTTTTTCGGGTTATCCGCGATTTTCGTTATCCGCAAAGCTCTTGCCACCCAATTCCGCGGATAATCGGGGCTCTTCTGTAATGTCCAGCCTCAACCCAAAAAAAAATTACAAATAAACAATTTGCAGTTACTATTCAGAGTTGTATCCACTAGAAGATTCTTCACGATTCTCTTTCCTTTCTTAAAAATTGGTTTCAAAAAGATTTTATTGTATTTATTTGCAACAGATCTTGAAAGGTAAAATGGAAATACATCTTTCACTATCATATTTGATATTCAGCAGATCGCTGTTAAATGTTAACCCTATGTCAGGTTATTTTCTATTCCATTATTTTATGAATTTAATTTTTTTACGCATATTGTTTTGCGAATATAGACTCATGAAAGGCAGTGCTATGCTAATGTTGTTTCATTGACTGATGTTAGTAGCAGATCTTCTGGGCAAGAAATAGAAGGACGTGTCAGGTTTGATCTAAGTATAATGAACACTTAATGGAAATACTAGATACAGTATTAAGATAAAATACGCCTTTTGACTGTATGTAAATTAAACCCTCCATTAATTTTTAAATGACAGGCTTCTGAATTTGAAGCTTTATTCAATGAAACGATGATTCCAAAGTCATCTCTAAGTAATTTTCAAATTACAAGCCGCAACTTCAGAGGATTTGAATTGCTAATGACACTAAGATAAGAAAGGACTTATATTGTTTTCTTTGCCCGAAAACCGAGTAGATTACAAAAGAGCATTAATCCACCTCCACCCTATTGAAGGTGATGAAGGATGGAGAGACGAGTGGCAAGGTGCGGGTGGCCTTCGCCTTCAGGCTGTTGGGTGGGTCGTGGTCAATGGAGGAACACGCCAATTAATCGAAGAGGAGGTGGGCAAGTGACGGCTTCAGATTCAGTACGTCACACCCTGAGGTCGAAGGAATTATTAGCTGAGAATGGCTTCTCTTTTGCAGCTGTTCCAAGGAATTTATCCTTGAAAAACCAACGGAGATTTACACAGAAAAAAGCCAGTCACAGTCTGCAGGCGGGAAAGCAGAATTTATGGCTGGGTTTCTTAAATAATTCAGTTTTCTGTTCCATTTTTCACAGACTCAAAAAAACTTCTGTAGGCGGAATTAATTCAGATTCAAAGATAATCGATGACAGCCCACAGCTTACAAACTATGTACATGTTCAAAATATATGCGTGATATTTGAAAACGTATATATAGTTTATTTTCTCTTCAACTATTCTTTGGTAGATATACTTACAATTCATCACATGCATTCTTTTGTCAGATGTAAAAAATTACGTTTGTTGGAACAATTGTAAAGTACAGTGCAACTTGGATAATTCGAAGCTGAAGGGACCACTACAAAACTTCGAATTATCCAAGATTTCGAATTAAACAAGTTACATCTTTTAACTTTAATTTCAGGTCCACTGAATGCTTGAAAAGATTATTCTGTCAATAAGTAAATATTTATTCAGAAAGATCATGGTATGAAAGACTTAAACACTATATGTATGTAAACAAAATAAGATTTACATTACGTAAGCTACAGTACATATTGCATTCAATACAGAAAATTATACTGTAGTTTTTCAAAAATTGTGCAATGTCTGATTGTTTTGTAGAATTCAGTCGCTTAAGGTTAGCAAAATCATCAAGCACGTTTAGTGAACGGAAAACAGCTTCACTTACGTTGGTTTGTAAAAACCAACCGACAAAATTCGACGCTATCCCGTACTCGTTGGCGATTTGGCATTTCTTCTTCACACCCTTTTCAACCTCGCGAATGACGGCGACCTTTTCAGCGAACATTAAATTCTTGTACACGCGTGGTTTACTGAAAGACATGGTGACACTGATAGCAGGAAGCTCGAATGGCGTCTGAAGCGTCACGTGTCGAAGGGGATTTCAGTTGTCACGTGTCGAATTTCTTAACGATGAAACGCCGAAAAGTCATTATGATTCGAAATATTTTATAAAAAACTTCGAATTAAGGAAGTTGAACTTCGAATTATCCACGAATTTTTAACATTGATTTAATAAGAAATTCAAGGGACCAAGAGAAATCTTCGAATTAACCACGATTTCGAATTAAAGACGTTCGAATTATCCAAGTTGCACTGTATTTGAAATACATCCAAAATTATTAAGAAGTAATTCAACAATGATCTGATTTTTAACAAGATCAGTTTTAGTTTCTGTGATTACTATGGGATCCTTTACGAATCCAAAATGCACATCTATGTCACATTGGCCAAATAACCGTCACACTTTGCTCAAGTTATTCTTTCCTGTTCTTAAGTTACAAATAAGATAGTGCAGAGTTTAATTTGACTTAATTTAATTCGTAGTGCAGAGATTGAGAAATGTTTCCATTTGAGCATCACCAAAATTGACAGTGATGATGTTTTCATTCTAGAGTGACACATTCAACTCTTCTATATCATCTCCATACAGTTGCATGATTCATCCATTATATTCAATTGTATCTATTGGAATATTGCCTCAACAAAAGCGAGTTTACAAACACAAGACTCCCTAATGATAAATGACGAAGCATTCATAAAGGATTTCAAATACGAAGCTTTCAAATTTCTCAGGTGAAATTGCTTGAATTAAGAAAAACAAAATTGCATTTCTTTTAAAATATGTACAAGGAGTTTGTTTTTACCTTACGTGTAATAAATGATTTCAAACTAATATTCTAACTTCATCAATTCCATCTTTTTTTTTTATTTTTGTGGCAGCCCTTCCCCCAACTTTCTCAAAATATCTAAACTTTAAAATGGTTAAATTACTTTCCAACCAAAAAAAAAAATGAAAATTTACAGAATTTTTTTTCCCCGCGAACCATCTAATGAGAAATGCTAATCTAAAAGGTTCCTTTTCCCCTTGGGGTTCTTATTTAGAGAGGGAAAAAAAGTCTAAATCAGTAAAGGGATTTTTTTTTCTCCAGATTCTTCTTTCATTAAAAACTAGTGTTCAGTTGCTGTTGAATAACCTTGTATAATTATATTGATTAATGATAATGATCATTCGGTGGCTCATTTATCTGAGTCAGATTTCGTCAGAAGATAAATGCGCAATTATTTATGCAAATTACAAACAGCACAAATTTTTATTGCCACCAGATAAGTTAATTAGATTATATTAATAGTTTTAAACATTCAATGTTATTTTGTGCTGATGAATGTCAAGTCAAAAATTATTTCACAATCTCTTATTTGCATCTAAGATTAAAATCTGCTGCGGTAAAATAACTTGTTTATACATTTTATAATAAAATATTTAGTTTTATATATTGTGCTATTTGTAACCTAACAGAAAAAAAAATTAGGTTTGTATTAAAATTAATTGAAAGAAAAGTATTTAAAGATACAGTTGAAAGAGTGATACATTCAATTCTTGCTAACTGCAAGAAAATTCCTAGAAAACAGTAATGGAAATGTGGTTACAAGAGAAAAGAAGAGGTTAGGCTCCCGCGGATCTTCTTCCTTAAGAGATCTTTTTCTGTATCAGTTACTAGAAACGTATCATTTCCTGCTCTCATTACCAGTAAAGAACACTTCCTATATTACATTGAAGTATTTTTCAAATTCAGTAAAATAATGACCAAAGAAAAACCTGCATAAAATACTGAGAACACGTGGAATATTATCAGAACAGCATGAAGACTTCTTTACACATCAGAAGACAGCAGCTTCCTTTGGTAGAGCTCGTATCATCGCTGCGTGACAGGCCTCAGAATTTGTTCGCTATTGAATGGGCGGGATAAGTCCATGTCTGTGCCGACATGGATACACTTTTATAGAAGCGGATAAGCAAATACCGGAATGAGAATCAGTGGATAAAGAGGATTCATTAAAAGAAAGATTTCAAAATCTAATTGGAAAAAAAAATCAAGAAATGTTGGTGAAAATTAGTTAATAGAAATATTATACAACATTTGCCCAATGTAAATAAAAAATAAATAAATTCAAAATGCATTTCATTACCTGTGTACAGTTCATCTTTGATTTTTATAGACCATTTATAGATAACAATAACATTGATAGAAGCTCTCTTGTTACCAGGTCACTACAACAATAAATGTTACTAATAAACAAATTGATTGCTTTAATGACTCGAGCAGAAAGAAAGTCAATGTCACTGGTAGCCACTAATAATGGACTTAAAGTTTAACGTCAGAAATGGACTAAAGTTTGAAATCAAAAACACTTTTGAAAAAAAAACAAAAAAAACATTCACAAATATAAACTCCAAAAGAAAAGCTTTTAGTTTAAAACAAATCTTACTTCATTGTATGTATGTCAATTCTATAATAATGCTTATGGTTTCCAAAGTAATATTTCATCTTTTAAGTATTTTATAATCGACTAATTTTCGTATCATTAGAAAATTAAGTGCCTAAATATTGCTTAAAATACCAAGAAATACTGAACGAGATATGAGTTTAATAAGAAATACAAAGGAAACAATTAATATTGCAAAGATCGAAAATCGAAAGCAAAGGAAAACGAAGACAGTCCTTGGAAATATTCAAAATATATTTATCTGTCTTTCCTACGATAAGAAAAATGTTTATAGTATTGTATAACCTCATGTTTCCTTTCTAAGTTTGGCTCCGAATATGAACGCCCGAAGAAATTTCTCCATGGGAAGCTAAGTATTTGGCAATGGGATTTTTACATTGTAAAATTCTAGAAATTAACTGAAGAAATAAAAAATAATAACTAAAATAAATTTTCCCATTTTCTAAATACCTGTTATTTCTTATGCAAGGAAAGAAATTACATGAATCACATTAATTATAAAAATTCCAGGGGGGGGGGGCAAGTTTTCCCTCTGAACCTAGATACTGGCTCCGAAATTCCCTCGTGAGGATTAGGGCCAATGGATACCAGACATAAAAAGAAAACTATCGTTATTCCAAAATATTGTAAGTTATATTACTATTCGAATATATCAAGTATTATTAAAGTTATATTACTCGATTATCAATTTATAAAATATAGTTATGAAAATTAAAACTACATAGGAAATAAGTAGTTTTCTAAAGAGTTTAAATATATATTAGAGCATTAACTGCACTTTCTGGAGCTACATCGTTAAAAGGTGATAAGCATCAAATGCATAGATAAGAATTCCTTCGTTTCACTGCTGATCCATTTCTTTTTTTATTATTTCTTTTCAGATCGGCGGCGAAGGCCGTTTCTCTCAGCAGCTGGGCACAGGTAAGATAAGACATTTTCCCTTGACCTTCTTGGGAAATATAAATTCTAACATCTTGATAGTTTTATTGGAGATATTATGATTAATTTATTCATTCCAATTTCTTGTTATTCCATTTTGGGCGAAAGAGACCAATTAAATATTGATTTGCACTAAATAAACATCACAGCTCGTTATGACAATTAGGGTATGAATTCTTTTAACCATAAAAAGTTTCCCTTAATAACAAAATCAAGGTAATCATTTTCTAATTAGAATTTAACGACATATTTATGAACGCTTTTACACCTTTCCCTTCAATTTGAGGAAGAGGCTTCTTTGTAATGTACTCGTCATGAATTGTTTATTCCGTTGCTTTTTATCTGGTATTATTCCTTTTCTGTAGGTGGTCCGTCGCTACCGAGGACTTATGAGGTCGTTTACCCCTACATTTCTGATGGGAGGGGTCACTTTTTGGCAGCAATGGGTCACGAAGAGGAGAAGAAAAGAAGAAAGAAAAGAAGTGAATTAGCCAATAAGAATCGACTGTATATCGTAGTGGAACATCAAAACGAGAAATTTGTCATGAAACTTCATCGAAACAGAAAATTAATTATTCAAGACGCTCCAGTGAGTCTTTTTATCTTTCCACTCATTTAAGTAATTTCTTTTAATAAATACAGTTTGTTTTTTTTTCCTTCCAATTTGTTCTCGCTATTAAAAAAAAACTTAATTTCATTCTTTCTTGTTTTTAGCTTTTTAAAATAATGATGAAAGAAATTGGAATTAGAACATTGGAATATTCCAAAAAAAAAAAAGAAAAAAGAAAAACCAACAAAATATTGGTTTTGTTTCATTTGCATTTTTCAAGTATTGAATTTTAATTCCTATTCATTATTTGTATCGTTATATTCTGTTTAATTTCAAGAGAAATATGTAAATGTTTAATACAAAAAGACAAGTATTTAATACAAAATACTCATCTAGAATGTCTACCTAATTTCTAAATCTCCAGCATAATTTTATTCTAAATTTACAAAGAATTTCCGTTATTAATATGGAATTAATTCGTCTTATGTCATTTCTATTCCATTCTACATAAAATTCATAGCTATTATAACTGAGGTCTCTATTGTTTTATTGGTAATAACTATTCTTGTACACATACAAAAATGATTTAAAGGATAAACGAGTTTAAGGCCAACATTCAATCTATTTCCATATTTTTAATAATTGTTTTGATTTTTTTAATATTTTTAATCCTTCGCTATTTCTACCTCTATATTATTGAATGTAAGTAGGGCGGCGCAGAACTACGACCTACTAACTCATGCCTCCTTATGTTTAAGTATTTCTTTTTATTGTGAATTTCATCCCCCCTTAATTTCTAAGACGATTTTTTGTTGTTGTTGGAGAATGGTTTTGTAATTTTCTCCCTCCCGAAATAAAATCCTTTGTATGAAATTCCTTGGTCCTTATAAATGATATTCCCTTTTACTTTTTTTTTTTCTTAAAATTAACGAAACTCTTTTACATGAGTCTAATTACTAAATATTATTATTATTAGTTGTGGTAATAGTAGCAGTAACCGTGGTATAATATTGTTACTATTATTATTGTTTTGTAAAATTCCTAGTTTGTTTGTTTTTTCAAAATCTGAATTACTTAGAATTCGTTCATTTACGAAAAAGCACCAAAATTTAGCGTTCGGTAAAAGTAATAATCAACTAATTTTGATCAAACTTGCATTTTTATTAAATTTTCTAGTGAAAATCGATTTTTTTCTTAAATCTATTCATAAAATAGATCTTTATTTTTATGTATATCTATAGACAAGAAACACATTCAGAAAATAATGTTGCAAAAGGTTTATCTACCAATAAGGCCCTTACATAAGAAATTTCGTACCTTTCTTATTCAGGTAAAATTAAACTTCAGTTGAAAATAAAAGATCTTTAACAGATTGAATTCGACCGAAGTAAAATCGCTTCGAAAAATTATCTATTTCAAATAATGTTATTCTTAGATTCCCGAATCTTTCAATTGACAAGTTCCTTTTTCGTTCTGAACTGGTTGAATGTGTTTCGTAAAATCTTAATTGTTTGACTTTTTTTTCCTTGAGTCATATTTTAATGAAATATTAGTTTTAGTGAAAAGCTCGTTTTGTTCTCAAACAGAATTGAAAGGGATTTTTAATATTAAAATTAAAGCAAATATTTAATGCAAAAACTGTTTTGTTGATTTGATCTTTTCATTTATTTTTCAGTCGTTTAAAAAATTGTATTCGAAACAGATGTTAATATATAATTAATTTTTATAAATATTTAATAATATCTCATTGGTATGTTTTGATATTGCTTAATAAGTTTTCTTTTTTTTTATTATATGGAAAGTGGGTTAAAACCCATTCCATTGTTTGCTTATATTTTTATAATAGGAATTACAGAGGCGGCACATGTGTAGGTGTGTCTCATCAGTAGCTGTTTTTACTTTCCGTCATTTAAAAGGTCATTCAACGCCTAACTTTCCTTTTCATTTTTACCGAAATTATTTTAATTTTTGCTAACCTTGGCATCGTTGCTGTTTTTATTCACTTTAAAAGGAATTAATTTCATATGAAAGTATTAAATTAAAAATGACATATTTAAGAAAATGCCTTTAGAATTTTTAAACCAGAATTTTAATGCATATATAATGTTTTCCATGAATGCTAAAATGCTATAAAGATAGTATGAATTCTTATAAATTCGCATTATATCGCAAATATTTGTTAAATATACTTTAAAAATGGTGGAACATCTAGCCACAAGAGTTAACAATATTTATTCCAGTTAATAACACTACTATTAAAACAGGATTAAAAATTCTTAACCTGTTATTTGGTGTAAGAAAGAGATATTATCTTTTTATTCTGTAATATTTATACAAATTCATTAATAAAAATACTTGGGAGAACCAAAACATGGATCAGTACATTATTAAACATAAAAATCCAATATCATTTTTTTTTTACAGAAAAATGATCTACTTTATTATAAATGACAACGACAAAATAAGCAGGATATTAATACGATTTATTTATTTTTTTTTTTTATTTTTAACTTTGTTAATTAGGGAATATATCTGGAAAGATTATTAGGTCAATTCTTTTTAATAGAGATAAAAAAGTTTAAAACATGGATAAAAGGAAAGAGGATTCAAGATAGATAGAATCTGAGAAATTAAGGATTTTGATTGCTTTCTCATTGGAAATAGAAAAACTTTTTCTCATTTTCATTCAATACAAAAACAAAAGTATTGCTGATAATAACTTTTTTTTTTTTTTAATTTTTATAAATGAAAATCTTTTATAAATTATTTTGGTTTAATCTAGAATGTTTCTTGTTACTCTATTTTTATTTTCCTGATCTTAAAAGAAAAATTAAGAAGAATAAAATGATTAAAATTATACTCTTTATAATTATTCTCATTTTCATTTATCTTTTATAAGAGTTCTAGATCTGTGGTATATCGAATCTAAGACGCTCCGAATCTGTTTTCCGCCAATTGTAGACAGTGACATTTTGCATAATGCTCCCTTTAAATATTTATCATTTTTAGTTATTTATTTTTATTTCTTTTATATTTGAACCTCTTATTGATACTTGTATAATCGACTATAGGCTTGATGGGCAAGTACACGATAAAAGTGGGTCCGTAAAATTTGCTTTTACATTCAGTTATTTCGTTTCTGGAATGTGTCACCAGTTGTTAAAATGTAAGTAGCGAAAAATGGCAACCCTCAATCTATGGTAAAGTTCCATATAAGTCTAACATTTGTCACACTTTAATTTTAACTCGGTGTGGAATGCGAATTCCTCATCTCAGTACTTGTCAACACATCAGGAAACCAACGGAATTCATGAAATACCAAAGAAAAAAAAAAAACGCTCTTATATGGGTGTGACTTCTTTCCTGCTTTTCTCACGAATATTTAAAAAAAAAAAATCGTCTTTTTCATTTCTTAATTTATTTTTTTAAGTGTGGACCTTCAAACAGAACAGGTAACACCTTTGGGGCGGGTAAATACCTTGTGCTCCACCTTATAGAATTCGCTTAGACACAATCCGTAACATTCGGAGCATCAACAATGACCACGAATCAATGTCGGGTCTATTGGTTTGGTCTATGGCATCTGACCTCCACCTCCCACCACATAAATTCATCGCTTTGTCTATGAATATTCATTAGAATTGAATTGAATCTCCTAGATAAACATAAATCTCAGTCAACGTTCATTCAAAATGGAAATGAAGTTGAATAATCCGGCTCTAGATAAACAACTACAAGGTTATCAAAGAACTTCCTGATTTATTTCGTTTCTTTTTGATTCAGATCAATTAGAACTGTTCGTAGACATTTTTAAAAACACATCACATAAGTTCTATTCAATCCAAGGAAATATGGTAATGAATTGAAATCTGTTTGGATGAACTGATTTTTTTTATAAGTTTAAAAACACATCTCGAAAATCATTCGTACCGTATGCGGGTTTTTTTTTACTTTTTTGCGAATTAGTTTAATTATTTTTATACTTAATTATGTCAATATAATTAACGAAATTAGAAAAGTTCCAGATCAAGTTTAAACTTGTGATCCCTTAATCTGTTGCAGCCAATCCCCGGCTTCAACATTAAATGCGACCTTTTTTTTTTATTTGGCGAAAGATGATCTGAGGTGCCGACATCACATTAATTATTTAGTTACGTAATGTGAGGCGGGTTTTTTCTTCTTCTTTGGGTTGATTAATTGTTTCTGCTAATTCTTAGGATTTTGATGAAAGATTTTGAATTGCTCTTCTTAGTATCGATAATTAACTAATTTTTTCTCCAATCATTTCTCTTTTATCAACTGAGAAAGATACAACTACTAAATAAGAATGCTTAAAAGCGCAAAACAGTAAATCCATCTTTACTGAAATGATTTAAAAAAAAATATTAAAATGAGAAAATTACTGTTAAATTGTTAATCATTGCCTTTCTTTAATTTTAAGCTTCTAAAAAATTTTTTAAATGAAAGTTTTTAACTAATAAAATTGGTATGGTTTAAGATTTAAATAAGGTGATAACTATCCTGAGATTATGGAACATGTTTCTTCAAAAAAGTCAGTTTTTGTCAAGAGTTACATTACAACTCATTACAACTCTATTAAAACAACAGATATGTTTGATTTTCAATCTTTCCTTTTGGATTTTTCCTATTTTTTTTCACCTTCAGTTTGTTGTGTTTTAAATTAGTTTTTCTGTCTTGACAAATTCGATGAATGTCTGGAGTGAATTCGCCTGAAGAAGTTAAAAAACTCTTTCTTCTTTTTACCTGTACGATATTTATGGTTCCACGATTGGAACAGAGACCCATTCTTCCAATGAGGATCTGTTCTTAGGAGCTCATATCTTGAATTCCTTCCATCCAAACTCATTTCGATTTTGACAGAAACCTTGGATTTGAAGAATTGTTTAATTTAAATTGAAGGTTCTTTGTTGTCAATTGCAAGTTAATAAATGACAAGAGACTTTATTAACAAAGTCAGAATCCCCCCCCCTTTTTTTTTCTTTTGGATTGTGATTGCAAAAAAATAAAGACTTCTTTGTGAGTAGGTCAAGCACAAACTCATCTATGTCCTTAAAGAGCAAAAGAAAACCTGGTAGGAACTGATGGTAACTTCATTCTTTTTAGTCGTTGATGTAGAACTACTAATTTCAAACTCTAAAACTCCCTCAAACATAGACTGACGAAACGCCAATTTGATTTTTATTTTGATAATTCATTGAACTGCCTTTTTTTATTTGTTTAATGAATAAATAAATTAATGAATTCGAGACTCTTTTCTATGGAGTATTATATAACAATTACAAATTTATAAAAAAAATTCTTATATCTAGTCCAAATCGAATTTGGAATTTGCAATTTATTTTTTTTTTAATTAGCGATTTTATGTTTTAATTTATTTATTTATTTATTTTTTTGTATGCTACTTCTCGTTATGATACTGAATCTACTTGTCTTTCACTAGGTCTCTTCCTAAATGAAGCACAAAAATTTTTTGTCTTGGATTTTTTTTGATAAATTATGTTAAAAATGTAAAAATGTTCCACATTTTGGAAAGTATTTTATTTGTTGCGATGGAAATTGTCTCTCCCTAATGTAATCTTATCTCACTTACTAAGAGACATATGCGATTTTCTGTTTCGGCTTGGTAATGTTAACAGTACTTTTGCCTAAAAAAAATATTTTAAAAAAATGATAAAAATTTATTAATAACGGTTTAGGCATAAAATACTTTAAGAGAAAAGTTATTTTTGTATAAATCGTTCGAAGAATCAATAATTATTAAGAAGACTTTTGTTATATAGAAATAATGTTTTGACTTTCATTTCTTTATTCTGTTCAAATTTTCGTAATTCTAGATTTTTTTTCCCTCTAATAAATAGACTTGTCTATTTAAATTAAAAAAATTAATGTAATCCTCGTTTCCTGGCGGCTAACCTGTAATTTCACAGGTATGGCACAATGTAGTAGTGTATCCTATATTTATATTTTGCACAGGTAATAATAGAAATCCCCCAATAATTATCTGTTTGCCTTATTTTCTCTCTTCAAGGTCGAATGGCTCCTCGACTCCAAACATCGGGAGAGAGATGAAGTCATCAGCGCAGATTGTTATTACATTGGACGACTGAGAAGACACAAGCACTCGGTCGCAGCCGTCAATGTTTGTGATGGCCTTGTGAGTCACAGTTAAATACCTAATTCCTATTCACAGGTGGTTTTTTTCACCACTTTCTTATGTTATTAGTTGGAAGAATTGCATTTCAACGTTACCTTGCAGATTCTTCTGTCACTTTTAATTATTTTCTTTATTGAAACGTTGAAGATTCTTTGAAAAATGTTGGCAATGTCCTCCATTTTCAGAAATGAAAACTTATTATTTTTTTTTACTTTTGACACAAAAACATCATAAATTTCTCTCGGAATGAACAATAGTTATCTCCCTCCGTGGTAATCTTACTTTCTATAACAGTGCAACTAATATTACTTTAATGATAATATTGCCTTTCCGTGAAGAGTGTTTCCATCAAAGTTAATAGAAACTTGTGTCTCTCTTGTTCTTCATTTCCTATGTTCGTAGCTTTTATTTCTGAGCTACTTAATGAAGATAATGAGACAATAACAAAACCCATTTATCTCTTTTTAAAATATTACAGTCATAATAAACTATTCTTAGAATTAAAACTTTCTTCATACAAATACGATTTCCCCGAACAAGACACTTGACGCCCTCACCTCGGTTCTCTCTATGTCCCGACATAGAGTTTTCCGGTGCAGATGAAATATTTTCTTTTTATTCAACATAGATTCAAAAAAAAATTTTTTGGCTTTTAATTTTATATAATGACAAATCAATTCTTTAAATGAACTGTCTTCTTAATTTAATTAATTATTATAAGCTTTTATAGTAATGATTGGCGTTCTTAATTCATAATTAGTTTAGTTGAAAAGTTAAAACTGAATTTAACATTGAAAGATTGGAAAAATAAATGGACAGACTAAAGAGGTTTTCTTTTCATATTTTACAGATTTACGAGAGTAATTTTCCAATTATTTTTCTTTCTTAAAACCTCTCAATATTTTTACAATGTCATTTAGAGGACACTAAGTTAAAATTACTTATATGAAATTATGTTAAGAAAATAATTAAAAAAATGTACTTATTAAAGTAAAAATAAAGACTATCATCAATTGATAATCGTGTTAGGAATTTATTTTAAAACGGTTAGAATCAAAATTACCAATGTCTATTATTTCTTAATATTGTACTGATATCTTAGATTAACTACCTAACCTTAACTTCGTTCCTTTCAACACTTTTATTTTACGCAGTTTTATTATCCTCCAGAGATACTTTGGGGCTTTATTTGATGCTTTAACCATTGGACGTTCTTTGCCACAAACCCATTCCAAGTAATTGATCATTATAGTATCTCTCAGAATAAAAGTTGTAGCTGGACGATTGTGATTTCAACTAAAAACAAAAGAACAACTCAAAAATCAGTCCAACTGTTATCCTTTCCTTGATCCTAATGACGTCATTCATCAAGACCCAGACGAGATTTTGCTTATAATTATAGTTTTAGATTACTAAAAAAAATTCCAAATTAAAAATTATAATAATCAAATCCATTTAGGTTTATTGTCTTAATGTTAACTTTCATTTATAGTAGAGTTCTGCCCAATTTGAAACTTTTTATCTAAAAATAATAAATGCTTAAAATAAAAATATTTTAGAAGGAGTTTGATGGATTATTTTGTCAATTGTTTTGATAGTTTTCTTATTCCTAGGAAGGTTTCATCAAAGCCAAGAGTGGGAATTACTTCATTCAACGATTACCATCTCCACCCACTAACGGATCTTTATGGCCACATGTCTTGTATCCTGCAGACGAGTCTATCAGCGGCGATTCCATTTCTCTAGCAGGTAAAGTATTAAAATGAAATAGGATTTTTAAAAGTTCTTGATAATTGTACTATTGGAGCTTCATCAGCCTTCAAATCATCATTAGTTAACAGTTAGATGTTCTTTTTTGCAGATAATATTTTGACAGTAAGTACTCCATTGTTTTCTATTTTTATTTACTAACGCCGCGTCGTTAAACAGCAAATGATATTAAGAGGATCTGAATTGGATCAAAGATGCAAAAAACTTGTCTCGTAAAAGTATTTTCCACGAAATATCATCAAATTCGACTTTAAATAAATACACGATAGTTTACAAGAGCTCTTCAGTAACATAGACTCTGGAATGGACGAATAGAGACAGTAAAATCTCATTGAATTTTAATGAAAATGAGACACTAGTTTTGTCTTAGATGTTTCTAACGAAATTGTTATAGTGATAGACAACACTAGGGTTTTCATATGACGAAGCAGAATTATATAGAAATCAAGAGAAATTACCACAAACAGCAATTGATAGTAAATGAAAAAACATGGAATAAGTTACTGAAAAAGGAAGTAATCTGAATTTGGTAAAACTCTATTAATGAAAGAAAAAAATAGTTGGAATTATTGATAATTTGGAAAAAAAATGGGATAATAAAAATAATAAAGTTAAAGGGAAATAATTACAAATAAACTTAATTAAATTGTTCATAAAGTTGAAAAATGTTTTTTGTTTACTTACTGTTAGTTGTTATTACTGGGATTGTGAATTTTATTATGAATGCTGATGTATTTTGCCTTCAGTCGAATGTTCCTCTTTATTGTCTAAAGTTTGAATCATTTTCTTGCAACTCGTTTTATCTTATTGTGTTGTTCATAAGATTGCTTCACTGTTAGAAAACGAATACAAAAAACAAAACAAAAAAACTAGTCGGTCGTTTCTTCAATGGAGAAACTCGCTTCTTAAGAACAGAGCTTTCCATGGATAGTAAAAAAGAAGCCTACTTCCAGTGCAAAAGATACGTGGGTGTCATTTAAGCGAAGATGGATTCAAATACTTGAATGACTATTTTCGTTCGAGTTTGAATATCAAGCATCCGATTCTTCATTCAGGTATTTTCTGTCGTTTTTCTTTTTTTTTATTATTTAATTCTAATTAATTCTTTCTTTTGATTTTTGTAATTTTAACCTTACAACATAATTAACTGTTACTAAATTGTATTAGATTGAATGTAACTTTGATTATAAGATTTATGACTGTAAAACTGTGGCATCTAAATTAGATGTTTCTTTCTGCAGATAATATTTTGACAGTAACTACTCCTACTTTAATTTATTAACTTCGTTAGTAAATAAAATCTTGATGCTGTTGATAAAAACTGAGTTAACTTCTGGAACATTCTTAAATTCATTCGCTCACGAGAGATTTGTTATCA
The DNA here is from genome assembly GCA_023159025.1 of Thereuonema tuberculata. NCBI lineage: Eukaryota > Metazoa > Arthropoda > Chilopoda > Scutigeromorpha > Scutigeridae > Thereuonema > Thereuonema tuberculata. The sequence continues at coordinate 65,505,403 of JAFIDM010000003.1, forward strand.
GTTGATTTTCTGCTAATTGCAATTTGCTGAAAGTTATAAATAACTTTATAATAACTAAAAAAAACAAAAAAAAAAACCAAACAACTTGTAACTTCATTTTAATGTTATACCTTGTATTTCATTATAAATTTCAGTATAAAATGTTTAAATTAAATGAAATAACTAAATTTAGAAATGAAAGGTTGTTTCCAATATCATTTTTAGTTTTTGACGTAGATTCATTGGTAAAGAAGCAATCTTCGCATTCGAAGAAAATATTGAATTAGTTTTACTTTCTCGCCTTCCAAGAGTTAAGATTATATATAAAAAAATCTCATGCATTTTGTAGCCTCATATTAATAATTGGCACATAAAGAATGATTACCTTTATTCCTTTTAACAATTTAATAATAAAACGCTTTTACTCAAATCAAAAGGTATGAAGTGGAGTGATTTTAAAATGGAAAAGTTTCATTTAACCAAAATTCATCATGAATAAAGTAAACTAATATTATTAAACTTCTTTATTTTACAAATTCTCCATTACTTACAATATTTCGGAGGCCTCATCGGCCTCCTTTCTCAAGTTTTACCCCAAAAAGGGAAAAGAAAGCCACCATATCTTCTTCCCAAACATCTAAAAACAAACAACAATCATGAATTTGGAATTCTAATGCAACAAACACAAAACGTGATATGCTTCGTACAACACATGATGCACGAAGCATTATTACTAAAGTAAATAAACAATTAAAATGTACTTTGAAGTCGTTTAAGTACAAATTGAAGTAAATAAACAAATAAAACGTCCAAATTGTCCGAATTTATTCATGATTGTTGTTTGTTTTTAGTTGTTTGGGAAGAAGATTGGTGGATTTCTTTTCCATTTTTTGTGTAAAACTTGAGAAAGGAGGCCGATGAAGCCTCCGAAATATTGGAAGTAATAGAGAATTTGTTTTTGTAAAATAAAGAAGTTTAATAATAAAAGTTTCATTTCTTTGACAGCTTAGTATTTAACATTCAACATTTAAGAAGCAAATAGTTCTGTATCTATTCCTTATCCAGAGGATCTTTGTAAAATAAGCTTCTAATGAAAGATTTTCAATTTCTCTTCATTCCAAAAATCCGATTCATGATTTAAAAAAATAAATCACTTGACAATTCAGTTATCAATAAATAAATAAATAAATAAATAAATAAATAAATAAATAAATAAATAAATAAATATTGCTTTATCTTTAATTCTAACCTTTCTTTCTCTTTTCTTCTGAATTAAATCGTTTTAATTTCAGATTTGTAAAGCATCCGAGGACAAAAGCTATTTACAATCATTCTTCAGTAGAACTAGTTCGAATAAATTGATCAAGATTTCCGAAGTATATATTTATGTTTATGTGCATTATGTATACACTTACTCAGTGGCGGCGCTAGACGTCGGCGACCGCCGACGGCCTCGCACCTGAGGGGGCCTCGCAAAAAAGTTTAACAATGTTATTAAAACTTTAATTATTCGTATATATTTCCATACGCGTGAGTAGTATTTATCCACAGTCGGAGAGTGGACTATGAAAGTTAGACGATACCGCGCGCGAGACTCGGGGAATCACCGAGTTCTTTCTGTTTATTCATCGTTCACAAAATTCGCACTCTCCTGCTTTCTTTCACAGACAACAACGTAATATTCTTTTGGTTGGCTTATTCCATATCGCAAGACAAAGTTTATTGCTTTCCATGTAGACTTTTTTCACATTTGCAGACACAGATGGTAAAAGAAGGATGTTGTGACTGGAAAGATCTGAGTCGGATATTGCAAAGACATGAACAAAGTCAAGGACACGTGGAGTGCATGATTAAATGGATGGAATTCTATAACGGAAAACAATAGATCAAGAAAATGAGAGATTGATTAGGGAATCGCAAAAGTATTGATATAACTTGTTTGAAAGATTGATAGACATAATAAACTACCTAGCCTCACACAATCTGGCATTTATAGTTCATCGAGAATCCCTTAACCTTAATGATAGCGGCAACAGTGGCAATTTTATAGACCTTTTTAAATTATTATCCAAATATGATCTGACATTACGGGAGCACCTGCAACGTATTAATGAAAAACAACTTCATCAACATTATCTGAGCCATGACATCCAAAATAAATTAATTACATTAATGCAGTGTTTCTCAACCTTTTAGTATTTGCGACCTAATTTTCAATCATAATTCTCATCGCGCCCCCCCTACAACCAAAAAAAAAAAAAAAAACGTCCAAACCTATCTGTTCAACCAAAATAAAAAAAAAAACAAAAAGAAAAACGTCCAAACCTAGTTTTTTAATAAGATTTTTTCTCGATGTAATCGCGCCCCCCTAGGGGGGCGTGCCCTACAGGTTGAGAATCGCTGCATTAATGTCTAAATCCGTTATTGACGAAATTATAAACGGAGTTAAACAAGCAAAATACTACGCCTTCTTGCTCGATTGCACCAGGGATGTGAGCCGTGTTGAACAAATGTCAATAATATTAAGATTTTGCAATTCCTCAACTGGAGCGAAAGAGGAACATTTTGTTGGATTTATTAGCGTCGCAGAAACAACGAGAGAGTATTTAACAAATACAATATTACAAGAACCAGAAAGAAATGGTCTAGATATCCAAAACTGTCGAGGATAGGGATATGATATGGTCGCCTTAATAAAGGTATCGGAACTAGAATACTCAATATTAATCCAAGAGCATTCTTCACGCCATGCGGATGCCACAGTTGGAATTTGCTTTTGATAGATGCAGCTAACTCTTCTACAATAGCCAAAACATTTTTCGGCTTTATCAATAAAATCTATGTGCTCTTTTCAAAGTCAAGCAAGCGTTGGGATCTTGTAAAAACTAAATTAAAATTGACTTTAAAATCTATGTCTGAAACCCGATGGGAGAGTAGAATCGGAGTAGTCAAAGCGATATTTTTACAATTTGATGATATTATCGAATGCGTTAATGACTTGAAAAATAAAACTGATGATTCCGAAACTCTAAGTGACGGTGAAGCAGTCTTAAAACGAAATGTTAACTTTTGATTTATTGTTGCAATACAAGTGTGGTACGAGATTTTACTACGTGTGAACAATATAAGTAAACTATGGCAATCGGTTCAAGTGAACTTGAAAGTCGCTATTGATACATTACATTCATTTTGTAGCTGGATTCAAGAATTCCGTAATACAGGATTTGAAAAAAGCGTTGCAGAAGCTCGATTGTTTGTTGAAAAAAGTAGTTATGAAATTGAGTCACAATCTATATTACTAAAATCTTTTATCTGTCTGTCTGTCTGTCTGTCCGGCTCAATTTTCTGTGAAAAATAGAAATAATTTTTACAATGAAACGTTCGCGACAGGAATCGAACCTGCTGATCCGAAGTCAGAAGTCTTATCCATTAGGCCATGGGAACTACGAATCTCCTTAAATTGTTTTTTGACTTATGTGTCCTTCCCCTTCCCCCTATCATTAAGGAATGTATTCAAATAAATCGATCACCTACTCAGGTCACATCTGAAAACAACTGAATAAAAAAGATATGTGGTTATTAGATCTTTAGTGATTTGCAGTTAATAATCAAATAATATCAAATTAATTTTGGAATGAAATAATTATTAACTGCCATAAAAAAATTAAACAATGCATTTTTAAAACAATTAAAATAATGAAAAACAAATTAGTATAAAAACTTCTTCCTATTATTATTGTTGTAACAATTAGTTTTTATTTTTATTATTATAACAATATTTTATTTTATAATAATTTATTTTTCATTATTTTCATTGTTACTTTATTTGATTATTAACAGCAAATCAACTACTATAAAAGACCTAACAACCACAGATCTTTTTTATTCAGTTGTGTTCAGATGTGACCTGATAGGTAATCGATTTGCTTGCTGATGGTTATAGAAACTCCATAAATATATATATAGATATATCTATATGATTCGATGCCTTGTTTCAATTTCTTGCTATCAATATTCAAATAAGTATTTATTTAAAATTATAAAATTTAAAGAAAATAATTCTATTGAAGTTGTAATGTGAAATTAAAACTTTTATTTATTTAACTTATGGAGTGTCTATTTCCTGAAGTATTTAAATGGTTGGGTGCGGCCGGGTGATTACATCGGGTTTGAGCACATACTGATCTTCGCTGATTATTCATAGGATTAAGATAGAGTAGAATTGTTAGGTTCCTAGCTTTGAAATGTTGTAGATTTAGTTAGCTTTAGATTTTTAAAATATTTTATATTTTGTATTTAGTTTTTAGTTTTTCAAACCAACTAGTGCAGATTGATTGATATAGATATTTGAAGAGGGGTATGTTGAGATGGATGTTTGTTGATATAGATGATAAATGAAGATCATAGCTTGTATAAGATATTCTTGGCGAATTGATTGTGACTATTCTTTCGAGTGAAGATAACCAAATTCTGATGACTTGTGACTCTACACATAAAGTTGTGCATGAGTGAAGACAACGTTCTCCAAACAAATGGCAACTTTATTTAGAGTCTGTCCTTCAGCTTTATTGATAAACATGGTATAAGAAGGCCTCATCGGAAATTGCCTTCTTGTGAAAGTGAATGGGAGTAGATTATTGCTTGGTTGCATAGACATTCTATAGATGAAAACTAAATCTCCTTTGTGAGTTCCTGTTATGATCTCGGCAGTGTCCAAACTTGGGATTGATGTTTCGCAACAACAATATTGAAGATCCAATCTTCCATGACAAACGATGTTGAGGAATACCACTGAGATTCAATTATTTCAGATACTCAGGCGGATAAAGATGTTTGTGTTGTAGATTATCAGAAGCGTCAATTTTATTCCCACATAAATAATCTCTAGTTTAAAGAAAAAAGAATAGCAAAGAAAAAAACGAATGTTCGGTTATGAACATATTGATGAATCCATACAATCTGTTAAATGCAATATAGAGTTAACTTTTTTAACACAATGATAGATGCTATTATAGTTGACACCGAATGTCGATTCAAAGCGCTCAATGAATATTATGAACGATTTGGTTTTATTTATGATATCAATTATTTGAAATCTATACCAAAAGAGAACCTTCTCAAGCATTGTAATGATTTAGGTAGAATACTTCGAGAAGATGAAAACAGCGATATACAACCTTATGAACTGTATGAAGAACTCCAGCTTTTAAAATCCAATTCACTAAAATCTGTCAACGATGGAAAACAAATTATCCAGTACATTTTAGAAAATAATTTGGAAGAAGTATATCCAAATGTTTACATAACAATCAGAATAATGCTCACAGTTCCAGTCAGTACAGCTTCTGCTGAGAGAAGTTTTTCAAAGTTAAAATTGATTAAGACCTACTTGAGAAGCATGATGAGCCAAGAGAGACTATCTGCGTTATCAGTTCTGTCTATTGAAGCGGAAATAGCGGCTGATGTTAACTATGACATAATCTTGAAAAAATTCAGTGAGGCTAAAAGCCGAAAAATTCGTTTATTTTAATTTGTGATTGTTTATGTAATTTTTTGTCAACATTTGATTAGCAATAAAACTCATATTCTCGTACATCAGTCTCAATCTATTTATCGTTTTCTTTCTGACTGGGAAATGAAAAAGGCCTCGCAAAGCTGATGCCGACGTCTACATTTGGTCTAGCACCGCCACTGCACTTACTTAAATTCGAATTACACTAGATTCGAATTCGTCGCTTGAAGCACTATACGTTTCTCTACAACTCTGGTAACCGCTCGACCACTAGAACACGTGTAACAAATTATTGTTTAAATCATTTCTGATAAAAAAAAAAAAAAAATCCTTTTCGGACAATTCTTTGGAAACTAGGACTTACGGAGCAGAAAAATCTGTGTACTTTTCTTCTTATTTGTCCACAAATTTATCAGAAAGTTTTCCAATCAATTCTTCAGTGTCGATCTCAGATGTCAATAGAACAAATGCACTGTAGTTCAGTTGTACTATTAAGTTAGCTTTATCTTAGATATGACTGTAAGTGTTTGTAGATCGTACATCAATGTGGACTGCAATGAATGGAAGAAAAAATAATTAGAATAATTGTGAAAAAGTTTTCTTATTGAAAAACAACAACCACAATAAATTTCCTAAAAGAATTTAAAGACTTTTTAATAAAATTATTGTCGAACTGTTCAGAATAAGCATATTTATTTTGAAAGCTTGATCTTCAGTTATTTTGAAAGACAGTTGAATTTAGAAATTAAAATAATTTTAATAATGGAAATAACACTAATTAAGTTAATTTTTGTAATTAAAAAAAAAAACAAAATTATTATAAAACTAGCAATTTTATTGCTGTAATAACGTTACAATTGGACGATATCAGAGCTACTAGATTATTATGGGTAAGGTGAAAAATAGTGGTTAAATATTTTTAGGTCAGTTCCGTTTCAACAATTTTGGTTGACACTAACTTCATGTTGACGAGGGGCGGCCGTACAGGAGCTCGAAAGCTTCATACGAAGTATTTTCACTTTTTATTAAATAGAATTTTTGTCTTGAAATTGTGTGTTGGCATTTTATTAAATTAGATAAAATTCACTTTAAGTAAATTTATAGTTTATTTTAAAGTAAAATATATCTACAGTATAGATATGTAACTTGTATAGTTATCTTTAGTATAGTATACCTTTTTAGTAAAAGATATATAAGTTACCTTAAGTGACCCTCAAGCCAAGATATGAGACATTTGACTGTAGTCTGGATGAGCCGGGTTCAATCCCCTGTGGAGTCGGGATTTTTCCATAATGGTTTTTCCTCTAGATAGTTCTAGAGTCTACCCAGCTCTCTGAAGAATGGCTACCGGGTTCTTACCCGAGGGTTGAAGGCGGGCGGGCGTTGGGCTAACCCAACCTCAACTTAGTCCCGTTCGACACGAAACGCCGGGAGCCTAACCTCCTGCAACCTCACATAGGCCTGTAGTGAGATACCCTACTCTTTTATGTATATTTATGTAATAGAAGGATAATAACTCACACAAAGGAGGATCACTGAGCTGCTTTTTGAATTTTTGATACCGGGAATCCTGTTAATCCTGTTATTAACCTTCATCAGTTGGATTCACCCAATAATATTTATGCTTAAGATTTCCAACATTGATGTGAAGGATTTATTTGAGTTACGAGATGCTTAATTTGGAATATCAGCAAAAAAGACAAAAGAAAAAACCACACTCTTTCTATTATATGTGTATTTACGTAGACATACAGTGGACGTGCAGTGGAAAACTAGAGTGAAAAGTGCAGAAAGACTGCTTAAACTTAAAGCTAGAAGACCTGCAAGAGTAAAGTAGGTTTAAAAAGTAACATAAAAAATAAATCTCGTCCATTTCCAATGGCTAGAAGCTGTCAGATAAGTACAGCGTAATGAGGCTGCGCAGTAATTGTGATGATTGCAGCAATAAAAATGCACCGCCCACAGAGTGGAATCGTCGTAAAATTTAATGAGATAATAGTGTGGTTTGACTCAAGACTTACTTAACAAGATACAGAGAAAGATTTCACCGTTAATCGAAAAAAAAGAACATTTACCTCTTTGCTTCCCATCTGGCAAAGAAATGAAAACGAAATCCTAACACGGAAAAACCATATTGTACCAAATTCTATTTCGAAGCAAATGGATACCTTAGCATTAAGGAAATAGTTTCCAGCAGTTCTCAGAAATAAACTTCAGTTTCCGTTGAACGAATTTCATTCTATTGGTCTGCATCTGATTTCTATATTAAGAGACTCTCATTACAATGATTAAGAACAAATAGGAAAGCAGACGGATCATTTGTAAAGATTTCTGTTTAGATATAAGATATTAATATAAATTAAAATATAAATACCGTTGTAGTAAGTTAAAATGATTGTTTTGATATAAATCGAATCTTAAGAAAAAAAAAATAATTATTTTTTTTCCTTCTGATTGCATGCCTCAATGTTAGCTGTGTATTATTTTTATTATAATTATTATTATTACCATTTTTGGCATATTATTAGATTAGAAAAGTAAAACTTAAAATTAATATATAAATTATGTTAACTAAGAAATATATATATATATATATATATATATATATATATATATATATATATATATATATATATATAGAAAGAGAGAGAGAGAGAGAGAGAATATCAAAGAAATGATAAAAGATTAGAGCCATGATATTCAAAGATATTTTGTTAATTCTTTTCCTTTTTCAATTCTGAAGCCAATCACTGTGATTTTAGAAATAACTTATTCCTGTTTCATTTATTCTTCACTTCGTCGTAACTGTGGGTAATTTTGGAAATTCTTTTCCTGATTGATTGAAATCCATCTGTGACATAAATGGGAGTTAAAAAAAACTTATTCAAAGAAATGAGAAAGGGAAAAAATGGGAGTTTGGTATGTGTGCTGTTTTTCTGGAAACAGTTTCTAATCCTTTAAGCAAGATATACAGTCAAGAAGTAAAGTTCGTAAATAAAAGAGACAGTACTTGGTTTTGGTAGCAACTGTTTTAATGAATAGAAGAAACCAGAAAATTGAACAAACATCTAATAAATTGAGGATTTAGCAAGTAAGCGGATCTCTGACATTTGCTGATTTTTGTATTAGATTTTAATTATTCATCCGAGTAATAAATAAATGTAAACATTGTAGATCTTAAGACGGTTAATTATGTTTCTGTATTTGCAGATAAAATGTTAAATTATAAAGCGGAAAAAATCGAATATGAAGTTATTAATTAGTAAACAAACTGTTTAAAAATCATTATTTTTCTAACAATAGAAAGATAATAAGCATTAAACTATTTTCGTAAGGAAAGTTAGGCTCGTCAAGTCAGTATGTCTGTGCATCCTCTGTAACTTTTGAACGAGTGAAAATTGTTTCTTCTTCAGACATAAAGAAAGAACAAGAAACAATCTATCTTTCACTTAAAAATTCCTTTCCTTGGACCCCGTGAATTTGCGTGAAGTTAATAAAAAACCATCAGAATTAAAACAACTAAATCTCACTTTACCAAGCAATGGATTTTTATTGACATAAATCTAAATTCGCACTTTCTTTAATTTGAGTAAAATAACGGATTTAAGGAATGAAAGTGATTATTTGTGAATTTTTCCTTTTTCATTTCTCTTTTAAGGGAATAAAATTCAAGAGACTTCAGTGAGAAACTTTGTTGACAGGTGTTTACTGAAAAGAAAACTAACAAGAGCAAATAAACTATTAACAACTTTGAAGTAGAACCATATGGGATGAATCAACATTTTGAAGTAAAGAATAAAAAAAAAACACCATTAAGGGCCTTAAAGAGATCTTAAATCGAGACGCCTTAAATCCTAGAGACGGTCATGACTTTGAAGGATGTTGGGTTTAAGAGTCATGTTTAGTGAATCACAAGGAAGAAATAAAATAATATTCATCTGCTCAAATCATTAACAAAGGCTGAACTAAGAAATTTTTTGTTAGTAATGAAGTTCAAGTCGTAAAAGCGAGCAATGTTTCATTCTTACTGAATTGTATTTACTTGTATTTTATAACTTTGTAATGCAATTATTAAGGAAAATATATTTGACGCGTAATCGCTATTTTTATCCTGTATAAGTCTTTCTAAATTTTACTTCACGAAGAAGTTGCAGAAATTTGCAATTTTGTGTTTGAAAAAAAAAAAAAAAAACCCAACCAAAAAACAAAACCCTCATTTCTGAAGTTAAAAAGGTACTTTTAATAGTGAATGGGCAACAAATAAATGTGTCTTCTTCTCTTTTGGACTAGAATTTCAACTTAACTTTTCTTTTCTTGAAATAATTAACGAAATTTTGAATTTGCTTTTCATCAATCACTCAATCGAACTATTATTGTTCCGGTGACCCAACAGAGAGAAAGCATTGAAATATCCTTTATTAGTCAACTGACTATTGGTCCACAAAAAAATGTACAAAAGATTTATTAATTACATTATTGTTTTATCTTTAGGTTATTGTTAATGTTTATGAAAGAATAAAATCGGAGAAAATCATGGAATCAGGAAGAATTGTACAGACCGCCATTGCTTTTAAGCTTTAAAAGAACGACTTAGAAAATAGAAATAGAAATGAAGTGAAGATCATAGATTTTTCCTCGGTGATCTTTTGGAAAACACAAGCAAACAAAGCTTTTCTAAAATATTAGGAAAACGTGTCGTTAATTTGTTTATATACTTAGGAAGTATGAAAATGAAAAAAATAAATAAAGATTAGCTAAAACATTTAAATTGCGCTTCCGTCATAAATCTATCCAACAAGAATTGTTTGTTTCTCCTGATTCTTTTTTTCTTTTTTTCTTCACTACAATCACGTTTGTCTCGAAATTCTAAGAAAAACCAGTTTATTTTGAATTAAGTAATTATTCCTATTTATTCGGAAAGAATGAAAAAAGAAAAGGCGGAACAAAACATGGTAAGCCACAGTTGGGAGGGGGAGATGACGAAAACAAAAAAGAACCCTGAAAAATCCTGGTTTGTTTTTTGGTCGTGGGAGGTGAAGCCTCCGACCATGAAAATGCTGCATGAATGTGTTAATGAATGTAAACCCGTGTCTGGGTCGCGTGCGCCTACGACACTGGCCTTTTTCATTCACGACAAAAGAGTAACTCCTACCAAACAAACAGAAAACGGCCATTTCATAGTTGGACCTTTTAATATTCAAGCGAAGGCTTCAAGATTAAGCTGAGTAACAGAATCTAAATATTCAATAACCGATATCTATCGTAGAGGCAACAGCAGCTGGTGAAAACGTGGAGGAATGTTGCAGTTCTTGTAACAAACTAGGAAGTTCATTTCGAAGGGCTTTCGTAAAAATGTAAATATTTAATAATGGATGATGGTAAACGTTATTTTTATTAGTTACAAAATTCAATAATAAAAAAGTAAAAAGTTAACGCAGCCTCACAAAAGATATTACGAATATTAGGAATTTTAGTAAGGACTAGATTCATTGCAATGAATCATTCGTACAATTTCAATACCTAAACAAAAACGTTAGTTTTTTGTTTTGTTTTTTGATGTAAAAAAAACAAAAAAAAACCAACAAAAATCTAACGAGAGTTTTAAAAAAATACGCTACTTGTAACTGTTCTGTAATTGCATTATCATTAATTAAATTTAAATTTAATTAAGTAATTATCGTTAAATAATTGAATCGAACGTCAAATTTAATAAATGTATACAGTATACGAGCTCGTGCTGTAAAAGGTAACAAGAATAATAACGGCCATTTCTGTTATTTGATTAGTCCGTTAGATCAAAACACCTTAATTGCATCCGTGGATCACTAAAAACTAGTTATTTTTTTCATTTATACTGAAGCTCACAAAACATTTTGGGACTGTGTAAGGATAAAAATCATAATTCCAATTGCTTTTGTCTAAGTATGTTAATGTAACTTAATCATGGTTTGATTAAACCTCTTTTCTTTAAGGTGAAGTTCGCATAGAAGTAAATGTAACTAGGACATTCGGCTACTGGTTAGATGTCCTGTTCAATTGGATTTTAACAAAGGAAAATCAATAATAGCAACAGCACTGCTACTCTACAGACAGCCCATGTACTCTACAGACTCCCTCGCCCGTATCATTAGCTTTAGTTCTCCATCGTTTAAAATAACAGTCTGTGGAATATCTTTTACTTTCAATTTCTCTTTCAAGAAATAACTTCGTAGAGCTTTCTTAATCTTATTATCATTGTTCATATCATTATAAATTTAGAAAAAGTAGGAAGCATATTTATTGACACAGCTCTAATCCAATGAAACTTTAAATCTTCAAATTATACTAAAAAATATATCTATAAAGTCATATACATAATCTTTTTATTTACTACTTGAAATTGTAAAAACGAATTTTCGATTTATATAGTAAACACAGGTTGGTTGGTTGGTTGATGTTTTATGGCGCAAAAGCAGCTGCGGCTAAGCTGCGCCAAAGTAAACACAGGATGTATCAAAACTCTCAGTACAAATTTTAGTGGGAGCAGGGAACATCATTTTTCATATAGTAATGCATGTCCACTGATTGCAACCTTTGGTGCTAGAGGGCTGTTTAGCGGCTCTGCAATCGACTAGAGAGGAAATATGGAACCCCACGACAAACCTAAATGAATGGAAACAAGTGAACAACATGTTTATTCAAAGAAGTTGCTCAAATTTGCGACCGGCAACAGCAATGCATGCTTGACAGCGTTGAAGCATTGATTGCCGTACATTTTGAAAGATTCCCGGCATTTTGCGAACAGGTCTTCATGTGGGTCTTGTACACAAGGTTCTTCATGTATTCTCAGAGGAAGAAATCGATAGATGTTAAATCGGGCTATCTTGACGGCCAGGCAATAGCGCCCTCTAGCACCGAAGGTAGGGGACCAAGGTTTATCTCAGTGCTTCCCATCACCCAGTAAAATTTGTACAGAGTTTTTGATTTAATGAAGTCCCTTGTAAAGATGAAATATTAAATTTTTAAATTTGCTGCTATTTTTTCGCTTTAATTTTTGATAATTTTTTAAAATACTACTATCTTTAATGGTTTCGCCATTGAAACTTTTTGTAGATGTAACATAAGTAATTAGAAAAATTTACCATCATAAATTGGAAACAGATCAACGAATAAATCTATGTATCAAATAGTTAACCTATTCATATCGAATACCTAAGCATTTCTATTAGGCTGATAAAAGGGTAATATAGTTAAATGTAGCCTTTAGCAAAAAAAAACAAAATACAAATAACGATAAATATGTCTTTCTTTGAGATCAGTTAATCGTGTTCAGCGGAAGTCGTAGAGACGTGGGATTATCTAGATTTGTGGATGTTGTATTTCTTGTGCGAGCTATTAGTGTAATCCCAGAGAGATAAGAAATGTTTCCATCGGATTCCCCTCACGTCCCAATTTCTACCAGAAGCCTCCCATTTCGAGGGTTATTAGAAGTTGCCAAAATTAGAACTGCTGGTCAATGAGCGAAAAGAAACAGCAAAGAAAAATGGAACATTTAGTAACAGAAGTAACTAAGATGCCGTAGCTCTGAGATCGTTTTATGATTGTTTATAAAATTTTAATTCACTGTGATTTTAAATTACGAAGTTGATTCTGAAAGGGAAAATTTACTTATAAACTACGTGTTTACAGTTATTCAGATAATTTCGTATTGAAAGGTTTAAAGCCTCAGTTTTCTTTTATTCCCAAATTGAATTTTTACTTTATTTATTTTTTCTCTGTTAATTGAAGTCAACTGACGTTTACTTGGGAAGAATATTGAGGTAAAATAACATTTACAATTTAAAATAAATAGTAACTGGTTTTATTATTTGGATCAAAATTAAAAATCAAAATTATTATTTTCATTACTACAACAAAATATCCTTAGCAACAAATGGCGCTTTTAGATAAGGATTATGTTTTTAAATGAAGTTTTAGTTCTATTCTATATATAGTATATTTGTTTCCGAAATTAAAAGCCTACATTTCCTATCAGAGTAGGTGTGTGGAGTAAAACGTTTGTATTTCGGGGATTTAGTCCTACTTCATAATTTTCCATTAGTAGCTAGTATTTTTGAGGAGATCTTATAAATATTTGATGTTTGTGCAGTAAGTTGTAAAAGTGAAGAAATCTCTGTTCTCAAGTGATAACACTTTTAATTTTTTCTTAAAAATGTTTCATTTTAAAAGGAGGATAACTTTCATCTAAAGAAACTGACAAACAGACAAGTTTCCTAAATGATTCTGTACATTCATAATAAAAAAACTTAATAAATACAACATAAAAGATTAAACTCAAGATAAAAGATTAACTCTTAATAAAATCTTATGACGAAATTCTACAGCAATGAATTTTTATTAACCAAATTATTCATCTTCATTTTTTTTAAGTGTTACTAAATTGAAACCATTTAGTAGCAAAATTTGAATTTACACTGTCTTAAACCAAGGAAAAATAGGAAGGTTCATTAGAGCAAAGAAAATGAAACATCTCATATTAAAAAGCAAAGCCTCAATATTAAATATTTTAAAATTAGAAATTATTTCAAATGTATTCCATTAACTTACATAAAAGAAATGACGTCATTTTATCAATTTTCCTTAAAGTCAGTTTAAGTTATTGTATTTTCTTCTTAATCTTCTATGTCGTTATTTTTAGAATATGATATATTTGTTTAAATGTATCCTTAGTAATGATTTACGTGATTTTTCTTCTCTTTTTCTGGTGCATCGATATTATGAGAACTTTATCATCCTTGATATTTTAATTTCTAATGGTTCCTCTTATTTTTAATTTTCTTCTTATAATTGTTTGTTATTGAAACTTCATCGTAATTATCATCTGATTACTATATTAAATTTACTATTAAACAAAAGTTTTTTATGGTAATTTTCTAATAAAGACTCACTAAGAAATGAGAAAACAAAACTTAACAACTGTGGTTAGCGCTACTCAATTCAGGAAGTAACGGGTATCTCCTACAAATTTAGTGAAATCTTCAAGAAACAAGTAAAAAAAAACCATCATTGTGAAAGTGAGTTATTTGAGGCCGAAGGAAAGGTTGATCCATGGATAAGAAATTTACAGAAACTTCAGACGAACAATATTTTTTTAATAAGTACTAAGAGAAGCATCAGCTGAGATGATTAAAAATTGTGAAGAAAAATTCCAAAATTATTGGAACCACTAAAATTGGAAACGGCTGATGTTTTGTGCATTTTCTGAATTAGTTTGATTCTACAATTAATATAGAACTTAGGTAGGCTACTTAGGTTTAACTTGTTTCATTTTGATGACATTATTTACCCAAATTATCAGAATTAAACAAGATATATATCTAAAAAGAAAAAAATCACTGATTTTAAATATTTAAAATTATATATTTTCATCTGAAGTAACTGAAGTATTATTTTATAACAGAGAAATCATAGGTAGGACATTTAAAGGAAAAATTTAAACAGGCCTAGAATTTGAAACAAACTCCAAAAACTTTGAAAACATTTTGAGAAGTTCAATATGTTTTCATAATTTCTTTTATTGAATCTTCATAAAAAAAAAAGCGTTGATCTTTAACTAAGCAGATGTTTAAAATCGAAGTCATAGAAAAACCCACTAAAGTTATTGTTTAAGTTGCTTTCAGTATCTGTTTCTACCCGCAGATGACCAATGGTTTTTTAACGACGATGACACTCGGACAAGACGAAAGCGAGACGCTGTTGTGTCGAATGATGTGCACGAGGTGACAACGAAGGCCAAGGAGAAGACCATGGAGGTCACTGTAGCAGCTGATCACTCAGTGGTAGGATTTCATGGCGATAAGATCGAGCAGTTCATCCTGGTTCTCCTGAACATTGTAAGTGATTAGAGATTTTCTTTTTAATAAGAATCAATTATTATCTTAAGAAGAAATATTCATTTATAATAAATATTAAGTTTCTGTTGCTTATAAATAAGCTTATAACAAAAAGTTACTTATGAAAAAGTAAATCTTAGTAGGCTTCGTATCATCATTGTACTAAAATCATTAGGAAGCTGACATTCGATAGACTAGACTATGTATCTTTAAAATTTCAGCTTTCCAAGAGAAATAGTTACCATGACGATAGACTTCAAAGCTCTTCAGAGCTCTTTTCCTGCCCGGGTTTTTAATAATGTTAATATTGAATCGTTGCCTAGAATAAATAAAGAGAAAAGGCACAGCGATAAAATAAAAACATTCACTTCAAATATTGAAGAGAACATTTGAAAACAGATCAAACTACTTCTGCGCCCGAGAAAACTCCGACACTTCTGTCTGCTCCATTTTATGTCTTCTTCTTTTTCATGTTTTATTGCAGGAATGAAACTAATCTAAATTTCTCCGGTCGCAGTGCTTGGCTTCTCTGCCACCCACATTCACTACATAAACATAAACATAAACATAATCTAAATTTACAACGAATTTATTGATGTTTGGATTTTAAACACTTAGGCTTACTGTCAGATTTCTGCAACTGTGGTTGTTCATTGGAGCCGCTGTAACGATAAATTTCGTTAGCTTACGCTTGTTTCCGTGAAGTTGTAATTCTTCTTCTTCTTCTTCTTCTTCTTCTTCTTGTATCCTGCTTTAGGGGCTGCGTTAATCCATTTCCTAACTATGAACAGTCTTTTTTTAACTTCTTTTCTCTCTTTATTGCAATTTCCTCAAAATTTTCTATCCACTTTCTTCTTGGTCTATAATCTTCTTCCATCTGTTCTTGCCTTTAGCCATCCTGTTGTTTCCTTGTAACATATATCCTCTTGCTGTTTATTTTCTATATATTCCGTTAATGGTTTTTCATTTAGTTCTTCTATTATAGTCTTTCCTATAGAATAGAAACCCTTCTTAAATATTTCATTTCTGCTGCTTGTATTTGACTATTGTAGTAGACACAGTCCAACTCTCAGCGTCGTAGTCTATTATAGACTGAATTATAAAATTGTAATTTAGTTTAAGTAGTTATTTCTTTCTTATTAATAATAATACTGTTTCACTGAAAATAAGCGTTACTTTCACGTGAAAATAAGCCTTGATTGATTTACTCTATTTAGTATTTCTTGATCAGTTCTACCATCATTTTTTGTGAGGAAAATTTCCGTCCATTTCTTTTCCAGTTTTCAGATTTATTTCAATGAAACTGGAGAATTTCCGTCCAGTTCTCATTTGGAAATAAATCTGAATCAATTCTGAATGATTTGTTCAGAGCGAGCATGAGGTGTTCCAGTTAATTAATTTTATAAATTACATACATGCATGCATAAATAAGAAAGAAAAAAAGAAACGAATGCTCAGTGAAATCAACAGAACATTAAAAAAAAAAAAATCAAAAGGAAAGAAGAAGAATATATTTTTTTTTAAATCAACACATTTCCAGAAATATTAGATGCTTCTTCGTTTAACGTTTGTTATAATCGAAGAAGTAAAAAGATTATTGGGAAAAAAGTTTCAGAACGAAATATGAATTCATTTGTGATGTCAAGAACTGTTTTAGGCAACAAGGTTGAGTGATAGGAAAAGCAACATCCTTGGCTAGAGGTACAGCTGAGATTACTCCACAAATTGTGAGTCTTTCAAAACAGAATAAATTTTAATAGTTTTGAAAAATTGAAATAAAAATAACTGAAAGATAATTTAATTGTAAGTAAATATTTTTAATTAGTAAAAAAATGTAATAAAGTGAGGCTAAAAGAAGGAATTCGCACCATCAGCTGTCACCGGGAAGAGACTGCGACGGACCGTTTCGTCCGTTTTAGGACTCGTCAGCCAGCCAAACTCCATCGATGACAGACTCAGAAGGTGCGAAAGGTTAAGGATCCCGGGTTTCGCTCCCCAGAGCGGGACCTCCCTCCGAAGAAACCCCCCTTTTTTATTTTTAATTAGTCTTTGTTAGAAGCTCAGAGAAATTTCATCACTCTTAGGTCTTCTTTATCGTGTCTATATTTATTATGTTATTTTATTTAATTTATATACGTATATAATTTTGTTTCTTTCGGTATATTTTTTTTTGGGTTCTGTTCAGTGGTGAAGCATGTTAAACAAAAATTGATAAATAAAGTATGGCAGTGTTCTCACAGCCCCTCATGAAATCTTTTTTTCTTTCTTCTTCTTTAATTAGACCACTCTCTTACTTTGTGACATTTCATCTATCTATTAGTTTCACGGCTTGGGGTTTATCAAAATATATAGAAATGTAATTTGCGGGGCCCCTATTTACCGTAACTATATCCTCAGTTTGTCTTGTGATTCCTAATTTTCTGAAACGCTTAATATTTTCTCTTTTATTTTAAAAAAATTCACTAAAATCCTAAGTTTTGCTTTTTTTTTCTGTAACTTTTCAATTTGATTTAATTTTTACAATTTGACTGAATGGGACTGAAGTTGCTAATCGAATAAAGACGGCCCCGGGCAGGAATTTACCAATTGAAGGATTTTACAAAATCTTAAAACAATGTAGTAATTATTAATTGAAGTTTCCTAATCTAATAATACAGATAAAGAAAATGAAAAGAAAGAAAATAATAGTAAAAAAAAAAAAATGGCTTGTTATCATCTGGGAAATTTCAAGGGTAATTGTATGAATCATGAAAAGAAAAAGAATATGATCACATTATTACTTTTTTTTTCTTTAATCTCCATTTCCAATTTTCTTTGGTCTCGCTTCATTAAATTCAACCAAAAACTGGTTCGTATCAAAATTAGATCTAGAAAAGTGAACTTGAATTTCCAGTTTTTATCTTATCAGAAAAGTAAGTTGTGGATGTAAAACTCACTGATAAAAAGGGATATTTTTATAGCTTCATAAAATCTAATTAAGTTGTTCTGATGTTTAAAAGGCAGTTGGTTTTTTTTATATCGTTTTTCAAGGAGAGAAAATTAAATTTATCAGTCATTCAAATGGTAGAGGAAATTATTTATAGAAAAAAAGTTTTTGTAAATACTCTTTATAAATTCTTTCTTTAAAAAATAACTTTCTTTAAAATAAAATCTTTCTAAGTCTTTTTAAAAAAATGTTTTCTTTAACTTGATTAATTATTAAAAAAGGATTTTTATTTAATTGAATTTATAATAATATAATATATAATTAATATTATTAAATTCATGAATAAGAAGTAAAAAAAAAATGATTCATGGGAAATAAAATTAGTAAAGAACTAAGTAATTTTTCTAAAAATCTGGACGAATAACACACGACAGACTGTTAATTAATGTTGTTTGATTTTTTTTTTAATGTTAAAGATTTATTTAAAAGTCCGCATTTCACAACGAAACAGTTCAGATGCTATTAAATATCAAATATAACATTTGAAGGTACAATCACACTCGAGAGGGATTTTTTAGGCAATCGTACTCGACTTATTATTCAGTAATCATAATATAACTTTAAATAATCGTACAATTGTATTGAGTATTTCATACAATACAATTTCGCATCAGTATTTATCTACATTAATATAATATTCATATTAAATATATTGAAATTTATATTAAGTTCTATATCTATCTACAATATTTTACATGTATAAAGCTATCTTTATTTTCTTGATCTCTCATCCTCTAAAACTCCGTATTCACTATTATTAGCTACTAATTGTTTCATTTTCTTAATAACATTAGTCAAAAGCAAATAATTCACCTGAAAGATCTGTTCACTTTCTACTGAATTACGAAAAGGACATTTTTGCGCAAATGGCATTCAAAAAGGTCTTAAGATTAACGAAAGTTAAAATTTAAGGTTTGTTATTTTCAGCCACAAAATCGATCTGTTTACTGAAGAATATTGAACTTACATTGATCGAAACTATTTATTTAAAGAGTTTTAAAAAATGAATTGTATTATAAGTTACTCAAAGTTTATTAATTATTATGAATATGGGAATTTAGAGCTGAAGGAATTGTTCTAGATTTTTCTTCTTCTATAGAACGACATCTAGCGGCTATTGTGTAAGTACAGCTTTAATCTTGATATGAAATCGAGTTTCATTTCTCGTGAACTTGGAGACATAATACGTAAACATTGCTTCCAAGATTTCCTGCTAAACATGCACTTGATGAATCATATTCTTCTTAGAATGTTTAGATCATCTTTAGACGAGTCCCTTATAATTGTAAACCCCGAGGGTCCCTGCACCTCCCACCCCATCGTTGGGTTGTGTCAGATTTCGAAAGAATCCTCTTCAGGGCAGGAAGTCAGTGTTTACGTATGTCAACCAGAAACACATGGAACACGAAGCTTTTTTTCCAATTACTTTTCCGTCCTTTCCTATTGGCTTTGTTTGTTTATATACAGAAGGAATTCTCATAAAAGAAATGAATAAGAAGGTTTCTTTGGCGACACAGATAAAGACCTCTTCCAGTGAATGACAAACTTCACACGAAAAATATGTCACAATCACATAAGAAACATCTCAGAGCACAAAAAACATCTCAATTCAGATCTGTGTAAGACATTATTTTAAAAGCTACATGTTTATAATCACGTTATAAATAAGAATCTACAGCATTTGACCATCACGACATTAAAGAGGGGAAGAAAAAAAAAAAGTCACCTTGTTTATTTAATCCTTCTAACGTCACTGAGAGCCATCAAGTGCATTCCAGTCCCTCTATTCTTGTACTGGGTCCCCAAACTGGGGGAAGCATGAGAATATTAGCATTTTTCGTTTGGTTGGATGATTGAAATGTTCCTTTAGCAGATTTTGATGGAACATGATATTTTTTTTTTTACAATATCTTAAAAGGGAAGACAGAGTTTAAGTATTTTAGCCTCAAAATAGATTGTTTAATTATTCTTTAATTCCTGGAGTGTTAGAATGTATTCATTTCTGCGGAGTTTTAATTATCAAAAGAAGATAGTTAGGAGGAAATTTATTTAAAATTAATATTAAAAGACGTGTAACTAATTAGCATTTGGATTAAAATTATAACCTGTTTTTAATTAGTTCAAAACCAAAATGAAGTTAATCCAATGATATTGAATTTCCATAGGTCAGTGCTATCTATGCAGATCCATCCCTTGGCGCCAATATCACGATTGTCATTGTTCGAATTCTACTTCTGAAATCTCCTAAAGTAAGTTTACGATCGATACTGTATTTTTGAAGGAAAAATTTGAAAAGAAACGAAAAGCTAATTATAGATAATGACTTAATAATTATTCAGATGTCTTTGTTTAATTTGTTTAATTAATCATTAGGTTTCCTGTTTAATTAATTTTTGAATCATTTGTTGAACTTATTTAACATTTTTGCACTAACATGTATCTCAAAAACTTATCATGAATAGCATTATAATTTCAGTTGCTTTTAATTCAATTGTCAAAGAAGGTATTTACTTGGAGGATGAAGAAATTTAACAGCACATCTGAAAAGCCCCTGAGTT
This sequence comes from Thereuonema tuberculata, assembly GCA_023159025.1. Taxonomy (NCBI): domain Eukaryota; kingdom Metazoa; phylum Arthropoda; class Chilopoda; order Scutigeromorpha; family Scutigeridae; genus Thereuonema; species Thereuonema tuberculata. The sequence continues at coordinate 65,526,310 of JAFIDM010000003.1, forward strand.
TGGTTGACAAATTTTGTCAACATTTTGTATAACGACCAAAAAAAAAACAACAACAACAAAAACAAAGCAAAAAAAAACAAAAAACATCTAAAAATGCTTGGAGGATTTCCTTTGCAACTCTTATCCAATAAGATTTTTTTAAGAAGTAAATGAACATTGTTATTGTTGTTGTAGTAACTCTGTGCAGTCCCCTTTACCTTTCGTCTAGCTGTAATGAGATCAGCTCAACTGATCCCTAATCACAGCTTCTATATTCCATTTTGCTTCCCAATAACAAATATTAAAATTAAAATATCTTTTCTTATAAAAATAATGATAATTCCTTATTTCAAGAATTAATTTTCGAAAATTACTTGAGAGAAATGTATTTAAGACTTTTCTAATCCATTTCAATAGGAGAGTAAAGTACACGAAGGCAACTCTCGTCTAAGTTTAGAAACTGTCTGTAATTGGATGAACCAAATAGCGAACGAAGAACCTAAGATACGTCATGATATTGGCATTTTCTTAACGCGTCTCAATATTGGAGGACCGGCAGGTATATATGCAATCTATAAATGTATATTAAGAATTTATTATTTCAATCCAGTTTTTAAGCGCTAATTAACAATTAATCTATAAATTACACATGAAATACAAATATTAAAATTGTAGTGAATAATTTAATAAATACCTGTAAGTTAAACATAAGACCATACTATAGAATATCTATCACATTGCATTTATTAAATATAAGTAATGTGTTTTATATTGATCGTGTGGTCGTACTTTAATTTGTATTCTGAGATCATAATTTTTTCTGTTTCTTAGGTTACGCTCCTGTAGGTGGGATGTGTAATCCTCGTCGTAGCTGTAGCTTAAACCGAGATGAAGGATTAACGTCAGCCTTCATTATAGCTCATGAAATAGGTCACGTGTAAGGAACCATTTTTAATAAAGGGGTTTCTTAAGAAATTGAATTTTGTTTTTTGTTAAATTTGGTTACAACTTTAAAGACAACGGAAATGATTTTAAAGGGTTTACAATTTCGTTCTGTTTGTACTATTTCTGACGTGGAATTTGAATGAGTAAAATTCGTAACAAATTTTAATGCTGAACTTTTATTCTGTCTCTCTTTGTTTTTTATTGTTATTTGTTTCAAACATTCAAGTGAAATCAATTCATTACATCGATTTCTTTCAGTGGGTTTCGTTATTTTTGTGAAATATCTAAATTGTATTTTTATCTGCTATAAATAAAATACAGTTGGTTTGAAAGCTAATTAAACATTTATTATTGAACAAAATGAAATAAAAAGAATAAGCATCCCTGTCTGAGGGTGTTTGATGAAAAAATTTAAAATAAGATTAATGTCAAATCTTCAATGTTTCTTTTTTTTCCCTTCACTTTAGTTTGATTTTCTGTTAGAATTTCTGTCTTTGTTTCAAAAGTAGGTGAAGTTCTTCAGAAATAGATGAAATCTTGTTTTTGTGTGTTTTAGCCTTGGTTTATCTCATGACGGAGACGAAGATGAAGGAAACACATGTACAAAAGACGGAAATGAAGGGAGTATAATGGCTCCTCTTGTAATGGCCACCTTCACTAGGTTTCATTGGTCCGAATGCAGCAAGAAAGAATACAACAATAAAATCAAGTAGGTGTAGTAGCAGGCAAGTGCCTCCTATATTGTTTTAAACCAGTGTTTGTAAAAAAGTGGTACGAAAGAATTCTCGAATTATTCTCCGCTGGAAAAGGAATAGAAATCATACCTCAACAGTTTATTTATTTATTTTTATCTTCTGATAATTATTCCATCATTTTACAATATGTATTTTTGTTATTTAATAATAAAAACATAAGGATATGTATATTTTAATGAGGGTTAATTTAATAAAATAAATCCTTTAATATGAGGAATAATTAGTGAAAAGTCTTATTAGTATTATAAAGACTCAATGTGGAGTCTTATTAATCAATGTGGAGCCTGTACAGCTTAAATAAACAATAAAAAACTCTCTAAAAGGGAAATTCGCGGGAAAATTCATGTGCATGCGTTCCGCGGCCGCTATAAATTTTTTAGCGCAAAAAAAAAAATCAGATTCCGCATTTAAATATCATTAACATCAATGGGTGAGACCAAGTTTTTTACTAAATAACATCCTAGACCAGCTGATTCACGCTAATATGGCGGTCACCAGTAAACAGCTGTTCTAGAATGTCAGTTGGTCATCAACTGGGACTCACCCATTGATCTAATTAGTATTCTTTCATCACAGTTCAATATATGGAATGGCAGCATTCATTTGTTCCGCTTCGATAGAGGTTTGTAAGGGCTTACAGTATTGTAAGGATTTACTTAATAAAATAGAAAATATAGTAAGGAGCTTCTTTTAAGAAGCGGAAAACAAACGATAGATAAGAATAGAAAAGCAATAAATACAATGAATAAAATTAAACCACTAGAATTTAGAAAATAGGAAAGATACTTTGGAACTGAAAAATACTTTAACAATATATTTACATTAAAATATAGCAGTTCTGTCTAATTTCGTAGTCTCTTTTTTTTTCCTTAAGTAAACTGATTAAAAAAAATAAATACTCCCTTTATTTTTAAAGAACCTCTTTATCTCTTTTTTTTTCCTCTAGAAAGAACAGAAATTAATTTAGTAATGATTAGTCATTAACAGTAAACTTTTTTCCGAAAACTCCATTATCCAAATTTTCCCATATCCGAGATGATCCCAACATTACAACTATATGTTAATACATATTTATAAGCAACTTATCTAAAAACCCTTGACATGAAATTACAAGTGACCTATTATCTTATAATAGAACAATTTCATTTAATGAGTTTCTGGCGATCTATAAATAAAATGTTGTTCTTAAAAAAACTGGAGTGATATTTTTGAACTTCCTTTTCAGTGGTTGGTTCTGTTTGAATAATAAGCCTACTTCGACACCCAATTGGCCTTCGTTGTCTCCTCCTTTAGGACGCAGCTACAGTTTGGACGATCAATGTAGGATGGAATTCGGAGATGGATTTCAACTCTGCCGATCTGTAAGTTTCAATCTATCTATCGTATTTCACCATTTTCTTAATTTTAGTTTCTTAGATTTAAAAACCTTTTCTAAATATTTCAGTTTCTGTTATCGGATCCTTGTACTCATCTGTGGTGTAGCAATAAAAGCGTTCCACTTCTCTGCAAGACGAAAAAAGGTCCTCCATTGGAAGGAACCCCTTGTGGAACAGGAAAGGTAAATACTAAACTGAAATACTGTAATGTACAGCTACTAGTATATAGATTAAACTTCTGCTTCCTAATTTTCATTTACTATCAAAAAAGAATACTGCTGTAAGAGTGTTTAAGATGAAATTATGGTATTTGATTTATATTATCATCCACTGTCTAAAGTCAAGAAGATTCTAAGAAGATTATTTCTTAGTTACTATCTTATAGTATTTCTAGTTACAATCTTATAGAAAAAAAGAGGAATAACATTGAACGCGTTTCCCCACTAATAGTCAGTTCACTATACCAATATTACAATACATAAACAGAAGTGTTATTTGTTTCTATTAACAAAATATAAAATATATAAACTAAATCTAAGCAAATAGCCAATCATATAAATAGTAAATGGATACCTTATTTGAATAAAAATAGAACCTAAGCCTCAGCTGAAGATCACGGGTTTATTTTCTTCAATTTCCAATAACATTTCTGAAAGACACATAAAATGAAGAAGAGTTTTCAGTCATTCAAAACAAAGCAGAATAATGTTATAATTCAACCATGACACTTTTCTTAATTGATTCATTTTTAATTTCTGAAGTTATTATTTTATAAAATTGCAGTTACGGGTTAGAATTTCAGATGAAAGACCCAATTCTAGACGAAATTTTGAATGAATGAGATCACGATTGATTATCAGAAACGTGCTGTTTATCAAATACGCACTGCTCTACAAATCCGTTGGGAATAACACTTGAGTGCTTGAATGATGGACAAGTGAGCTTTAATTCTCTTTAGAAACCGTAATTCGTAAACTGAGACTCATGTAGTTAAACAAATGATGTTTATTAAGTCTACTTAGCGAACTTAACTAAATTGGTAATGGTTTTGAAATTTGATCTTCAAGGATGTTTATCTTTCAATGAGCTCTTCTAGTTGAACAGAAAACTACACAGGGAAAGAGGTGCAGGCTCCCAATGAAAATGGAAATCAGAAAAGCATTTAATAAAGTTTACTTAAAATCTAAATCATAAAAGAAAAACACAAACCTGCAAATTGTTATTTAATTGTTTTCTTTGATATTTGATTTGTGTTTCAGTGGTGTGCCAAAGGATTTTGTCAACAAATCAACAAAAAGAAGATTCTCCAGGATCCTGTTCATCATAATCCCCGTCATGGAGGATGGAGCGAATGGACTTCGTATGGAGATTGTTCTCGATCCTGTGGAGGAGGAATAAGATTTCGTACCCGCAAATGCGATCATCCTAAGTAAGTTACTAAAACGCACATTAAGAAAGCAAACGAAAAAGACAGTAAAACACTTCAATATAAAAAGACTTTCTTTCAGTAAAATCTTAATAATAAACTATAAATTTAAAATATGTTTCGAGTTTTAAATAATGTTATTAGCTTAAAAAAGGAATATGGATTGTTACTAATAACAAGACAATAGGAATCATTTAAAGATTTCAACTGACAAAGTAATAGAGATAAAAGCTTCTCGTAACAGATTTCAGATGTAAATTTTATTGCTAATTATTAGATTTTATTTTTTAAATTTCTCGTGACAAATTTTGAATTAATTTTTTTAAGTAATGTAAATTTTTGAATTGTAAATATAATAATATTGTATAATAATATATACAGTGGTACCTCGACATATGAATTTAATTCGTTCAGTGACGATCGTCGTATATAAAAAAAAAATTGATAATCAAATCAATTTTTCCCATAGAAATTAATGGAAATAGAATTAATTTGTTCCAGTGATAGGAATTTACCCCCCCAAAATAATTAACATGCTTTAAATACCAACCAAATATAGATTTAATATAAGATAAATACAATGTTTATTGTATGCTTGATATAAATGTACTATATTTTTTTACTAAATGTACTATTTTTTTACTTACACTAAGACTAATCACTATCACTGCCACTCTCACGTCTGGCCCTTTTAGTCTCAGTTGCAGTGGGTGTATCGCCACTAAGACGTGGTCTTTTCCAAGGGAAATGATCAAGAGAGATCTGTTTCTGTCTCTTTTTAAGAATGTTTCTAAAATGCGCAAGGCACGTGTCACTGAACAATACACTGGCTATCCCTGTAGACAATTTCTCCGGGTGTCTCTTTTCAACAAAATCGAACACTTCTTGCCACTTAGCAAGGATATCACGAATTTCACGTGAAGATAGCACCTCCTCTTTCTCGACCCCCTCCTCACTGCTGAGTTCCTTCATCACCTCTGAGTGCGTCATCTCTTGTAACTTCTTCAGCTCCTCCGTCGTGAGTTCTTCTGCATGGTTCTGCACCAGATCCACAACATCTAGCTGTACTAAGCTATTCGTATCTCAAAAATATCTTCGTATTTCGAGGCGTAAATTATATGAAAATTTTCGTCGTATATAAAAAAAAATCGTATGTTGGGGCATTCGTATCTCAAGGTATTACTGTAATAATATTTTTTTTTATTATTTCACTGATAAGTGATCGAGCTGTTTAATTGATTTAATCCATTTGTGGCGAATGTAGGCTTGGTTTCTCATTATTTTATATTTGAATCACAAGGTAAAGTATAATTAGATAATTATAAATGATGTTTCCTTTATAAAGTTAATAAAGGTAATAATATTAATTCATTTTAAATGAAATTAATCAATAATTTTATATTGAATAATTTCATTTAAAAGGAATATTATTTATAAATTCGGTTTTATATTGTACGATGATAGTTCGATCAAACTACGATGAAGAATGAAAAGCGAAAACAATAAGAAACCAGGATATAAGTAAAATACAGGATTATGTCATCGCTTTCCATTTAATATACAGCAGGAAACAAAGGAAAGCTCGGGGATGAATAATTATAGTTTTTAAATATTCCATGTGTATTTCCGTCTCAGACAGCGAAACATTTCCTAATCAGCACCAATTATTAACAGTAAATCTGAAATTGTTCTGTCTTTGAATTCGCTAAAGACTATTAAGGATTTTTCAGTTTCTAATTATTTCTTTCTTTATTTCTCTTTGCTATCTTTCTTTTATTTTTACGAGTTCTCTTCTAGTTTTATTCTAATCCGAATTGTGTTTAATTATTTGTTTCAGACCAGCTTTTGGTGGAAGACAGTGTTCAGGGGAAAGAGAGGAATTTATCATTTGTAATAAACAGGTTAGAAAAATTCTTATTTTTATTCTAAATATTGGAATGTTTTATTAAAGAGAAATATTTATTTGCTTTGACGATAGTTCTATAACTGATGAAAATAACACTCTAAGATAACTCTCAAGGAGCTAATATTGTAACTGTGAAAAAGAACAGGAAACCTACAAGGTCCTTCCCTACCATTCTTAATATGATGGTACAAGATTTAAAAGGGCCTAAACGCGATTAACTATTTATTATATTTGGGTTGTAGTTACAGAAAAAAGAAAAAATTTTCTTCTTCTTCTTAATATTATTATTATTATTATTGTTATTATTATTATAGTTCTGCACGACTGCATGTTTTTGAAACTATTGTATTATAATATAATGTCGTTAATATAATATACAGTTAATCACAGTAACAAGTTTAAAAACAGAAAATTTAAAATAAAAATACAATACGTTAAAAGTCCATGGACAGTTTCGGGATTACAAGAACCCATAATCAGCAAGATCTTGCTAATGATGGGGTTCTTGTAATCACGAAACTGTCCATGGACTTTTAACGTATTGTATTTTTATTTTCTGTTTTTAAACTTGTTAGCGTGATTAACTGTATATTATATTAATGACTTCTAAGAAAACACACGTTAAAATAATTTTTTGTATAATGTCAGGAATTTGCATTTATAGCCATCTTACATAAGTGTAGGTCTATGATTTAGGCTGTAAATAACCTTCCCAAGAGACCGTCGACATCTGATATTTGACCCATCACCTTATCTGATACTTGACTAATATAGTATTAGTCAGCTAATCAGTAACTGGGGCCCGTCACTTAAGTTTGTATTAGAGATCCTATCATCATAACTGAGGCCCGTAACAAAACCTGGGATTATGACCTGGACTGTATTTGTAAGACGGCGCCTGATTACTACTTTATTTTCTCATCGATAAACACATGACTATTTACAAAGAATTTGATTGGGAATAAGTATGGTTTGTAATGTTTTGGCAATTGAAACAAATCAAAATGATAATGGTTCAATTAATGGAAATAATATCAAAATCAATTCAAATAGCTAGAACTTGATTTTTAAAAATTTTGGATTGATTTAAATATTTGATGACTAAGAAACAAAAGGGATTTATAATAAAAGATAATAATGCTTTATAACATCACCAAAAAAAAAAAAAAAAAACCCGAAAAAGATTGATTTTAGAGGATTTTTATTTACACTACATTAAATTAATGGAAGATTAAAGAGTTAACAAGACGAGATTATCTCAAGTTTTAAAAATATGTGGAAACTTTAGGTGAAAATGTAGCTTTGAAATAGTATATATACGTCTAGTGAAAATTAATTATTCCAATAATATCAACAATAAATATAAAATAAAATTATTTTTCTTCAATTATTTTTTTTTCTATAAAAAAATTCAACAATGTTTCTGGGAAATTTAGATCTTTTTTAAAAAAGTCTTCTATCTTCTAGAATTGTCCTCATGTGAAAGACTTCAGAGCGGAACAATGCTCTCATCTTCATAGAATTGTCAAAATGGAACAACCCAGATCAAAACAAACATGGCGTCCATATCCAGTCAGTAACGGTAGGAATCAAGTAATAATTATCTCCTTTCTTGGATTTATAACTAGAAATTTGTGTTTTTGCAATCGAGCAAAGAAACTATTAGACTTAGGTTTTTTTACATTTGTTTTATACATTTAAATTGTAAATATGGCTTAAAATTGTTACACAAAATTTCTTAAATTGTAATTTCTTAATTTCTTAAAATATAAGCCGAAATTATTGATCAAGGACAGTTACATGCATAAAATTAATTCTGACTACGATTACTTTAGTTTTAGACTACGATTACTTTAAGAATTTTGTGAAGATGGATGTTTTTATTTTATTTTATTCCAGAAAATTCCTTTTGTCGATTGGTTTGCATTTCCAAGCAAACAAAAGAAGTTCTTGTTGCTCCAGAAAATGTTATTGATGGAACTCCTTGTAATTATGATAATCCTAACAATATATGTGTCCAAGGTCATTGTCAGGTAAGATTAGAATCATTCAAGGTATCATTTATGTTTTCTAATGTTACATCGGTTTCCTGTCCCTTTTCATTTGTTTTAACACCAATGCGGAAGTGGATTCATCAAAAGTGTGTGTGTATGTGTGTGTGTGTGTTTTAATATTGACTGAAAAAGTTAGATAAAGAGTTGACTATTTGTTTTTAGACACATTGTGGAACAGACAAAGAACATCATGAAAGATCTTTCGAAAAGCACAAACATCTCCAACATTTTCCTTCCAAGGGAAGAAGCATCTGCCTGTGCAGCAAATCTCTGCAATGGCTGGCTTAAGTAGAATTTCAGATAAATCGGTCATTATAGCATTCGCCAATATTGCCGCGTGAATCTCCTCAGATTATAAACTCACAGCACCTGATCAGTAAACTTTAATGATGAGTCCTACTTTTGTTTTGGAGCAAACGAACATCCTTTTGCATTTGATGCAATCAGGATAATAGTACAGATGGTGTCTGAATTGAAAGTTTTAGTTAAGTGAAGATTAAAGGAAGTTTAATGTCGCTATCAGAGGATTCTCTCATTCATTGGTTTCTGACCTTCCATTTGACCACCTCAGTTGTCATCTCTGTGTTTTTGCCTTCCTAATTATCAATAGCCAATGGCAGTGGCGTATATAGAATATATTTTCGGGGGGGGGGGGGGCCAAGTATTTGTGAAACAAAAAAAAAAAAGAAAAACACATCTGCGAAAAAAAAAAAAAAAAAAAAAAAAGGAGGAAGACCA
>JAFIDM010000003.1:65535888-65557842 GCA_023159025.1 Thereuonema tuberculata
CCCCCCCCCCCCCTTATATACGCCCCTGGCCAATGGTATCTCTCATACCCTTCAAATGTAACATGTCCCACATGCCAATCCTCAATCACGAGGTACTAATAGGTATCTGAAGGACAACTGAGAACTACTAGTAAGCTTCGAATACATTTCTCTTCAGAACATATTCCTGATTGAAAAACCATCATAAGAAAATTTACTCACTCCGCGGATATTTATATTTCGTCTCTGTAGTGTCACTAATGTTTTGCCGTAGTTTTGAAATTATTTCGTATTCAAATGACAGTTGTTTCACGCGACTACTTATTTTTAATATTCAAAAAACAAGTTTTCAGCTGTTCTTATTAAAAATGTAATACTAACCCCCTTTTTTTGGTAAGCTTTATGGATTTCATTTCGTGTGATCCGAATTGCTTTATTCAATTAAAGTTTATTTTATTTTTACTTGATTTGTCTTTTTCTTACATATGTCACTTAATAAACACTTTGGTCTCATCCATTGATATGTTATTTTCTTTATATCTTTCATTTGTTAAAAACTAGGAAAAAAAAATATTCAGGAAATTGAAAGGATTTTATTTGCTTCGGTAGATTTTATAATTTTGTCTTAAACAAAACATCTGTAATTTAATCAGCTTCAGATAAATCATTCTTCAAACTTCCTTTCATTATTTGTAGCGAAATCGGTTTTGCAACTTTCGAACTATAAAATTAAAAAACAAAACAAAATAAAACTTAAATCTTCTAGTGGAGTGAAATTGAATTTTCTCATTTATTGAAAAAACAAGGTAATTAATGCTTTTAGACAGTGTCACAATTTTATAACCCTACAATTTTATAAACAAACTTTTAAAAACACAACTTTATCGGAACCGACCGCTTTTGATACCCAAATTTCGGTCAGGAACTGGCCCTAGAGGTCTGATTTTTCGGACGTGGTCCCCTACTTTTTGATGCTGAACACAATGGTGAAGGTTTCATTCTAATATCTGTAACCGTTCGGCCGCTACAGAGTGTGACATGCAGACAGGACAAAAGTAAGAGCGGTCCCCTAGTGGTTTTACAGTCAAGCAGTAATCTTGGAGCGGCTAAAAAAAAAGATGTAAAATTAGTATTGAACTTTAATAGATTGAATCCTTTGTATTATTAGTTCAGTAACTTTTAATTCAAAGATAAAATTTAAAAAAAAAAAAACTACTAATCAATAATTTGCTCTTTATTCCATTTATTTTCTATTCTTTGAAAGTTTTGTTTTTCTCTGATAGATGGCGGGATGTGATAAAGTTCTTGGATCGAATAAAACAGAAGATTCTTGTGGTATTTGTGGTGGAAATGGAAGCCACTGTAGAAATGTACAAAAAGTTTACGTTCGCTCCCCAACTAAACGTAAGCCAAGTTCTTTTCCATTTCTTTTTGTTAATTTTAATGTTATATGTTTTACAAATTAACATTAATACAATATCAATAGTTACTATATTTATTATTGTTGTTTTCTTAGCTTACAGTCGAGTTGCTATAATTCCGAAAGGAGCTCGGCACATCGCAGTGAAACAAATATCAAAGACTGCCAACTATTTAGGTTAGTTGTTTATCTTAATACAGCTTATTCTTCCATTTCATTTCTGTTTTTATTCCTATTTCTTTTTGCAACAAGCTGATATTCTATTGAACTACGCCCCCGTGTACAGATTGATCGATGTAGATGTTTGAAGAGATATGTTGAGATGGATGTTAGATGAAATAGAGTTCATGGACCTAAAGTCTCTGTCTTCCTCGCTGCCTGATGTCGTTCGGCGTCTAACCTCTGTCTCTCTTGTGTCTCTTCCGTTGTCTCCTTAGCTCTTGACCATCTTTTACGTTCTGCTTCATTCTTTCGATCCAAATCTGTCTGTTGTGCTCTTTTCAATCGTTTCCTCTCAATATCTTTCACAATATCGTTTATAATATGTGATGTACGAGCATATATAATCAGTTCGTGCTCTTCAATAACAACCAATATACATTCCTAACCTTATTTACTGTTAACAATTTGGCTTGGTGATTCTTTGAATTTACAGTAAATTGAGTTTACAATAAATAAGGTTAGGAATTTATATTGGTTGCTATTTAAGAGCACGGATAATCCAAGAATCGCTTCCAATAAAAGCAGTTAAGGTTTGTTGAATAGTTGAGCAAATAGTGGTATGTTATTCCTTTTTTGAATGAACTCATTATTTGAAAGCGCGCACCATTGTTGAACGCAACATTTTGAAGTTCAACAATGCTCATTTTGCATGTGCTTCCTCGCTACACTGAAAACTGAACACCGTTTTCCATTGTTGCACTACCATTGAAAATCACAATAATCACAACAATTGCGCCTTTTGCATTCGCAACAATTCCACAGGCACACTATTGTCCATTGTTGAACTGCACCGGACAGAGGGAAAAGATTTTAGTAATATATTTTGATTTAGTAAATGGGTTTTGACAAAATCACATTCATTGCCAAATGAGAATATGACAGAATATCAATAAACTTTTGTTGATTCCGATCCAGCTATGCCTATTACTACAGGTTTCATAATTTTAATTGATAAAAATAATAATTATAATATATACATTTAAAATTGTCTTCATTTATGATTACGTTCTCTGAATGGTTCAGTTCATCTAGAACTGAAAGATCAACATTTTTAAGTCAAACTTCTTGTTTAAGAAAAGAATTACAGTAAGGAATATTAGAAATAAAGTAAATTTTAATGAACATATGTAATTAAGAGTAATATTTTAGGCTTATTATTATCTCCTCCTCTAACCATATTTTGTTTTTAGCTTTACAGATTCGAAGAACAGGTGAAATCGTTCTCAATGGTAATAACTCAGAAGCGACGCCATCTTTTGTTACTGAAGGGGCTCGGTTCGAATACAGTCGAATGGAGGAATATGAAACCTTACGATCTAAAGGACCATTATTAGACGAAGTTATTATTATGGTAAGAAAAAGAATTGGATTTCTAATTTTTACAATATCAATGATGTCAAGAGATCAGTGAACAATCTACAGTGTTAGAAAAGAATATAAAACTTAGTTCTCTGCAAACCACTGGTTCTTATTTCTACAACATATGAAGACAAATTGAGTTTTATAAATGTTTTTACACACCAGCAGCCGTTCTGGCATAGCCTTGTGGTCTGCCATGAGGCAGCTATATCTTGGTTCGAATCCTGGCGCGGGGCTTGGATTTTCATTCTTTCTTTTTCAGTGTTTCGTCGTTTCTGCGGGTGTAAAAGCTAGTTCGCTTCCTGTGGTGCATCCTGGGTTACGCTAAAGTAGCAGCAATTCTGGCAACCACACAATTGTCTCCATCTCCTGGCTACTGAATACCATACGATTAAAAAAAATGGAGGAGCAATTTAATAAAAACTCCTGTACATGAATACACATCAGTTTCTAAGATAAATGAAAGTACATGTCATGGATAATACGAAACCAAAAGAAGTTACACTAAAATAAGCAATGGTCTATTATAGATGTATTATAAATAGATGTACAAACTGACTCAGTAATAATTTTGAATTTCAACTTTTAATTTTGGCCAGTCGGTTAAGATTTTATATACGTTAACATATGTTTGCAATTGATTGTTTTGTTTTCAGGACGATATTTGGCGAGGAATTCTTTACGTCAACATTTCCTATTCATTGGAAACTTTGAGGCTTCGTGAAAGGTTTTGGCATTGGTTGCATTTTGGACTCGGTCTGTTGATTGAAGAGGGAGATTTCGTTCGTTTCTTTTCCTTGATGGATGATTGGAGATTACGGAAAATGAGTAATGTCGAAAGGAGGTCGTGAATCAAAAGAAATTGAAAACTACAGCAAATATTTGTATATTTACACGTATTGATTAGGAGCTTTTGATATTCATAAACTGTTATTCAGTGTATTACTGTCGAACAAATTCAATGCTATCTTTTCTCTTTTGAGTCGTGATTTCCTTCTGATTTTATATGTTTAAAGAGAACATAGGAAAAGAAACCGATGAAATCTATTCGAAGCAAATTTGTCAGTCAGTAACTTAATACGAAATACCAAAACTTTGAAATAGACGTACAAAGCACAGCTTACTTTTTTCAGAACCTCCCTTAACCCGAATTAATAAAAAAATTTTGAGTTGAATCTGTGGAATTGTTCTCATAATTGAGTAAGTTTTGAAAATGATTTTTTTTTATGTCAGATTAAATGTTTTTTAATTAAATAAGGAGTTTTTTCTGTCTAAAAATTTTAGGGGATAATAATATAGAAGTAAACAGAAACGCACATAACTAAACAAAAATTCACTGAGCTAATTTTGGTTTTGTACTGTCTCCAATTCCCAGATTAAAAACCAAAATTAGCTCAGTGAATTTTTGTTTCGTTAGATGCGTTTCTGTTATCTTCTATGTTATAATCTTGTCACGCGCATTAAATTTGATTTGAAATTTTAGGGGGATTCTTTAAGATGTGTTTTTCTTTTGGGATATTTAGATTCATCCGGTAAATCCTGGAACCCCTGTGATGATCACAGTGAACTACACAGTAGCAATGAGAAGAGAACTGGATGGTGTGACAGCGAATGAAGATATCTACGTCTGGGAAATCACTGGCTGGTCGAGATGCTCAAGAACCTGTGGAGGAGGTACGTCGATGCAACGGATACAAAATAGATCTTTATCCTTTAAAATTTATATCCTTTAAATTTGGGATATTTCATGAAAAAACGAGATTTAGTAAACTTTTACTCGAGTTAAACATAAAGGATTTTACTATTGGTTTGATCTCGTTAAAGGTCGGAGAGTTCTTCTTAAAAACGTTATTATTTTGTTAATATTACATTTTGTTACAGTAAGAAACAAGATATTTCGAAGATACCAAAATGGGCTTCATAAAATATCACCATTTTTGAATTCTTTCTTTATATTTTTTTTTTATTTCTCATGTAGAGAAGATTTCTTAAAACTGGATTAGAGGAAATGAGATGAGGTCTTTTAAGAATTTACTTTTTTATACTTTACATATATTTTTTTCATTTCAGGGGAACAATTTACAAAGATGGCTTGTCGTGATCGCCGTACAGATGGAATTGTGAGCAAACGTCAATGTAGTTTATTAGATAAACCTGATATGAGACGTAGAGTTTGTAATGCTTTCTCTTGCACTTACAGGTGAGTCTAACAATACATAGGAAATATATACTTTAGTAGAGAAATGTGCAGAAGTATGAAACTGTACAGGAGAAAATAATCTCTTCCTACCAAAAGAAGTGGATAATATTATTTAATGTGTTTTTTACATAGGAATTTATGAGACTAGAGATAATATCACAATCACACGTTAAAATTTTTTAATTAAAAAGTGAAAAAAAATTTAATGAAATGGGAAGGAAATACGGTTTTGAGAAAGTGAAAACTGATTGAAAATCTCGTGGCATTCATTTATTCTAAATGGATGCTTCTAATTATTACATCTTTTCGGTCAAAATCATTACTTAAAAAAAAAGTTCTTGAATCAGCATAGTAATCCTAACTACTATCATAAAAGCGAAATTCTATATTTTGTTTGTCATTCAATCAAGCTTCAACGGTGCAATAGACTGGAATGAAATTTTGCATGCAGATAGTCTAAGACAAGGAGTAGGACGTAGCTTATTTTTCATCCCAGTCGAATAGTTCCCGTGGGATGAATGAAAAACTTCCCAAATTGTCCGTAGATGACGAGCGCAGTTTTCAATGAGTGCATTTAAAACGTTCCCAAAACTTCCGGAGCGAAGCGACGTTAATTGATAGATGTGTTTTCTTACAAATTCTTCCTCAATCTTAATCCATTGTTCGACGCGGATTAAGAGATGGTTAAAGATAACATCAGAAATTAATGAATCAATTGAATGATGACGAAAACATGTAGAACATATTGCTAAACTGTGGTTGAAATAATCAATGAAATCTAATGACAGTAGTTAATAGTAATTAAACTAATAGTTAATTTACTTTTTTTCCCTCATTCATTCAGCGATTTACCATTCTCAAGAATGAATAATTCGTTTCCTAACTGTAACCACTGCTGGTTAAACGCAATTGGGTTTATAAAATGTAATTAAAGTTCCTCTGTAATATTTTGCGCGTTTTCTTTCTTTCTCTTAACATTTGCATGTATTTGTAATCCTTTATTTTGAAGTTTTAAATACGTTTATCCTTTCCTTTGTTAAACCAAATGCAATTAATTATTTTATAAAAGTGAATTAAGACTGCTTTTCATCTTATTGTTTCTCTCGTGTGCTGACAGATGGCGCGCAGAGCCTTGGGAGCCTTGCACCCACTCATGTGGTTCTTCTGGTGTACAACATCGTTTAATTAACTGTGTTCCAGTCAATGAAACACGAACAATCGTAGAACCAGAATTGTGTCGTGATGGAAAACCCGAAGAAACTCGTCCCTGCAATCGAATCACGTGTCCAAATGATTGGATTCTGGGAGACTGGTCAGAGGTAGATACTTTAATCTATAGAAGTTTATATCGTAAAGTTACTTAATCCATTTTTTTATTTTAAATCTTTATCTATTACACAGAACAATGTATTTCTTTTATAGTAAATTCCAATGTTTCTGTTATTCTAGTGTTCTGTTACTTGTGGTCAAGGGATTCAAATGAGAGAAGTCAAATGTATTCCTCCAGAAAACGAAATTCTTTACGATTGTGGAGAGAAGCCAGAAGCAGTCAAAGAATGTTTCCGCGAACCTTGCATTTCAGGTAAATATCGTTTTTTTTTTTTTTTTTTTTTTTTTTAATATCTGTGCTCATACCTTCTCGACTATCTTAATCCAGATGCTAACATATCTGATATCAAGCCTTTAATCTATGTCAGTGATCCGTACAAGACCATTAATATTTCTAATCAGTCACTAATAAGAATGTTAAATCAACATTCATAGTAAAAAAATAATGATACTTAGCTTTAATTGACAATGCTATGGGTTGATTTCATCACCACGCATTACAAATGCATGAGATCTGATTTGACGGTGTAAGACCATTCAGAGTTAATAAAGTGTGTTGTTCTAGAGAAAGTTCTAGAATTTATATCTCGTTGTTTCATCGCAGAGAATTTCAAGCCGAATTTTTTTGAGTTTTGAATTTTATTGGACTTTGTTGTTGAAAAAGAGAAGTGATAAATATACGTTCGTTGCTTGTGGAAGAAGCCACCATTTCAGTGCCAATGACGTCTTTCACTGGTCGTAGAGTCATTGTAGCATTGACTCTTCAAAAGTTTGAGTTTCAACAATAATGAAGCCTAGGGTCTTCCACTGAAAGAATCAGAATTTAATTCCAGTGGAAGAACAAATGCAATTTTTAATGAGTGAAACATTGAAGATTGAGATTTTCAGTTAGAAAAAACATGAACGTCACTAAAATTCAAAAATGTTGTTAAGTGTTGTTTGTGAAATATTTTTCCAGAATTGGCATCGTCCAAGGAAAGTAAGTAAAAGGAGTTTTGTAAACGTCTAATCCCCATTTCCTCCTTATCTCGTATCTTTTAATAGTCATTAATTTATAAATAACATCACATCACCCTTAAAACAAATAAAATATTTAAAATGTGTTTTATAGCGCAAATTTTCAGAAAAAGAGTGTTCGTCTTTTCTTTTTCAAGCTACATAATAAAATTAAAATAACAAAACAGGATAACGTTGAGAATTAACTTATTTAATAAAATATGTAACTAACAATAATAAAAACCACATCATTACTTTATACATTTACAAACAATATTCCGATTGCGCATCCGATGAAGCATTCATACCAGCCTCAGTACGGAGACCTCGTTGTTTACTGGTGGCTTCTTCTGGCTGATGATCGCCAACGAGTGTGAAACAGCTATTCCAGGATTTCACTTTTAAATAATTTGGTCTCACCCATTGTTATTTAATAATCCAATATATTCTTATTGATAATTTAATAATACTCACTTGGTTATTTTATTAATTCTTCAAATTTCATATTTTGTTTGAATTTAAGTTTACCATGTCTTGTTTTGAGCCAAATTTACAAATCTCATTAACCTCTACACCTTCATTTCTGTTCATGTTTTGACCTTTCGTATTCCTTATGAGAAGGCTTTCTATTACTTTTCTAGTTAAAGTATCTTTTTCAAAGTTTTTACATTACTATTAGGTCTGACCACAGTTAAAACAATGTTGCGTTATTTCTGATTTATCCATCTGATTATGCTTCAAATGATTTCCATGTTCCTTATACGCTCCCGAAACATTGGTTTGCTCTACTCTATATAGAATTTTCATTTATAAAATTGAATGTAAAATCTTTGTACATTGAAAAAGATTCTATCACTTTTCTAGTTAAAGTAAGTATTCTCATAAGGCATACGAGAGGTCAAAACATGAAAGAAAATGAAGGTGAAGAGATTTGTAAATTTGGCTTAAGACATGGTGTAGTTAAATTCAAACAAAACTATGAAATTTGAAGAATTAATAAAATAATCGAGTGAGTATTATTAAATTATCAATAGGAATATATTGGATTATTGTTTGCAATTGTATAAATGATGTGGTTTTTATTATTGTGTTAGATTACATATTTTGTGAAATAAGTTAATGCTCAACGTTATCCTGTTTTGTTATTTTGTTATTTTATTTGTAGCTTGAAAAAGGAAAGAAGAATACTCTCTGAAAATTTGCGTAATAAAACATATTTTACTTATGTTTTAAGGGTAATGTGATGTTACAAAACTCCTTTTATGAGAAATTTAATTGGAAATTAAATTAATTAAATAAAAGTTGTTAGTGCAATTGTTCTATATAAGACAAATGTTTTCTCTGCATTATATATCTACTAACTAAATTTTCATTTAAAATAGTTATTATTTATTTTTACATTGAAAAATACATTTCACTTTTGAGAGCTAGGGAATAAAAATGTCCTTTTTTTATAAAAAAAAAAAAAAATGGTTACCTTAAGCTTAATTATTATAATATTTAATTATCTATTTAACAAATAAAATTCGGCGATTTATTTTTTAACAAATACCCTTGCGTTTCTTATATATTTTTGTTTTTTCTTTAGATACTTGTCAAGGAGATGCCTCAGAGTTTTGCCAACTCTCCGTACTGCGTCGCTACTGTCAGATACCCAGTTACAAAACAATGTGTTGCGAGACCTGTAGCAATTACGTACCAGAAACAGTTTGATTGAAATACATCTACATCCAAACAGGAATTGCTTTTATTAGAAGATCTACCAAAGCTTGAAACGGAGATTTCTGGATTTTCAAATTAAAATAAAGCTTTCCTATTTTTATTTACAAAAAGCAAATGGACGAATGAAGAAAAGAAGAACAGAACAAGAATCGTGTTAAGTGCTACTGCCATTTCGTTAGACCTAAAAGTATTTAAAAAAGGATCTAATGCAAAACTTAACTCAGGAGAAATTTATAGATGAAAAAAAATCAACTTCAGAATGAGTGACTCGAAGCTTCTATTTTTCAATAAAGTCACCATCACTTACGATAAAAAAAACAAGACAATTGAAGAAAATGGTGAACTTTTATTGAAGAAAAAAAAACAGGTTACAAAAGTAAACAAAAAGCAACTGAAATATTTATTAAAACTAGCAACCATTTAAGTAAATTACAATAAATTAATAATTTATTATAATTAATTTTAGTTACTCTATTAACATCTGTATTATCAGCTAATTCCTGACAATAACGAGTAGTTATTAGTAAAATAAGGTAATATTCTCAATTTTTACATTTCTTCCAACGTATTTAAGAAAATTTGGTCTATGACAAATATGCAATAGATTTTAGCTCAATAATCTCCACACGAAAGCAAAACCCTCGGGTGACCTACGGTAGCTTTCTGTTGTGTGTTTGTACAGTTCAAAGGTAACAGATCGAAGAATATGAAAAGGAATGGTTCTTCAACTTTAAAAGAGGATTTGAAAGCAAAGAAAACAGGAGAGGAACTGTAAAAAGTATATTCTTTTTTTTTTTTCCATTAAATAATTCAGGTTTTGCTGAAATAAATATTTGTAATAAAAGCTGCTGTTTATTTTTTTCTCTTATTTATTTGTAATAATCCTTTTTGGTTTTTTTCATCATCTGGAATAAACAGAAGAAAAAGATACATTGTTGACCTACTATCATGGATATTTTCACATCAATTTAAAAATTTATATTTGAATAAAGCATATGAGAAAATGAAAAATTAGAGAATTACAATAATGAAGAAAATATAAAAAGAATTATTTTTCTGTTCTCTTCAAACTGCATAACTAGTCCTAACTAAAATACATTTTTTTTTTTATTTCATGACTTTTGTTCTCCATTTATTTTATTCTCAAACATTGCATCTTCTTCTAAACATAATTTCGTTTGAATAATTACAGATACTTTTCCTTTTCCACTTGTAGTTCAGTTGGAAAAGATCGACTGCAGCAAATACATAAGAAAAAAAAAAATTACACGAGTTTTAGAAGCCATAAAGAAATCATCAAACCAGATTCACGTTGATATATCTATTTTTTCTACCAAAAACTCAGTAAATAAAAGTTGTCAGCTCACCACCTTAAAAAGAGAATTTGATATTTCGCAGATTCAAATGTAAACAAACAGAATTTGAACTCTCTTCCTTTCAACTATACTGACTGCTCAATTGAAAGTGGACACCTGCCGTAATGGAACAACCCATGCAAATTCGGGCAATAATTTGAATATATTCATTATAAAACAACACGATCATATGTAGCTTAGACACCAAATGACTCCCACACGTTAAAAGTTAAAGGATCGCCACAACAGGCCTAAGCAGACCCAAGGGCTCGCGGGAGGTAAGGCTCCCGGCGTTTCATGACAACTGGATTAGGTTGAGGTCGGGAGGTCAGCCCGACGCCCGCCCGCCTTTAACTCCCGGGAAATAAACCCGGTGCTCATTCTTCAGAGGGCTGGGTAGGCCTTAGGACCCGTTTGGAGGAGAAAGGAGCGTGGAAAAATTCCCGTCCTCCGCCAACCCTCAAAAGCGCCCACTCGGCTACCGGGCCCACTTGCTGAGGTAAAATGGCACCATCAAAGCAGCTGAGCGATTTTCAACGTGGAGTAGTCATAGGCTGCCACATTAATGGCCAGTGTGCGAGTCATAGGAGCGACACTGAACCTGTCAAAGTCGACCGTGGGTGCTATTATCACGAAGTGGTAACACGACGTCATGGAGATGACCTAACCCGCATGCTGACCGATCGAGGCCGGAAGGCCCTGAAGCGGTTGGTACTGCAGAACAGAGCTGTTCCAGCGAAACAACGGCGGCAGAACTTCCAACAGGCAACAGGAACAACTGTCAGTACCTTGACGATTCGTCGTGAGCTCCATCATCCCTGTAAACCTGGTATAAAGAGCGACGGTCTTGATCGATGAACCGCTGGAAGAGCATTATGTGCAGCGACGAATCACGCTTCACACACTACCGATCGGATGGACGCACCTGGGTGTGGCGTTTGCCAGGGTAGCGGCTGCTACCCGAGTATGTCATCCCAACAGTGAAGTTTGGCGGTGGTGGTGTGATGGTGTGGCCGTGTTTCTCCTGGTTTGGACATGGTCCGTTGGTTGTGATCGAGGGGAACATGACATACACAGTATCTAGACGATTCCATGCTTCGCAATGGTCGCAGTTCGGTGAAGGGCCATGTGTGTTCCAGCACGACAATGCACCGTACCGTAAGGCTCGTGTTTGTCAGCGCCTGATTTCCGAAGAATAATGCTGGGCGGAGAGTCTGGACCTCAACCCTGTTGAACATCTGTGGGATGAATTGGAGCGCCGGATTCGTGCACATCCGATGTGACCGCAAACACGCATCCAACTTGTGCAGGCTTTAGAGGAGGAGTGCGCAAAAATACAGTTTGCTTGCCATCAGAAACTGATGTAGAGCATGCCATGGCTTGTGGATGCTGTGCTTAGGGCAAAAGGCCACAGCACGCGTCAATAGATACGCTGTAAATAAAGCGTCTGTTCTATACCACAGGTGTCCACTTTCAATTGAGCAGCCAGTGTATCTGTGTGGCTTTAAAATGAATATTCCTTATCCCGTTACATCTTTAAAAAATATCGCACTAAGTGAAATATGTTCAAACTTAATTTAAACTAAGGTATATTTTTCTTTATTCATTAAGAATAAGATAACAATTCTCATATACATGAAGTTTAATATTATTCTTTTAATAAATAACAATTCTCAGTTTTCTTATTTGAATTGTCAGAAATTGTTTTCTGAGCAGGAAATCAAATTATATAGCAAATGCAATTTCTAAAGATAAACCAGAGAAAGAAAAATTCTGTTCTAAATTTTATATTCCTCTTGCAGAAAAGGAATTGCATTTTCTTTTTAAGTAAATCAAATTCAATGCAGTTGGTTCAGTGGTTAGAGTTCCTGACTTTCATGCAAAATTCAGAGTACAAATTCAGATAAGGTTGGGAAAAAAAAATATTTATACATTCAAATAATGTGCTCTTAGACAAACAAATTGAAATGGAAACCTGTAACTAAGACTTAACTAGAATTTCAGCACCGGTAACTGAGGTGAAAGAGTTTACTTCTTTTGCCGAGAAAAATTACAAATAAAAAAAACCTACGTTAACCCCAAACAGAAAGTGAAGAAAAAGAAAGTTTTCTGTTCAAAAGAATGGAATGAGCTTTAAATAGAACAATTAAGACGTCGAAAATATGTAAGTTTATGTATGTATATTATATATATATACATATATATATATATATATATATATATATATTAATATATATTAATATATATTAATATACATAAACATACATGTAAGTTGTATGTAAAGAAGTTAAGATAAAGAAAAAAAAAATTTCTTTCTGGGGACCCTCTACTTAGGAGACAGAACCTCTAACCATTCATTCAGACAAACTAAGATACTTTCGACGTCTTAATTGTTCTATTAGAAGCAGATTCCATTCTTTTGAACAGAAAACTTTCTTTTCCTTTTGTTCGGGATTCGAACATAGAACCTTTTGCTTTATAGGCACAACCTCTGACCATTGAATAGACAAACTTAGATACTTTCGACGTCTTAATTGTCCGATTTGAAGTCAATTCCTTAGTATTGATAAGAAATTTCATTTTCTTCTGAAACTCAACCTAGGACCATTCAACCAATTAAATTTAGATAAAACTTAATCTGAATCCAAGTTGTTTGACTGAGAAATTTGTTTTTTTTTTTTGCTCTTCGTGCCTTTTCCGGATTTTAAGACTCAAGCTTTTGCCTTAGGATTGTAGTCTCACCACTCAGTCTCAACTTTTCGTTAATCCATTGGAATCTAATTTTATTTGATTTGTTGTTTTATTGTAATTCTTCTCTGGATCTGTACGTGGAATTCACCAGCACTTTCAATATAAATCTTAAATAAGTTTGTGTCTGATTTTGTTTGACTAAGAATATTTTTTTTTTTTAAATAATCTGACCTGGATTTGATCCCTGAACCCTTTGCCTAAGTCAAAATCTCTGACTATGAGACATCTGTGCTGAGTCATCCATTTTCTTCTATTACTACTCTTGCATTGACTTTAACTGCAAAGCAATGTTTTGTTTCTTTCGAATTATTTGGCTGGATCTGAATCCGAAACTTAGCACAAAATTCAGACTGACTCTTGAACTACTGAATCGGAGCAGTTAAATATATACTTCAATATACTTTTTTGTTAAAAATGTGAATTCAATTAAATGAGATTGCTTTAAATTTCGAAGCTTGAAATAAAAACTACCCATGTCAATTTGTGTCAAATTTCAATTGTTCATGAGGGAGGGAGGGTACAGTATCTTTGCCGGAAACAGTTTTCTTGTGAATAATTTATTTTAAGACAGCAAAACTCTTCGAGATTACCATCCTAATGGCCGAGTGCACCAAACTTTGATGGCTGCATTGTGGGACGTAGCTAAAATTAGTGGGGGGTGCTGCTCGAGAAAAATGTTAGCCTTTGTTTTAAAATTGTGTGAAAGGAAACAAACATTTATAAAAAGAAATTTATCAAGTTTCTGAATAAATTTTCTTTTCATACATGTTTGTTTTAAAATTGTGTAACAGGAAACTAAGGCTAAAATTTTTCTGGAGCACTCCCTCCCCCCCCACTAATTTTAGCTGCATCCACAATGCAGCCATCAAAGTTAATTGAAGTTTGGTGCACTCGGCCATAACTTACATTCTGACCAAGCGTAAGTATTCCCAGCAGATTCGAAATGGCCTTGGTTCCATCCGATAGAGAAACAGTAGATCTAATGAGATGTAGCCAAAAGAGGATTGCAATTAAGATATTAGACACTTAAGTTTGGTAAACTTTTTACTTATGTTTCAGATTTCAAGTATAGAACATTATAACTAATATCAAGTACAATTGCTTTTCTGAATTTAAACTTATACAATCTTAAAATTTTAATAAACTACAGATTTCAGAATTTAAAACACAACATAATTTTAATTAGTTTAATTAGAATTTTAACATGTGGTAATAAGCTATTCTGAATGAAATATACAATAACTCACATTAAAAAGTTTTCTTATTTAAAAACTTATTAAAAAAAATATAAAATACACTATATTAAAGTTTTTAGGACGGTTTCAAGGAAAATATGCACCCCATCTTGCTGATGGGGAAAATGTTTTCCTTGAAACCGTCCTAGGAACTTTTTTAATATATAGTATATTTTATATTTTTTTAATAAGTTTTTAAATACGAAAACTTTGTAATGTTTTAGTGTGAATTATATATATCATTCAGAAAAGTAACACTTTGTACTGTAGATCTATAATTCTTTCTATTACTTAAATACTGATAACAAGATTCCAAATCGTCTAACTACAGTCACCTGTTTATTTTTAAGTTAATAACCATAGAAACCACGAGACAAGAAATATTAGGTAACCGAGAATCCTAATTCTATTTCATTTATATTTCCTATCCTGTCAATTTTTTTTTTTTTTTTTGTAATTTTACTATATTAGTTTTCTCCATGTTATGTTATTTTGTTAGTTGTATTAGTTTGGTTATATTATTGAGAATTCCTATGATAACTTTGTTTGGCCGGGGGGGGGGGGTAGATTTTCCCGTTCAAGTTACGTCTCAGGTTTCCATGGTTACATTAATGAATTTCATTCCAGATAAAAGACTGCCATTGGACAATCTGAACTCTTGTTACCAGCATCACTTTTTCCTTAAAATGTAGGAATATTAGATTGAGTTGACAGCTTTTCCTCCATGAAGTCACCTAAGGAATTATTTTTATATAGCACTCACAATATAAAAAAAATATAAGCATTTAATTTTTAGTCGCCCAATAGCTCGAAAGTAGTTTATACGTATTCAATTTGTTTTCGTTTTTTTTGTTCTTATACTAGATACTGTAACTGGGTATATGCCCGTTGTATCTTATCATTAATAAATATAAAAAAAAAAAAAAAAAATGCAATCCTAAAGGAGTTAAAACTTCCTGTTGCATTTAAATATTTCAAATGTTTCATTCTTTCCTTTCCAATAACACTTGTAATTTAAATACGATCAACTCATTAATATATGGTTGAGAAAGTTGCTGTCTCAATATATGGCCTCAATGACAGATACATTAATTTTCGTAACTTCTGAAGCTAATGAGAATTTTATTAAGATGTTGTCAATAAAGTGTATATCTAACGTGTGTGGTTTGTTGTGATAACATAGGAAATACTTAAAACACACAATAGTTTTAAAAAATAATTGATTTTAAAATAATTAAAACATAATAGAAGTATACGATACATGTTAGAAGGGATACATGAACAGTTTC
Organism: Thereuonema tuberculata; assembly: GCA_023159025.1. Classification (NCBI taxonomy): domain Eukaryota; kingdom Metazoa; phylum Arthropoda; class Chilopoda; order Scutigeromorpha; family Scutigeridae; genus Thereuonema; species Thereuonema tuberculata. The sequence continues at coordinate 65,551,746 of JAFIDM010000003.1, forward strand.
GGAAGTGTCAAGACCTCCATCAGCAAGATCTCGCTGATGGAGGTCTTGACACCTCCGAAACTGTTCATGGATCATTATAACATGTTTTGTATACTTTTACTATGTTTTAATTATTTTTTAAAACTATGGTGTGTTTTAAGTATTTCCTATGTTATCATCATAAAAATGTTGTAAATCTTCATCAGCCTGTTTTATAAATTTTTATCTTCAATGTGGTCGGGAAGTTCCCGTGTTCCCTATTATGGACTGCGATTACATCAAGTCATTTGTTTGGATGTTTTTGATGGCCATGTTAATGGCGAAACTTATTTACACATATTACAAATATAGTTAATATCACAGCTTGAAGACGCGGGTATCAAGGAAAACCCAGCTACAGCAGGACGGGTACCTGTTCACTTCGCTCTTACAGTGCGCGGGTTTCTCCCGGACATTATCCAGGAAGCTGGATTGGTCACGGTACTCCCGCTCCATTGAAATGACTACCACGAAGTCCTGACCTCACGATGCCGGACAACTGATTGTGGGGAATCATTATGGTCTACATGTCTGAACATAGTTTTCTACAAATGAAGCATTGCGCAATGCAGTTGAGGACGCATTTCGAACCATCACACCGGACATGCTCAAAAATCGGTTAAGCAAGACGTGGCGGCGTATGAATTTGTGTATAGTATGATGGCGAACACTTGACACGTAATGTCTAAATGTTTTCTTAAAATATGAATACCAATTAAGGGGTACGGGAACTTCTCGGTCACACTGTACTTATTCCTTTACGCCGAGATATTGTCAACATACAGGAAATCTTTCTCATACAAATAACCTAAAGATTCTAGACGCAACTGAAACCTAGATGTGAAAACAGGCGAATCTCAAGACATCTTCGAAGCAAGGCCATCCGTTACTTGTCTGTACTGCAGTGTTTCTTCCAGTTGCTGTAAATCCTGTCAGTTTCTGTTAAAGAAATTACAGAATGCCTTTAAGATATTGAAATTATTATCATTGTTATGAAACTAAAACCAATTATTCAACATATTAGAAAGATTTTGGATGTTCGACAGAACTTAATATAAAAATATTGCAAAAGTATGTTATTGAAACTATTTAATTTTTTTTAAATACAGTTAGTTTCGGAAATGTTGCATTTTTTTTTTTTAATTTAAACTTTCCGTCAACTGCAAGGATAACTACTGTCCAGGTAAAAGAGGATTTTTTTAAGAACCAAATTAAATTGAATGAAGTAAACCCGTAAAATTTTAAATGTTTAGTCAGCAAAAAAATGCCTAGTCACTTTGGTTTACAGATTGTAAATTTGCATTCAACTATAAAGTTGACTGAGATTAAGAAAGGATTAGGAGAAGTTCCACGTTACATACGCAAAATCATGCAATTTTAGTTCCGAAAAATACTTACTTTTGAACTTATCCTGTTTAGGTGTGTAACATCTTTATGAATCATCTTTCCTTTATTCCCTGATCAGTTGATTCTTCAATTCCTTCATTTTCTTGAACCATCTTTGAAAAAATGAATGCAAGTTAAAATTGGGTTGGTTTAACTTTTTTTTTTCTTCTATCATTTTCCGTTACATTTTCTTTTATAACGAAAGCCCATTAAGTTAAACAATCCAAATGCTTACCTATTCTCTATTACATCTACTCTAAAGCCCTATTGGGAGATTCTTCTTGGAATGGGCACTTTTCCTGAAATGGCTGAAGTGTTCCAAATTGCTAAAAAGCAACACAACGGGAAATCAAGAATCGTAACAATACTGGCTACAATAAGAGAAAAATGTAAAACTGTTAGATAAAAATATGCATTTACAAAATGATCATCTGCAACAGCAAAGCATGGTTTAAGCCAAGAGAACTGAGGAAAAATGTATTAATGTATTAATTATGCTTTATCTAATCGTTATTAACAAGTTATTTTTCAGAATACAAAATTAAGTTTTAACTACCGCACAGAGTTAAATTCTTTTTAGAAATCTTTCAGACGACCTCTTTCTTTAAATAAAAAGACTAATTATTTGCTGAAAACCGTGCTGAATACAAATTAAAAATCGTGCTTATATAAGGCAGGCATTTTTTAAAAAAAGACTAAATTTGTCTAATTTTTTTATTATCAAGAAATTCACTAATGAAAAACTAGTGAGAAAATTCATGTATCAGCAGTCCACCGGCCTCAATGAGTTTTTTAATGCATGAAAAATTTAATCTGCGCATTGAATTGTTCCAGAAACAATATATGCACGAGCCTTAATAGAAAAGTTATTTAAACGTGAGGAGACTTAAAGTCCCAATACGTTGTATTAATACATATAAGCATCAGTAAATGGAAGTACATTCCACCAGGTTATAAATGTACTCGTTTCGAGTAAAATACGCTGGGAATTAAGATTCTCAGATTTCGCAAAACTAATTGTCCCAAAAGATAAGTTTCATCTAATTACATGCATCGACTAAAAGCGTCAACTTTGGGTAGATTAAGCTCTTAACGGAAAATATATTGAACCAAAAGAGCAGCTCATGTGAAAGAATTTTAAAGTTTTCATTGATTTTGAAGCATTTTTCAGTGCCTAAGTAATACATTATCTATCATTGTATTTTAGAATAGTTACTTTCTTCCGGTACCGAACTTAAACACCAAAAAGTATTTTTTTTTTTCCCTTTTACTGTAAACTACAATATTCGAATAATTTCCATTTTAATAAATAAATACTTCCAATATCGTTGCAGGAATACAATAGGATTTAATATTTTGCTCTTCCTATAAGAGATAAAAAATAATCATGAAATATTTAACCTCAAAAATGTGAAAATATTTACAACTAATGAAGCTACTCAGAAAACATCCTACATACATCAACAGTATCCTACGTATTACTCGAAGCTAAAAAAAAATGTTGATTCTTGTAAGAAATTCAGATTTGTCCTAACAACCAGAATTAAAACGATACCGAAATTACATTCGTCTTCATCTAAACAACGCTTCAAATAAACTCCCTTCAATACAAAAACTTGAATCAAAAACTCGGCCAAAATCAACTATGTTCCTTGTTCTAAATCTAAACAACGATGATAATGAAGGATGACAAAGCTACAAATGAAACCCTTTGAGGCTTTTTCCTAACCATATAGAAAACAACCATTTCTACATCTTATCAAGAGCAGCAAAAATATCAAATCCTGCATATCCTGCAATCGTTCTAAACAGTCCTCCAAAATATGATGAAACTTAAGTCTTTTAAATTACTTTAACCTTTTAGTTTTAGGTAAAGGTATTTAAGCTCCTCAGCTATGCTTCAGCATTTATTTAATAATCTATAACACTTTCACAATCAGCTCTCTTCGCTCAGATTTTACTTAATATCTGATATTTAAGATATCAAACATTAAGATGTAGGCTACATCACATTCGGTTTTTCTAAATGAGTTAACATCAAGTAAACTCATTTTTACTATGAATTTTACTCGTATTTGCAATAAGGTTTAATTTCCTTCAAGACGTGAGCTTTGCTTATGATAAAGCCAGGCGTTGGAACAATGTATTAAGTTCGTATCAATACTTCACCCACTGCTTCCGAGATCTGAGGTGGGTAAGTGGATGAATCTTTTAAGATCCCCGTAATAGGATTTCTAGATAGAACTACTTTTTCAGAATTATCTCGTCATTCATGTTGCAAGGCTTCTTATCATATTTGCATATTATATTCCTTTCAAGAACTTTGGTTTGTTTTTTTTTTTGTTTTTTTCGTGTAAATAATCAATTATACATTTTACCAATGTTTCTATTTCTTTTCCAGTGTCGATTTGATTACTTTTTTGGTATTTTTCAAAAAAATAAAATAAAATTAATACCTACCATCTTTACCTTTCTGTCCTTATTTCTTATTACCTTCGATGTCTTTGATGTCACTTCCGTCCTGATTAAGATCCGCTTAATTTTGCTTTCTACGGAAAACTTAAATATGAAAAATACCAACAACACTACAAAAATCTTAAAAATCATGTCTACATTACAGATCTTACTGTATCTTTATGCAATGAAATGTTCTGTTCGAAATATTAGAGAAATCAGGAGTTTGTTTCTAAATGCTTTTCACTCCATTTGGTTTTCATGAACCTTAAACCAAAATTTTTTAGTACTACATGTACTAACGAATTCAAGAATTTTGTTCTTTTTCAAAAGACTGCAACTAAATATTTAATATTTTACTGACATGATTTCAGCTAAAAGCTATTATAAACCAATATATAGTTTGGTAAATATCCTTAAGTTAATAATATTAATCCTTTGTTTTCTAAATATATTTTCACCATTAAAATTTTCGAAGTCTTAAAAGCTTCTTCGACTAATGTTACTGAACACTTAATTTTCAAGCTCTAAAATGTTATTGTACTTAACCAATCTTATGTTTTTTTTTTTTTTTAATGTAGTTTCTTCATCGATGTAGTAAAAACTATTTCTTCAAATTAATATTAAGAACTTCGTACTTGTATTCCTCTCACTTTTATTTAAGAACATTTTCTAATAAAGCTATTAAAGATATTAGAATTCTCTATAACAATATCATTGTTTTTGATAGTCCGATTTCATTTATTTATTCTCATTTTCTTACGTTTGACGTCTTCTACTACATCTTTTCTTCAACTGCTAAGTATCCATGTCATCCTGTATCTGTCTGGTTTCCTCTGGCATATAGTTTTCTGCATTAAAAGTAAACTAATCTTAGTGATAATTGTCATTTATAAATTTCTTATAGTTTATTAGCTTTAATTAAACATTTAAACAAACCGTGGATTAACTAACTCATTTCAGTCAAACTTTTATTTTAAGAAAAAATGGTAAGCCTTTGTTTATAAGTAAATAAATTCAGGCCACCCCTTATAACTTCTACAACTTTTTAAAACCTAAACAATTAATTGAATTAATATTTAAACTATAAATTTAAATGAGATTTTACTTTAAATATAGAATCCAATTCCCGAAGTCTTTGAAGGTTTCAGGTTTATTAGTTATTTTAATAAATTTCAGTTTAAAAATTTATAAGCCCGATGTAAATTAAAATTGATGTAAAAAAAAGTAGCTACATTAATCTATTAAATTCTAGATCTCACAAAATGTATTAATTCTAATAGGGTTTAATTCTAATAAAGACCCTTTATAAAAAAATTGAAACATTCATTTCTTTGTACATCTATGTCGTTATTTTATAGGATTTGTAAATATTTCAAACTTTTCGAACCAAAATTGTTCGTGTACTTATAAATTTACACCAATTCATACCTACATTAAAAGCCTTTTTAAATAGTTAGTTTCAAAAGAATTTTTGATAATTACGGTCAATTTGCTTAAAATGTAAAAATTCTAACAATTACCACATTATAGTACTTTAGAATACTTTTTTCAAGTTCAGCATAACAAGATTTACATGTAGGATTTTGCATTACGAGATATACGAAACCCCGAATATTAAAATATTACAGGAAATTTCGTACCTTTGATGTCCCGGAAGTCTATCTGCCTGTCTTGCCACACATTCAATGTCCCGGAAGCCTGTCTTGCACACGTTCAGTGTCCCGGAAGCCTATCTGCCTGTTTTGCCGCACGTTTCATGTCCTGGCCAGCCGGCTCTGCTCACACGTCTGACCATCGAATTTAAGCATCATCTTAACAGAGGAGTCTTCAGGATCCTTCGACATTTTACTTACCCTAACACTTACCTGAATACTTACAGAAAACTTACCTGAACACTGTAAAGTTTTATTAAAATACACTACGTTTAGTTACTCCACAACAAGCGCGATTGGTTTATACTCCACAACAAGCGCGATTAATTGACTCTACGATAAGCGAAGGAGTAAATAGATTCGCTAAGGCACAAATCTATTACCTCTTATTAAACACGTCTTCTTTCCGGTCACCTGTTCACAATCCGCGTGTTAGATCTAAGTTAATTTCACCAGAGTTATTTAGTGAAAGTAATCACCATCAACTCAATACGATCACCACCATCAACAAGCTGTACAAAAACTTCGAGAAACAACAAAAACTCCCAACGACAACTATCGAGAATAACCATCGCGTGTAACAA
>JAFIDM010000003.1:65561734-65584075 GCA_023159025.1 Thereuonema tuberculata
TTGTTTAAAATATACGTATTGCTTTTAACAGACATCAGATGCAAAGTCTCGAAAACGTTTTGCCAGTTTTAATGTTTAACCTTTACTAAAAGTGTTCGCCATTCAAATTTGGTAGTTCTGCTTGACCCTACGCCATTTTCTTCCAATTTTTTCCATCCCAATACAATTTTACTGAAACTAATCAACTTTTTTCAAGTTAATAAAAATCCTACCTAAAAATGGCGACAACTGTGTCCCGATACAGTCTCACTTTCGAATTGACTAAACTGATAAAGTAAAGACAAGTAAATAAACTAACTCGTTAACAACTTTAGCCCTTCGACCCACTATTTCATATTTGGTATTATAGCAGCAAAAAAAAATACAGGAATCTTACAATTAAAAGACTTACCCTGCGAACGACTTCTCGCGTACTGACAAATGATGAACGGTTCGAATTGACATGTGACATTTGCGCCTGCGCGCACTTTGTAAATATTTTATTTAAATAATGTAATTCTTATAAAATAAATATTTTTTTTTTTATATTTATTTTCATTATAAATCTTAGCTTTACGTTTCTTTCCAAATTCGTATTTGCACTTAAGCTAATGCTTTCTTATTTCATTTCATGAATAATTAATCATCCGAAGACATTGGACGAATCCATTAGTTGCTTGGTGTAAACTTTCATCTCGGGTGGGATGACCCGAGATAGAATAATTATAAATAAAATAATTACAAATAAATTATTTATGTTCAATAATTATAAATAAAAGTCTTTCAGTAAGTTAATTTTTATTCAAATGACCTGTATTTGTGTTTTTGAGAAGTATATTTCATAAATAAAATAAACAAATTAAATAAATTATATAAATTTATTTGTTGAGCGTTTTTATTCCTTTTTATTACTTTGTAAAATGTTTCCACGCACGTTAAGTTTAATATTACATAAATAAATTACAGGAAATAGAAAAATATTTTAATATTTTCCAGCAGTTTAATGTAGCTAAAAAAAATAACTTTTTTTTTGTAAATATAATTCTCAGTGAATACTTTTATATCAAGTACATTTTACTGTAGTTTATTTTTATTTACATAAATTGTTATTTTGTAATATTACTATTAAGAATAAATGTATTTCAGAAAATAGGAAATTAATAAGAGAATTTAAAGTCTACTTTGAATGTTGCCTCTTTCTGTTTTCCATGAAATCAATAAAATAAGAAAAGTTCCGTCTTTTTGTGAATTTTCATATCAACAAATAAAACCAATATTTTCTGGTTCCTGAAAATTAATGAAATTCGCCAACACTTATGTAATTATTTAAATCTAATTCATTTTAATTAGCAAATCAAATATCAATAACTACTAAAAGAATTAATATGAATTGTAAGACGGAACAATTATTTTGGAATGAATGAGAACTTTTGTCACCATCTCTAGAGAACTTTTCAAATACAAAATCTTGATAGTCCATGAACAGGTAGGCCATATTTCAAAATCTCTTCACTTGCCTGTTGAGTTTCTTGGAAAGGGAATTCAAGGCCAAAAGCCAATTTTAATTACTATTTGCTTATTATAAAAATTTAAATTTAGTATCAGTTGAAAGAAAATTATTTTTGAAGTCAGACTTAATGTAAATAAGTAAATAAAAAAAAAGAAAAAGTTAATGATGAATAAAGAAATGCCAGAAAGTGCTTAAATTTAATTTCCATAACATTAATTAATTTTAATTTCCGTCTTTTTCTCTTGGAAACGTGAGATTCATTGAATCACTCAGTCTGTCTGTGTGTCCATCTACTAACTTCTGAACCATTCAATGAGTCTTCTTGAAACTTGGTTTGCATATTCCAGGATGATCTGTCTTCTATTGGAAATCTTTCCCAATGGGGTCCATATCGAGGAATTAACACAAGACTAGAATTCCCATAGAGACGCATTGGAATCTAAACAGTGCATTTCTATCCTATTTCTGTTAATACCTCGTTGTCGTAAGCAATGATAATTAAATCCTTAATCCATTGCACGTGTTTTGATCCAATTAAAATTAATCCAATTTCGAAAACTTGGTCTCAAGGCGGCTGCGTCGGGACCTGGGTTCGATTCCCAGTCGCGACTTGGTTCTTTCAATGTCCTTTCCTTCTTTCCATCATTCCATAATGTTTTCCTGAGGAACTCATCTCATTATATTTCCCCAGGGGATTCTGTGGGAATTCTAGAGAATTCCGTAGAATGTTAACCAGTCAAAGGACTGCATTACTTAAAAAAACAACAACAGTGAATGCGGATTTAATTTTTTATTCTTCAACACAAACTCTCATTTAATCACAAAATTTCGGAAGCCTCAGTGGCTTTCTTTTTCAAGCTTAACAAAAAACGGAAAAGACATTCACCATATCTTCTTCCCAAAACTTCAGAAATAAAATAAAAATAAATTAACAACAATCATGAAAATTAGAAGTCAGTAGGACAATACAGAACGTAACAGGCTCCGTGCAACACGAATTATTATTATGCTCCACCAAAGTAAATAATGTCCAAATCGTCCTTTTGTTTTCAGTGAATAAAATAATTGGAATAGGTTTTTCCCTTTTGTTTTTTTCCCTTTTTTTTTTTGTTTAAACAAAGAAAAAAAAAATAAAGAATTTTTTAAGAAATAACATTTTGAGGAAAGTAGTCCTTTTTAGCCTGAGTAATGAAATGAGTGTCTCCTTATTTTCCTTCCTAATAGCTTTGGAACCAGAGAGGGAAACCAGAGGAGGAAACTCTCATTTTACCTTTGGAATTTTGTCATGTAGGTCCATATCGAAAATTAGGGCCAGCAGATGACAAAAACATTAGAACTGAATCAATGCATTAAAATCTTAAACAAAGGATATTAATCTGCTTAGTAATCCTTTTAATAACTGCGCGATCTTTAATTTGATTAACATTAATTAGATCCAGACAACTTTAGTAAATAAAGGAGATTTAATTAATTTTTTTTTGAAAACTTGAATGAGCCTGGACTGATTCTATGCAGTAGATGTTATAAATAAAAAAAGGAGTTTTTGTTTATATTATTTTCATATTAATAGAAAAAAAAAAGATAAAAAGAAAGAATTAAAAATAAAAGTTCACCATTTTAAGGTAAGTAGGTTCCAAGTTCTTCCAAAAACTCTTTTTTTTTAATTGGTTATTAATTTTTTGGCTTTTTTAGTCAATATCTCAGTAACGTCTCATATCAATTTAATAATAATACCATATTACAATTAACATTTTATAAAGTGTTATAGAAATATGAAATCGAATAGAATTGATTGTCTCTCCTCTCGTTTCTATGAATTGAGGAATGAATTGACAGAAAAGTCACGATAATTGTAAAAATTAATGATTGATTTGTTTGAAAGTTGGTGAACCCCTGCAGTGTATTGTAGATGTGCTAAAGATCCAAAAACATTTTGTATGAAATATGGTTTCTCCAACATACAAAGGTCAAAATTGAGATATCCAAATTAACTCTATGTAGGGTACGTAACAACAGCAATGCAAGATTCAAAGTAATATTTCGTGGTGTTGATGGTAGTGTCTAGCAGCTCAGTAGATAGCAATGTTCCTTTAAAGCTCTTCTAAGCACGTTAAGTTTTTAGGGGGAAGGGTTAAGGGAACAGTATCTCTCCGGAGACCACTCCTGCCAAGTTTCATAGGTTTACAGTAAGGCTGTACAACCATATGTATAATGATCACCTCTTGAAGAAGTTAATAGCTGCATAGAAGCCATTGCTTCTTTTCCTAATCAGAACATAAATGGATGAACACTCCCACACCTTCCCTTTTATGCTGCGGTTCATCAACTGATTACAACGCTACTCATTTGCATACGATATCCTAACTCTGCATTTCTTTTCATGTTACGTAACCCCGTTTCGTATATTTCAACTCATTTTTATCATATAATCACGATTTTTCGGTTTTTCCCATAAAAAAAAAATGGGGTTTGAGATCTTTATGAATGTATATAGTAAATAGAATATCCTCGTTTAAAGTGAATGTTTTAATTTTTGTTTGTCTTTATTTCGAAAGAAGCCAGAATTTCATCATTCAAATGGTTTGAAACTGTTTTTTGATAGATGCTTTAAATTAAACATCCAAACTTATACATAATATATATATATACAGTGGAGCACCGTTTATACGTTTCACGTTTATATCATTTATACGTTTTTTAGAATGGTCCCGGCAAAATCCAATGCATATTAACATTAAATAATTTCATTTATATGTTTTCCTTAAATCGCAAATTTCATTTATACATTTTTTTCAAGAACTCAAGAAGAGAGAAAATGCGCATTTCAACCTCAGATTCCCACTTGCCGATTGTCCAGTCTTAGAAAAGGCACGCAGTATTAGAAAATTGCACTGAAAAACCTCTGCCAAGTTTTCAACAAGCTTTGGCGGGTTTTAACAAGAATACCTCATTAGCAGCGATTTAAATGATAAAGTACTTTTAACTCTGCACAATGAACTTTTTTCTGTGCATTCCAGAAAAGCCCTATAATCTAAAATAACAAAATATTTTGTAAATGCTGAATGAATATGAATAGTAGTACTAATTGTACATTCAATCCGGAATAAAAAGTTTTATATTACATACCTCTTGTATTTCATTTCCATGTAATATTTTGACTTTTCTTCTCTGACTTTTTATTGTTGGCTATTACGAAATTATTCGTAACTTTTGTGAATTACGTTTATACGTTTTTTCATTTATACTTTTTTTTTCTCAGTCCCTTGGAAAACGTAGAAACATTGTTAAAAAAATTGTTAAAGTTATTATTAAAAAAATAACTTGTGGGCCCGGTGGTCGAGTGGGTTAGGGCGCTTAGCTCGAGCTGGAGCTGGAGATGACGGGTTCGATAATTTTTGAAGATATGATTGTTTTTGCATTAATATGATTCATCAACTGCGTATTCGAATGCAACATTGTGTCAAAATTTCAGATTTTGAACAAACGAACATTTACATTTTTATTTACAGATATTAATTCGTTTTCATGATGTTGTTTGTTAGGCAGGACTAATCAAATTTCCAATCAATCTATAGAATAGTCTGGTGCGTTGGGCTTAATTCTATTATGTTAAAAATTATTTACGCACGTTAAAGATTAATTCATTAAATGTAGCCAATTTATTTTTCAGTCTTTATCACCACATGCAACCCACAATAAACCAAACTATGGACAATAAAAATGACCTGCTCCGAGATTTTACTGCACCCCTCCTTGCCAGCAATAGATGACTTCACCGTTATTTGAATATCACCTGGTCTTCGTCTAATTTTTATTTAAAGACTGACTTTTGTAATGTTTTTTTATCTTGTAACTTCGCCTGAAGAAATCAGCCAAAGCGCTGATGAAATCGATAGCGTGAGCTCTTTTTATTTTGTAATTTTGTATTGTTAGTCTGGTGCGTTTGGCTTAATTCTATTATGTTAAAAATTGTTTACGCACATTAAAGATTATTTCATTAAATCTATAGAATAATACAATGAAATGCATAACATAATAAAACTTCGGTAACATTATAATAGTAAAAAGATAATTTTAAAAATATGATATTAACATCTTACATAAAAAAGTATTGTTTTTATGATTAAGTAAATAAAAGTTATATAAGATTTAAAATTTTGATATTAATCTCAATCATAATTGGTTATGTTCTAACTCTAGTGACTAATTAGCATAATTAAAACAGTTTCATTTGATGAAGGTCTCGGTGAACCCTGGAACCATCATACATCAGGAAATAATCTCATAAACTAGAGAAAGCGATTATTCTTAGAAGACATTCAGTAAGACTCGAATTCTATAGAATTAAAACAAATTACTTTCAAAGATGAAGAAAAACCAAATTTAAACTGAAACCTGAATTTTAAATGCACTGTTAACATTCTTAAAACAGACTATTATCAATTAACTAAATAATACACATTTACTTTTTGTTTCAAACTTGAGCTTTAATTTTCGAAACAAAACTGAAATAGTTTGTGAAATAGAGCGCAAGGTAAAAGGGATTTAATATTGTAAAAAAGTTTTAAATCACTAGAAAGCTTTCTGCTTCATCCAGGTTTAAAAATAAAATGTAAATCAACGGCTTCTTAATTAGGCTCTTAAGAATTCCTTAAAATATTTAACTAATTATTTGTAGATATTCCGGATAATTTCAAATAGTTGTTAAAAATGTAAAGCAATATCAGGCAAACTGATTGACTGATGTCTTTTGCTAGAAGCGTTTGACTATACAGAAATGGGTGTTATAAAATAAAGCGCAATATAAAAGAGACTGAAGATAGAATAAGATTATACTATTAAATTCATAGTATACAGAAAAATGTCAAAACAAGTTCTCAATTACTGTTTTTAATTTACAAAGCTTTAAAAAATCTTTGAAAATTTTAAATAAATTACACGTAAAAACTTAAAACAAATACCAACCAAAGTATTAAACCAAAGTATTTGATTTATGTTGAATGGTTTGTGTCTTTTTCTAAAGGCGTTTTAATTTCAGAAAACGAAAGTGAAATGACTTGATAAAATAAAGCGCTTGATAATAGAGACTGAAGACCACAAATCTCAAAATATTTTTTCTTAAAGCGTTGGAGATCTAAAAAAAGATAACAAAACAAAAAGAAGGAATTCGCACCCTCAGCTGTCACCGGGAAGAGACTGGGAAGGACCGTTTCGTCCTTTTTAGGACTCGTCAGCCAGCCAAACTCCACCGATGACAGACTCCACCGATGCGAAAGCGTAAGGATCCCTGGTTTCGATCCCGAGAGCGGGACCTCCCCCCGAAGAAACCCTAACCAAAAATAAGCAACAATACAAAATACAATTATTCCTTGTCCTGCATTCCGCTAGGCACAAAAGTAAATTTAATTAAGGCATTTAAGAAAGCAACAAACCCATGTGTTATAAGAACTGAAAAAGAATAAAAGTAAAAAAATCCTCATAACCATTAAAAAAAAACATGTTTTGTCAATAATAAAAATATCAGTTAAAAATGATTTTTTTTCTGGGCAACAAAATAAAAAAAAACCGCAATTGTTAACCGCATTTTAATGATAAATAAATGGGACCCCAAGTACACCCGATGTCCTTAAATTAAGGGTTCTTGAAAAATGAAATGTTCTGGTTGTCCGCTCGGGACCAAATTTGTTATGGGGGGGAGGGGTCTTCCCAATACCATCCCCACACAAAAAAGTAAAGGTGGTAGCACTGAAGAAATAAAAATGTCCGAAACGTCATTGAGATAGAAGCACTTGGAGCTTGCAGGTGTTTGTGGAAGGTATAAAGAGCGTTCAGTAGGCTGTATGATCACCCCGCAAGCTATGCAAGCAATGCAATGTGTTGGCATACTGCACACCAAAGTATCAAGCACACTTTTCAACCAATGTTGTCCTCAGCTCGGGTAGCGTACGTGGTGGTGGAATGCGTCCAGCAACATGTCTTCCGAGAGCATTCCATTCATGTTCGATTGGACTCAGGTCCGGGGAACGTGCAGGTCACTCCAAACGATGGATGACCTCATGTTGGAGGTACTCGCCCACCAGACGAGCTCCATACGGACGGGCGTTGTCGTCCATAAACCGAAACTCTGAACCAGCGGCACCTTGAAAAGTAGCACATTTTGGTTAAGGACATTGGGCAGTTACGGATTTTCTATCGAAGATGTGCAGTCGAGATTCCAGCGTAATGCCTGCCGTTGTTTATCCAAGCTACCGGTCGTGTTCAACACAGTTGGCAAGATTGGCCCTGGTTACAATCGTGAATCACAGTTTACATTGTCAGGACTCGTCAGAACACATGACATGGCTCCTTTATGCCTGTGTCAATGATGCGTGTTCATCACAACAAGCGTCCCCTCCGGTGAGCTTGGCTCAAGGGGATGCACCTCTTAGGTTTCCTAGCATACAGGCCAATTGCATGGAGGCGTCTGTACACTGTTAGTCTGGATACAGTGATCTGTTTTGCTGCTGTTCCCTGGTAAGTTCCCTGGTAAGGTGGCGTGTCATGCATCGGGGGGTTCCGTCTGGCCGTTAGCGACAGATATCGGTTTTCCCGGGTTGTGGTGTCATGTGGACGTCCTCTGGTACACCGTAGGGCAATATTTCCATCCTGCTGGAAACTTCTCCATAAGCGAGAGATGATGCTGGTTGACACGTTCACTTGTGACTCGTCTGTCTCAAGACGTCCTATCACTCTGCCTGTCGTTTACAGATCCAAATGGACACGATGGGCCATGGTTAACAATTGACTTACAGTACTATACAATCAGTGACCAAAACTGTCACACACTTGTCCTGTGTCGTGACCCGCACTGCCACCACACAGTTGGCATTTCTGAACTTTATTTATTCAGACAGAACGGGTTCTACCATTTTGAGTTTTTGTGTGAAAGTGGTATTGGGAAGACTTCTGCACCTACCAAGTTTGGTCCTGGCCGAACAATCAGAATAATTCATTCTGCAAGATCCCTTAGTTTAATGACATCATTGTATTTACCTGATGTCATCTCAGAACAACTGCAGTTTTGGAGTTTATCAGCCAAAGATAGTCACCAGGAAACAACAAAGGACAATCTTACTGAGAATTCACTGATGAACAACAAAAATTTCGAAGAAGTTAATTTTCTGTAAAAATTATTGAAAACTTAATTGAATAAAGTAATTAGTGTTAATGTGTTTTAGCCTTATATAGAAATAAATTTGGAAAAGTTGTTGATAAGTTTTAATTAAAAGGTATGCAGGTACCCATACATGTAGTGTGGGTTCATTAAGTTATCTGGTGAGATCTTCAGAATAAGAGTGGGCGTCCTAATATCAAAGTAGCTGAGGAACCGTCATTAGAATATTAGGTAATGGTCGTAAATATACAGGGTGGTTCTGAAATGGTTGGTCAAACTTGAAGGCCTGATGCAATGTAGCAAAATAACGAATAAAAAAAGTCCTTATGAAGATGAGTGCGGAAATGCTTTATTCAGATAGTAACACGAATGCAGACTATTGTTCAGTCACTGTTACGTAAGGTACACTGACGAGTACACTGTTCGAAGTGGCCTTCACCAGCAGCAACATATGCTTCACATCGTCGTCATGAGGATTGCCTTACGCTCTTGAATCGTTGTACACCCATCCACAATGAGGTCATGCAATGTTTGTACATTGGGAACCTTGTACCTTGTACCTCTAGCGTACCTCTAGAGTTTTCAGAGAAAAAAGTCCAGAGGATTTAGGTCGGAGGAGTTTGCAGGCCAAACTTTTGTTTCTCCTCTGGTGATCCAATGGCCAGGGTTAATGTGATTAACATGTTGTTGAGCAGTGAGGCTGAAATGAACTGGAGCCCCATCCTGCTTCAACGACAGTTGACGATGGACGTATAATGGAACATCCTTCAGCCATGCAGGTAAGTCAGTTTCAAGGAAATGCTTATGAACGTCCCCGTTCAGTCTCAATGGCAGAATACTGCTGCAGCGACCTGTCTAGTAAATGTTCCTAGATTGTCTGCGACCAACTCAAGCCCCTGCTCTTCTACAACAGGAGTCCGCATAGCCTGTTTCAGCCCCTATTTACGATAATAGCTCCAAACGATCGATGCTTACGACGATGAACGACAGCAAATGTATCCTTGGCTGGACATCGTCGTTGCGGATAGGTTTCCCGGTAAAGACAGAGCCTCTCTGAGCTTCTCTGCTGTTCCCATTTGCTCTTCCATTAGTATAATCGATGTCTGTCAACCCCGCATTAGAGAACCGGTTCATCGATAGTATGCTCCTACAAATGGTGAGAACAAGTGATCGCATAACAACTACCGAAATAATCGAATGACATCCGTGACCTGGAATGGCGTGGACACAGGACATTTTGTATAATGTTAGATGTGTGAACAATGGTGTAACAACTTCACTCTTGGCATGTTGGAGCGTGTCCGGACAATCCTCACGACGACGGTGTGAGACATAAGTTGTTCCTGGTAGAGGCCACTTCGAACACTTCTAACAGTGGATACACCATTGTCTATGTACGTGTTGAACATTCTGTAAAATCTGAATAAATCATTTCCACACTCATGTTCATATGGACTTTTTCATAATTTTGCTACGTGATATCGGGCCTTCAATTTTGGCCAACCATTTTAGGATTACCCTATTATATCTAAGAAGCTACGAATTACAGAAGTTGCTAAGTGTGATTTATTGTGAAATAGGACAGAAAATCAGGATAAAAAAAATTGGATGTTAAAGAGTTACAGGGAACAAATCTCGGGGAAATAAAAACACAAATCTTATCATCCCAGAGAAGAATATGAAATAGATCACCTGAATATTTTATTATTGTTATCAGTTAAAGATAAACAGATAAAAAAAAAGTAAAAGATCATTGTTTTGGTAACTTTCGATTTCTTAAATAAGCATCAGTTTTAAGAATTGCATCTTGTTTTGTTTTTTAACAATTAATAGTCTATTTGGCATTTAGTCAAAATCTAACAATAAACTTATCCAATAGCTACTGGGAAGAATAATAAGGAGTAATAATTATTTTTATCGATTTGAATAATTCTATATATTTTTTTTAAAGTTATTAAAAACTGAACCCGGCTTTGCTCGAGAGGCATTTGCTTCCAAGTGTTTCTCCATTGATTTTCATGAGGAATTACAGAGACATTCCCGAAGTGTAGTACAGAAAAATATAAGTCTATGCCTTATTTTCATCCGATCGCTTTCCAAAGCCTTTCGTTAAATCTGGATTTTTTACAAGGATTCAGTTATGGGTCTTTTGAGGCAGCATCAGGGAAGCATAAGCTGATCACCTGTCAAAACGAGTCTTACCCATAGTAAATTAAGTACAAAATCATAACATCATCTTGTTACTGATACGAAATCATAATTTCTAAGTTCTTAATTATAACGTGGTTTTTTTTTTTTTTTTTTTTGTGGACTCGAATGGGTTTGTTAAAAGTAAAATAAGTTGTATTTACTTATATTTTTTTCTTCAAAAGAATAACGATTTAAACCCCAATCGATTCCTTAAAACAAAAATCCATGATTAATTCCTTAATTTCAGTCTACAAATAACCTTGTTCATTGAATCTTGTGAACGATTTAATTAAAATAAAAAATGCAAGAAAAAAGTGAATACAAACTGAAATAAATTCGAAAGTTTTTTTGGCTTTCTTTTCCCCTCTATTGAATCTAGAAATTTAAATGATATATTTAACTCACAAAAATATTAAATATTTAACTACAATTAACTCACAATATTAATATTTCTGTCTTTACTTCAGGAATTGCAAGGGATGTGGTCTGGGCGTTGTTATCTTTCCCTGCTAATTTTTCACAAATATTCACAGTCGTCGGTGACAATTTTATAAAATCTCATGACTGTTTTAGAATTTTTAGTGCAAGGATCATTTAAAAATGATTACGAACTCAGGATCACAATTTCGTTTCTTCCGTCCATTTGATCCAAATCTATGCCCGCTGATTGGTTTATTGGCTGTAACCATGAACAGTTTTAAAAAATGTTTTTTTTTAAACATTCAAATTAGGATAAACTTGATGACTGGCTTTTGTTGGAATGAGTTTTTTAGACTTAGACTCCTTCTGGAATACGAAGTTAGAACCAAATCAGTATTAAAAAGAATTTCGTTGGATTTTTGTTTTAATTTACAAATAAATCATAAATATTTCAACTGCTTTTGGACTACCGATTGTAGTTATTAATATTTTAATTGTTAAAAAACAAACAAAACCAGAAGAATCAATTATTTAGTTTCAGAAATTCATTTTACTAGGAAACATGAGGATCAGAAAAATAAGGAATCCTAATGGTGCTTTAAGTTTCAAAATATCATTTATAAAAAGTGCCCGAAATAAATTTTTCTACTTAACTGAATCGAGGAGCGGAAACAATTCGGATGAACAAGAATTATAAAATATAACTTATAATATAACAACATTATTATTGTATTATTTCTAACTTTTTTATATAAAGCGAGTAGAATAATTATTTGCTAAAAAGAATTTAAGCTGACGAAGTAATACTGGACAAAAGAACAATGACTGAAGCAGATGATTTATTGTTTATTAACTAAGCTTCGTACTGGATTGATTGTGTATAAACCAGCGTTTCTCAATCTTCACTACAGGTAGGCCTATTTGGGAAAATTCGGTGCCAGACTAAACTTTCTTTCTAATAGCTCACTGCTTCACTAGTCCACGTATTCGAACCTCTACTAAACAATTGTGCAAAGTAAACAGGACCATTATTTCTCATCGAATTATAAAACTAATTTTAGACTCGTCAATTTTAGCCATTTCAGTTTGTATTACTTATAATTCACCTGGTGTGTTATTGAAAATATTTAATACTCCCATTTTATGTTTTTCCGTTTTAATAAAAATACTGAAGTTTTTCTTTCTCGCAGCACATCCTTTGAGAATCACTGGTATAAAAGATTTGATAATGAAATATCGCCCAAAAAACAAAAAAAATTAACAAGTTCGTGAATCGATTGAGAATCATGTTTAAGCCCGTTTTCAGTGTCAGTAATTTATACTAGGAAAAAAAAGAATTAAAGCTACGACCTAATAATGAAAAATTACCTTCCCTTAATTGCAGTGAAATGAATTAATCCAATTGTAAAGTTAATAATTATACTATAAAGTTGCAAAGAAACCCATATTAATTATAATACGGAAGATATAAAAACGGGTTTGTTAAAAAAATATTTAATTATGAAGTCATACTTTGACTTGATAATGCAGTAAAATAGTGCGAAACATGTAGTTCTAGTTATAATTAAGTATTTTTATAACAAACCCGTTTTTATATATCTTCTGTATTATAATTATACTATAGTATAACTTAAGTTATTAAGTATTAAGTTATACTATAACTTAATTTTTTGGTAAAAACTGAATGTAATTTGAATGTTATTCTTGTATTTGCTTTAGCCACTAACATCTTAAACAGAGGGGGTGGAGGGAGATGGTATTTTAGAGAAAGAATTCACTGAAAATTACAAATCATTCTTAGAACAGGGAGAAGCCTTTTTCATTTTTATACGAAATAAACAAATTCTCTTCAGATTTCAATAGTTTAAAGTTGCATTGAGATTCAGAAAAGATAAGTAAATACAGTTTAGAAAATAATTGCAATTTTATTCTACATTAATAAATTCTATATTTATAAATCCAATATAAAAAATACATAAAACTTTCTGATCTAATCAGTTAAAATGGTGTTTTTGGTCGCTTTTCAATCCAGTTCTTTAATTGAGGGATTTCAAATACATTTTTCACCAGAGCTTTTATTTGAGGAACATTCTCGAAGATTGCGGGATCAAAATTCTGGATTTCACCCAAGAAATAAGCTGTTCCTACATCTGCCCACGAGACCTACAGGAAAAATAAAAACGTAATATTAAGAACTATTGTAACCAAAAAATTAAGCCAAGTAAAAATAATCAAAATTTCTGCATTAAATTCTTAGTTTAATGTATTTTATATTTTTATATATACATTTAAATTAAATTAAATAAATTAATTAATAAAATAAATTATTGTAGAAGAAAAATAATAATTCGGCCGAAATATTTAGCTGTAAATTTTAGTTTTAGATTTTCTTTGAGTTTCTCAGAAATTTTTATTAACAACTTGACGACTCAAAATCCAAACTTTTCATGTATAGGATTTGAAAACCGTTTTATGGCTTTCATTTACGAAAATACGACAAGATTTTTCAAACCTTCCAGATTTTTCTGTACAACATAGAAACATTTACAAAGGTAATCACGGAACGAAATAACACTAAATCCATAGTCAATGGTTTTCTTTACGTATCAATTTCTGCGAAAAAAGACTTAAATTTATAATAAAATTCAACTCAGAAAACGTTAGACAAAGAAAACGGAAGTTCGCCTCCTAGTAGCTTTTATTTACA
Organism: Thereuonema tuberculata; assembly: GCA_023159025.1. Classification (NCBI taxonomy): domain Eukaryota; kingdom Metazoa; phylum Arthropoda; class Chilopoda; order Scutigeromorpha; family Scutigeridae; genus Thereuonema; species Thereuonema tuberculata. The sequence goes on from JAFIDM010000003.1 coordinate 65,575,694, forward strand.
GCATTCAAAGGAAATAGAAATACATAGTTATGAATTAGGATTAGGCTGCAAATATGTTGATGTGGATTAGAATTCCAGATAAAAATTCTCTTCTCTTGAGAACTGAAGCACTCCAGAGAAAAATCATTAAGCCATGGACATTAAGATCAAGCAACTAAAAGAAATCTTACAAATATTGAACTATAAACTGTATTGCCTTCAAAATTAGCTACAAATTAACTAGGAAATCAATAAGTTTGCTGGACAAAATTAAAAGAAATATTTTATGTTTTACCAAAATACATTTCTGTTTTAGCCTTGTTTGTCTGTTGACTTAATAGATTTCTAAGCAAGTGTTACGTATGGCATAAGAATAATAGTTGACACGAGTTTGGTATTTTGCTAGAATACGAAGAACATAGATGGTAAATGTGGTTTTATAAGAGCTTTATTAAAATAGTTTTAACTAGATTATAAATTAAAAACATTACTACATTGGGTTTTAGCAATTAACTGAAGGACTGAAAACAGTGAAAATTAAATTTAGGAAAATGGCGGCCAAAGAAATAACCACCTTATTTCAAAAAGCACCCAGAGATCTTTTTGCATTGGAATAAAACATGAATCACTTCAAATAATCCAAAGACAAATGTTAATCATCCCATCTAGTTTCTGAATGGTTAAGTAGCACCTCTTAAAAATGTAGACTAATATTGTAACAAAGAAATATATATATATATATATATATAAAAAAAAAAATGTATAGATTTAACATTTAAAAGTACAAAATGAAATCTAAAAAAGACAATTTAATCAAACTACGATTACTTATAGATCATTCAAAAACCAAACTTTGGGGGAGGGGGATTGACGCCTGGAAAAATTAAACCTATGCTTCAAAACAATATTCAGTTGCAAAATTTGCAACTGTTAATTATCATCGTGGATTAACTATTTTATTAAGCTTTTATTTATTTATTTACTAATAACTCGAGTTAACTTCAGATATTTACATCCCAGCACAATTTATTTCATTTAAATATAAACTACTTGAAATGTTTAATCTTACCGAATCTCCAAGAAAATAAGATCCACTGCTTTCCTTCAAGATTTTTTCCAAATTATTAAGGAAAGGAGGAAGAGTTTCAGTGAAGAATTTAGTTTTTATTGCTTTCTGAAAGAGACAAAAGTTAAATATTTTTTAGTTAAGTTTTATTATTTAAAATCAAAACTGACCATTTTCTGAATTACGATTTTTGTTTGTACCTTTTTTTCTTCATCTTCTTCTCTTCTGTATTCAGCAAGACCCATAAATGTATCCCTTATTCCATCCATAATCATATCACATTTAGCTGCTTCCAGAGTATTACTACCAGTTAAGCCTATTATAAATACAAATGGTTAAACTTATTAGAAAAAAAAAATAAAAGCCATTTTTAAAGCAATGGCACAAATAAAAATAATTATATAATTTTATTATCTTAAGGAATATAAGAGTTACATAAGAAAGTCGAAACTTATTAGTTTATAACAACTATTGAATAAAATCGCCAATTACTTTCACCATGAAATAAATCTGTAAATTTAAGAAATTTTCATCGTCTCATTCAAATGCATCTGAAAGGGAAAAAAAGTTTAGTAGCTACCCGGGTCCCGCTATCCATGGTTCGTTTGACTCCTCCATATCAGTAGGGAAAGAAGGCCCCCTTTACTCTTGAAGCTTTTCGGAATCAAAGACTATTTCTTTCTAATATAACTGTTTAATTTAAACTAAAATCCGATATTTTTTTTTATAATATGTATAAATTAATCAAGATTTCTATTTAAAATCAAATAAATCCGGAAGAGCAATTTCCGTCTCTGCATATCTATTAAAAGCCTATTATTTTGAGCAAAAATAGCCTGCGAAGAATTATTCCATTCTATTGAGTTTGATAGTAGTTGTAAATGACGCGACATCTGGAGGGGGAGACAGGAAATTGTTTATTAGATCTCCCTTATTCAAAGGATGTGATTAGACGGGAAGCACTTGGTAAGTGTCTGCATTCAACACGAATAGGGCAACGAAGTGAAGAACGTTCGAGAACCATTCTCTTTACAAGAGATCACTTACCGATTTCTTTGGCGACGTATCTTGAAATCGCTTGAGACTGAGATAGAACGACACCATCCACTTCTAGGACAGGAAGTTGACCGAAAGGTTGTTCTGGAAAGATTGATTGCATGGAAATAAGTACAAGTTTATTTTCAAGACATTATCCACAACGAATATGGAGTCTTTTCCATTTTAAATGGTAGAAAAATATACATTTCAAAAGCAATTTTAAACAAAAGAATGAAACTTACTGGGTTTAAATTCTGGCCATTGTTCTTTGTTTATTCTTATATCCTCATACTCAATGCCACCATAAGCAAATAGCAAACGAGTTAATTCAGCCAATCCTCGTCCATCGAAATACGTTAATTTGTAGCTACGAGACGTCATGCTTGAAAATTAAAATCTGTAAAATGAAATTTATTGTTTTGTTAACAGTGTTAAAGGAAAAAATACTATTAAATACTATATGGAAAAAGGTTTCAATACTTAAAGCTGAGGAAAAAGAACCATTAGATAATTCTCCACATTTAAACGAGTGTCTGATTTGTAATGATACTCAATTGTCAGGATTATACGTAACAAAAGATTCGAAAGGGATGGAAAACATTATATCCAATCAGTATCCAGTTGATAAGTCGCATTTATCATGACGTAATTTTTTTTTTTATTGGGAGGGGGGGGGGGCGTTCATTTAGGGGACTACTGAGACGAGATTATGAATGTTATTTATGATCTAACCAAAAAAAAAAAAAAAACAAAAAAAAAACAACAACAACATTTTTTATATAATATAATCTTAACAATCAGGCCATAAGGATGGACCAACATTCTGTTTAAAAAAAAAATAAAGATCATTGAAGCCAGTAGTAACGACTATCCCCAAAGGAGATACAACAAAAATTCCTAGCCATCTTATTCATTCTACATTTAATAAAATCAATATTTGAAAAGCCTATATTAAATATCAGAATTCAAGGATATTTTAAATATTTTAGTTTTATTTGCAAAATGCATAACTAAAATACTAAAGGATTGGATCGTTGAATAGCAAAGGGAAAAAAAAATGGGTGCATGTTTCAAGACAAACTGAAATCTCCCCATATTCAAAAAGATATTAAAAATTAAAAAGATACTGTTGCGTACAAAGACATCAACCATTAAATAACAGAAAACCCATCTATTTTAATTCATCAAATCTAAAGAATTACATCTTTTCCCTTCTCTGTGCACATAATATATCATCTGAATGAGAATGTACGAAAATACTCATTTCTTTGACATCTAAATTTGATGAAATTGAGCTTTTGTAAATTCTTTCAAAAATGTGATTGTTGCTAAACAAGAATTAAGTGAGGATTTTGGATTTTGTCGAGGATTTAAAACCAGACTTTCTCAATTGGCTTCAAATCTTCCTTCAGATATTGACAGGGAAGGAAGATTTTTTTTTCCTCCCCACTGTATTTTTCTTTTTGTAATTATCAGATACAAGAAAGAATTGAAAATCTGAAAAATACAAGGAAAAAAAAAAAAAGAAAAAGAAAAAAAACTGATTCACATTTAATAAAAATCAACACCAGATTCAGGCCAACTCTCTTCGAATGATAATAAAAATCTGACAATTTTCGAAAAACAAAAACAAATGGCTTTTCTTTCCTGTTACTGAAGCTTTGTATCAATGATGGTCTTGAAATTTAGTTTCATTAATTAAACTCATTTGGTTTAATGTTAAAACTTTTTCTTGTGTTCAAGCAAGTCTCATCTTTAATAAAACGATAATTCTACAGCTAATTCTTCAATTACAAATATTGTAAGTGAATGAGAATTAATCAGAACTTATATTTCGAAAATAATAAAGTGTACAAATGAACTAACGAGTGATAAATGAAAAAGAACTTTCACTGCAATCAACACAAGACATCTTTAATGTTAGGCTTAAACAGTTTCATCCAATGACAAAATACATGAAAATATTCATTAACACAACAATTCAGGATCTATTCATTCAATTTATACAGATTTAATGAATTAGGAATTTTTTGCTCCTCTGTAATTTAATCTGTGATCCAAAACAAATATAAGCTAAAAGAAAACTGATTTTTAAAACTTGGAACCGGTTTTGTTTTTTAGGGGGAAAAAAAAAATCCACCAGCGAAAAGCAAGAAATAAATATGAAGAGAAAAGAAAAGAAAAAATGTCAAAAGAGAAATATTAGAAGACAGAATTCAGTTTAACCAGAGTTTTTTTTTTTTTGTTTCCCAACCAGGTATTTGATGAAAAATCTTTAATGAAACGTTTGGAGCTTCTTCAGAACTGAATAAATAAGAAAATATATCAAAGAACGACTTCTTATCAATGTTGTAAAAGCCATAATTAAAAAGATTAAGACTTATTTAAATACTTTATCTTATCTAACGTATTCCAAGAGACTTATAACCATAAGCACCATAGTAACAATCAAGTAACTTCTAAGAGACAATAAAAATGATTTTATCGCTTTTTTACAGTTTGTAACATATTTACTTTAATGTTAAAATAAATTTATACATCTAAAACTTGTTGTATTAAATTCTTCTTTTATAACGAAATTAAAGATATTGAAGTTAAAATAACAGGTAGAAGCAATACATTTATTCTTTATCAAACTAATAAAGTTATCACTCGTTTCCAGTGATTTAACAAATTTAAATAATAAAATTAAAGTCCAGTGAAATTTTTTGCCGATTTAAATTTAATATCAGTCTTTCAATTACGGAGAAGAAAGTTCAATGAAACGCATCACTTACCTGTTAAGGAGGAGTAGTAGAGAAAAATGTGTGATTCACTCAATGTCCTCGTGGTGAGTTCTCTCATCACTGCCAAGGCCACTTATAAAGACCCTGTCTAGTCACATGGTTCAGTCACCAGACGGAGCATTAACAAATGACGTCATTCAAGTGTTCTTTTACTATCACTCTTTTTTTTTTTTTTTTTTAAATGTTTGAGTAAAAGAAAAAAAAAATACTTCAACATTAATCTAGAAGACAATAATGTATAATAAATCTTGTAAAAGGCTTTTTTTTTTTAATTTTCTATTTTTATTTTAAAATTTAAATTGTATCTTTGTATTCTATCACCTGAGCGCATTTCTAGAATTGTTGCTTGTCATCGTGACGTAGCTGATTGGCCTCTTTTTAGACACGTAATCCGAAGATTCTCGTAATACAATAACACTTGTTTTCCTGTCATTTGGCTTTGTAGGATGTTATTACGTCGTTTCACTTTATGACCTGATTCAATACCTTCTACAATTTCATTCAAAGGTTCATTACAAGTCGTTTCATCATTCTTTTCGTTACAGACATTAACTAGAAAATTACTATAAACAGTTATTTGGTTTTATTTCCATTTCGAAGTTGACATATAAATAAATAAACAAATAAGTTTAGAGTTATTTTGATAATTTCGTTTGAAGCAAACGGAAATACTACAGCAGTTCAATTCAACTAAATATGAGATTAAAAAAAAAAACTACCGATAAAATCTAATTGAAGTAAATAAAATAAAAATAAAAAGCGAACGATGAAGATTTGACAAATAATTTTAAATCGTCTTTTTTTTTTTCTCCTACTTTAATTTAAAACAGTTACAGTTATTTCAGCTTTGAATTATAATATTTGAGTAATTATTAATTAATAATATGGTTATAAAAAATTAAATGGTTATAAATTTAAATTCATTTATAATTTTTATTTCATTTCTTTACTTGTTAACCTAATATAAAATGTTACCTCTATTTATTTCATTTATGGGATAATTTTATTATAAATCTTCATAACTACAATTAGGAATTTCAGGATTGTTTGATTTTTTTTTCTTTTCTTTATAGAATCAAATATTCTTATAATCTTTGAAAAATCACGAGACCTCATAAATAATATAAAATAAAATTAAAAATTTTAATTAAAAAAAAACCAAACTATTTACAAGATTATTAGGCACTCATTTAGAAATTCACTGAGAAATGAGTCGAATGAATTTGACGTTTTCGAAGTCAAAATCTTAAATAAGGCTACCACATGGAAAATTATTAATTTCTCTTAAAATAGAAGAAATTAATAAATAATTACTATAAATAACAATATTATTTATTAATTTCTTAAAAAGATGAAATCAGATAATTGTTTGCTAATTCTAGTTTGAATTTTAATTTTACATATGAATTTATCTTCAAATTTTCTATTTATCCAAGAAATAAATATTAATTAATCTGTTGAGTCTTTTATTTAAATCATTACAAAATTATAAAGTTATTTCTTCGACATCAGAAACTGAAAAATCCAAAAGAAAATTTGATTTTTTTTTTTTTCTTTTTTTAGCAGACAAAAATTTAGATAAAAATTTATTTCTAAACAGCGATAAAAATGTAAAAGGAAAAATATTATGGTAAAATGGTAAAATTAATGTCTTTTATTTATAGTGCTATTCTTTAAATACAGAATTTTCCATCTTAATCAGTTTTCAGGCAAAGGCAGGATTTGAGTTCGAATCCGGGTAAGGTCTGTCTCATTCTTCTTGGCATTCGAAGCCTTTGACTTTTATCTCTACTCTTTTACAATATTTTTCCTAATCCCGGCTAAAAGACTTTGAATTTAAAATTAAACAAAACAACTTTTACCTACAAAAAATTGTTACTTATTTTGTTAAAAATTCTGAACTTTATCTAATTTTCAAACTCATTTCTTTAACCTTGAAAGTTACTTCAACTATTTACACAAAATTTACTATTTTTAAGGTGAATATTGAAATAAGTCTGACATCGTAAATCCTTATTTAAAGCCTCTCTTCAATCTTTGATTCTTTTCAAAATTCTGCTGAGTCACTTGGAGGAGAGCGATAATGGCTTCTTTGTAATTGTTTTTTGCCAAACTATCTTTACAAAAGGATCTTAGGAAATTTGTAAATAGTTACCGTACACAACAAGCTCATGTCTAAATAAAAGTTGCCGTTAAAACTATTAATATCGCTAGTAGGAATTATTTTGAGACATTTTATTAATTAATTTTTCTTGAATTCTGTTGGATCAGAGATAAATTGGAATCAACTAAATTGCATTTTTTTGTTTTTGTTTTTGTTTTATTCAAGTTTATTAACTAATTAAAATTAACATGAACTATCAAAAATATAGATCAAATAAAATCTAAATGATAAACGATAAGTAGTTAAGAAAATAAGTTTTATTAATTTACTATAAGAATTAAATCCCGACACCCACATGACTTCACAACACAATTAGTAACTATAAATACATTTCAACTTAAAGCATTCAAGTAAAAACAGGAATCTTTTATATCTAAAACATAAATTTATATAAATAAAAATAGTACATTCGAATTGTTGATGGGATTTAATAAATACTTTCTTTTCTTCTATTTAATTAATTTTATTAAAGTTTTTTGAATGGAATTATTATAAGGGGACTTTTTTTTTCTTTAGCAATAAAAAAAATAGAAAATAAGAGACAAAATTAAACTTTTTCAGTTTAAAATTCTTTAATTTTATTATTTATTATTTTTCCATTACCGACAACAGCTTTTGCAAATGTCTAAATTATTTACAAAAGTTTAAAATTTTTCAAACTGTTAAGATATAATCTTTTTTTTTATTTAATTGGGCAAAGAATTAATATTTCAATCAGAAAAAAGTCAATGCAAAAGTTTTCTGCTGAAATAGAAATAAAACTCTCTTCATTGTGTAAAATTTCGTTGGCTTTTCTCCATGCAGTAGAACTCAATGCTGAAACTATCTAATTAACAACGAATACCCCACGAAGAATCATCGCATTAAAATTGGTGAAAAAAGGGGAATTTTTTGAGGTCCAAGAACTAAAATATTACAAATATTTATATTGCATTTCTCTACGTTCACGAAAAAAAGCTTTCTTGAAAATGCTCGGTTCTATTTTCAATATAAATTCATCTTTATCTGTTGTATAAAATATAACATCAGATATAAATATTCTATTTGACGTATGAAAATCCTTTCATTTCATAAAGGTTTCACAAAATAGTTAATAAATGAAAAGGAAAAAAAAAAGATGCTAATTCACTTCCGTGAACTCCAATGGGTTTTGAATTCTTATCAACAGATGGTTTTAGGATTATTTAAGAATGACGAATAAAACTGAAAGCAAATCGGACTTGAGCTTCAGTTGAAGTAGTTCAGCTGTAAAGTTATTGACCTTTTGAAAAACACTGTACGTTGAGATTTTTTATAGCTTTTCGATGAACAGCATTGATTTTTATCGAGACCTGCACGAAATATGGAAT